>CM077265.1:11851386-12176386 GCA_039654775.1 Spinibarbus caldwelli | reverse complement strand
CTTAATATTTTTTTGGAACCTGTGATACTTTTTTCAGGGTTCTTTGATGAATGAAAAGAACAGCATTTATTCAAAATAGAAATATTTTTTTTTAACAATATAAGTCTTTACCATCATTTGTTATTAATTTAACACATCCTTGCTGAAAAAAAGAAAAGAAAAAAAATATTTTTTAAATAAATGCTGTTCTTTTTTAATTTTTATTCATCGAAGAATCCTGAAAAAAAGTATCACAGGTTTAAAAAAAATATTAAGCAGCAAAAACTGTTTCCAATATTGATAATAAATCAGCATATTAGAATGATTTCTGAAGGATCATGTGACACTGAAGACTGGAGTAATGATGCTGAACATTCATCTTTGCATCACAGAAATATTATGTTTTAAAGTATATTAAAATAGTAAACCAATATTTTAATTTGCAATAATATTTGATAATATTACAATTTTTTTCTGTATTTTTGATCAAATAAATGCAACTTTGAGCATAAGAGACTTATGAAACATTAAAAAAAAACATTAAAAATCTTTCTGATCCCAAACTTTTGAACGGTAGTTCAAAACTTACTATATAGATTTTCATTTTCACTGCAAATTTCAAATGATAAAGAATTTGTCATAAACACAACAAAAAAAAATTCCAGCATGTGACTGTTGTTGCTGCAAATTACAACCAAACTTCTCTAACCACTTCCTGTGCAGCACAGAGTCTCAGACAGACAGCAGGTGTGCTTGTGACCTCTCTATGCACAACACAAGCCCCTTGTCTCCGGTGGGGCACCAAAAAAGGGCTAGAGCAACCAACTCATGAATGAAGAACAAAGATAATAGAAACGTATGCATGTGTGCCTGTGTAAAAGCAGTTGTTTGAGGCTGCCTGCTCTAGCATGTGCCTGTGTTTATGGATTTGTGCACATGCAGGTTCTTGCAAGACCCACATATGGTAAAGTGGTCGCTTGCTTACGAGGCAAGGGAAGGTAAACATTATCTTTAGCTCCCCCACAGACATCAGAGGACTAGTTCTTCCTCCTGTTAGCCAGGCCTGGTTGGCATTGAATCAGAGCACTTTGAGGAAATTCCATCTGACCTTCTGTTCAAGGGAAAAGAAAGATAAAGATGGAGTAATGGAAAAGAGCTCGCTCATATTGTTTCTGCAATGCCACCTGCACAAAAGAGGCTTGCTCCATTTTTTTTTTTTTTTTTTTTTAATTTAGGGGTACGTCTGTTAAGAGGTTTTCCCTTTCGACAAATATAGGAGTGGAAAGTTTAAAGATAGGTATACACCTGTTGTGGGTTGGAGACCTTACTGAAGTGGAAGTTTCCGTACTGGTGAGAGAAACCCTGCTTCGAGCAATGCGGGGTTAGAGAAAGCATTAAAACTCTTGGAAAGCTGCTTGGCCAGTCGAATTCAGGGACCAGAATTATCTGCTGTATCGAAGCTCTTTGGTCTTTAAGGCTGAATCAGATTCACTCATTTTATAAATCCCTCATGCACTTATCATGAAATCTGTGGCTCACTCCATGACCTTTAAAACACTCCTTCCCATTCACATCTGTGTTTTAAAGCATCTTCACACCTGTTTTTTTTAAGGGGGGTGTTTTCCAAAGCCAGATGGCTTCACCCCTCTCTTGATTATTTTCAGCTAGAATGTAAGCTAGTTCCAACCTCACGTGGGATATGGAGATTTGAAATGGTTATTGTCCTCTAAAATGACTTCAAACAAAACAACAGATGAATCAAAAATCAAAAAAAGTTATACTTAAATGACACTGAATTAAAAAAAACTATCTATATCTATCTATCTATCTATCTATCTATCTATCTATCTATCTATCTATCTATATCTATCTATCGTCTGAAAGTTATAATACTTAAGATCTAAATTAATATTAAGGTGTTGTACCTTAATCTCATCTTATAATTATATTTCTAGTCATTATTATCCTTGAATAATTAAAAGCCTGTGGAGAAATTCCATGCATGATTAAAAATTGCGACATTCATAGCACTCGCTGTTATGAATAACTGAGTATTTGCACTATTTTTATCCCAGCTGATGGAATCTTGTAGGCGTTTGCAAAAGGGTCGAGTCTGAAAATTTGCAATGGAAATTAGAATGAAATGATGAATGAAAAACAATGGCTTGGGTTAACACGCACTGTTAAAGTGTCAAAATCTCTTTAAGAGGGGTATTTTAAAAGGTGTGATGGGCTAATAACCCCCCACCCAGCTACTTTCCTCCTTTGCTTTTCCCCAGAACATTAAAACAAGTCTTTCCTGCTAACCGAAAACCCCCTGTGCTCTTATCTCAAACTGTTTCTTTTAAGCCCAACGCCTTTTGAAGTCACACATTTGCACGGCCTGTAGCAAATCCTTTGACCCCAAGTGTGTTTTAGTTTTCTTTGATTAAATAACACCAGGAACCTGATGGGTTTTCTGAAGAGAGATGTCAAGTTCAAAGGACGCAGAGGTGTGTTGATTACAACAGCTGCACTTAATAAAATCTAGAGGAACATGAAAAGAGTAGAGTGTGTTTTTATTTCACACCAAATGGGGTTTTGTTGTTGTTGTGTTTTAGATTAAAGTGGTTAGTAAAGATGTTTTACATATTGTTGTGTCTGTCTTTTTGGTTTTTAAAATGTTTTGTCTCACTAGGTCTTTTTATTCTCCCGAGAATGCCATTTCTTGGGAAATCATTGCTGTTGGTGAGTTTTTATACCATTTGTTGTGATTTTCGAAATATTGTCTCTGATAAAAATGGAGTCAAACATTGATTCTGTCTCTACAATTTCCTCTCACATCTCAAACTACCCTATATTCTTTGTTATGCTTACATTTCACAAAGTCTAGAAAAGGGCCCTTTTCCTGTAAAGTCTCATGAGCTTCCGGTTTTCATAGATATCTGTTTTTTCTTTCTCATGTCCATTCAGCTGGAGGAGGAAATGTGGGAACAGGCTGTCCCTGCTGCTGATAAGGACGTACGGAACTTCCCACCTTCCACATATGGGACCGGTCCTTTAACTGGAAAGAGGTGCTGCCAGGGGTCATTGCAAAAGCAAGAACATCCGTCCTGTCTCCTCACAACCTGTTTGAGAAATCTTACCTCGCCAAAGCGTATTTTCTTTGTACTGTAGAAATGAAAAGAGGAACAAAACTTCCTGTGGGAAAAATATATCGTTTTTTTTAATTGTAGACCTATACATGTGATCTCATTAGTAATCATAAGCATAGAAACTAAAAAGTAAATAATTTTTGACCTATTGACAGCATTTAAAACCTAAGTATTTTACTACATTTAGGCTCATAGAATATTATATTTATGGCATTAATAGGCTGATTTTATTGTGTTTAATATGTGACTTCTGGTACTCATTTACTTTGCTTACTTCCTTACTTATTTTTTGTGAATGAATTTTTTCACTTGCCTAAATTTTAAATTGTTACAGTGTCATTTAATCATTAATTATTTTTTAAACATTATTTTGCTTACTATTTGAGAGATATGGCTTAAAACAAACACATCATGAAATTGTCAGACAATCCATTTTTATAAATTTATTAAAAATATCTTTAAAATATATAATCGCTTATTGTAACTAAAATATACCTATTATCTGCCTATATATTTATAATATAAATATAGATTTTCTTTTCTGAAACTGCGCATATTCAAGTACTTTTACATTTTAGATACTGTCAATACATATGATATTTTTCAGCATTTTTAATGTAAACCTTATGTATGAATACTTGTGAGATCAAGCTGACAAATCATAGAAAAAATAGTAATAAAATTGGGGTATTGGCTATTTTGTCCCCACTATGAATTGCGTATGCATTAATAAACCCAATTATTCACTAGAGTAAAAAGTGTGACAACTAGTCCCGGTCTCCCCGGTTTTATTTGTTACAAAGCCAGCATATTTTTAAAATACTGTTTAATTTTATTTAAAATGAATCTCAGTCAAATAAACTGCACACTAAGTGTGGCTATTTGTGCCATTGGGTATGTTCTGGACTGCATCACAGCCATCTTTTCTGTTCTAGTGTCCATGTGCCTGTTCAGTCATGTGCCACTCGAGCATCCAGACTCCATCTCCACATCTCAATCCTGATGGCTTTTCCTTAAGCAAGACTTTCAGCCTATTCCCTTGATGCCTCCTGACAGAGGCCTGACAATCTTCCTTCTCTACACCTGCTCTTGTTTTTTGGGTGTCTAGCCGGGTCTGAATGAACCAGCGTTGTTTGTCAATTCATCCTGAAGGATTGTATGTGACGGTGAGACTCATTGTCCTCTTTGGCTCAGCCTTCCATCTGGCCTGATTGGATTGGCTGCATGACAGAGTTTCACTTTAGCTTGAGAAAGTTAGGTCAAGTTAGCTTTCTGCTTTGAGCTCCCTGAGCCTTTCATGCTTTGAAGAGCAGTCTGCTGCAAACGTCAACACCCATTTTGGGGTTTTTATTTACTTTTTAATGCTTCTGTGGGTGAATCTCATGAATAAGTTGTCATAATTCACCCCAAAGTAAAAATAAAATGGAAGTTATATTTTGAATAATAAAAGAATATTTTAGGATCATTTAGAATCTGTGACATTGCCAGCAAATCTAAATAGTTATTGTTGTAATGCAGTAACAAACAAATAACAAATATAGTATTTTTTTTGTATATGTTTGTGTGTAGATAGATAGATGGATAGATAGATAGATAGATAGACATTTTCATATATACTCATTTTTCATATATACTCAAAATAATGCCATAGTACAGAAAATCCTAGCAAAAATAAACTTCATTTTCTTTGAAATATAATTTTAATGCATCATGTTAATGAATCGATTTTAATATAAATTTAATTTGAATAATTTTTATACTGTTAAAATATTTTGTAATGTATATTATAAATGTAATGTAAATGATAAAGATATTATATTTTATAAATGAATTTCATAATAAATATAATTAAAATAAATAAATATAAATATATAAGTAAATACATTTAAATAGAATTTAAAATAAACTATTATTATTATTATTATTATTATTATTATTATTATTTAAATATAATTTATTTTTCTTTTGTTTTTGGGGTGAAATATGGCATTAATATTTCTTGACAGTCTTTGTGAAACTCACTCCTCTATTAGTATATTCAAATTATATAAATTGTCACATTTTCATTTTCTTTATGTGAAATTTAATACATAATTTTAATTAATTTTAATATAAATTTAATTTGAATAATTTTAGACTGTTATATAATATTTTGTAATTTATTGTATTTTGTATTTTATAAATGTAATGTAAATGATAAAATGATAGAAATAAATGATTAAAATAAATAAATATATGTAAATATATAAGTAAATAAATTAATATATAAGTAAATACATTTAAATATAATTTAAAATAAAATAATTTATTATTATTATTATTATTATTATTATTATTATTTAAACATTATTTCTTTTGTTTTGGGGCTGAAATACAACATTAATATTTATTGACAGTCTTTGTGAAACTCACTCCTATTAGTATATTAAAATTATATATTTTTTGTCACATTTTCATTTTGTTTGTGAAATTTGATACATCATTTCAATTAATTAATATTATTCTATAATATGTTGTAATGTATATTTATAAATGTAATGAAAATGATAAAGATATTATATTTTATAAATTAATTTCATAATAAATATGATTAAAATAAATAAATATATGTAAATATATAAGTAAATAAGTTAATATATAAGTACATTTAAATATAATTTAAAATAAACGAATTATTATTGTTGTTTTTTAAACAATTTCTTTTTCTTTTGTTTTTGGGCTGAAATATAACATTAATATTTCTTGGCAGTCTTTGCGAAACTCACTCCTCTGTTATAGTATATTAAAATTATATAATTTTTTAGTCACACCTATAATCCTAGTTAGGTGTAGCTGAAGTCTTCATAATTTGTTTTTTTTTTTTCGTTCTCTCCCAATTGGTCACATTCCTTCAAATGAATCAGACTCTTGTTTCATAAATTGCTCTGCAATTGTTCTAACCTGCTGCATGTTATTAGATGCAGCATAATACTCCAAGCAGCATTATGCAACGACCGTGTGTCTCGGTTACCTCATTTTTTATGACACGTAGTAGGATAATACACGCTTAGTCCACTTGTGTCATGTCTTCTTCCTGTGTGTAAGCCTTTATGTAAGCGAATGGTCACCATCCATCCCACACTGATGTGCAGGTGTGTTATGGGAAGGCCCTGCTAATCCTAAAAAGTGCCAACAAAGCAGTGCCCTAGAGAACAGAGCGCTCTGTCTGTAATCCTCTCCAGGTGCTCTCGGCCATTCTCAACTCTTCTAATCACTCAGCTTGTCTTCGGCTGAGGGGGTGGTACCTGTCAACTGCTGTTTTTGTTTTAGATTAGCCGCTTCCCTAAGTCCCGAGTCCCGACCCTCGGCCGGATGCCCCAAACCCGTCTGTCACCGAACGGAGGCTGAGAGGATAGAGAGGAGGAGGACAAGAAAAGAGGATGAGCTAGTGAAAGAAGCTAGGAAGTAACTGCATCTGGTGTAAACCCACTCAGCACTAGTCATAGTGTTTTGTTTTTTTTTTTTTGCTGTAGCAAGGGGCTGCATATGCTAATGTCCTGCTGTTCGCCATGTTATGATCTGCTTCATTGAAAAAGCAAAACCAAATGGTTGCGTTTACATAACAGCAAAAGTTAGCAATGATTTGTAGGGAAAAGTCCATAAGTCCATAACTACTAAGTCTATAACGATTCTTGTTATGGAATCCATGTTATTATCTTGTTATTATCTTGTTATTATCTTGTTATACATTGCACATTTTTCTGCACAAATGTACAAAATAAGTTTTTATTTTCACATTCTCCATTAAAATACCTTCAAAATTATATATGACTTGTTGGAATTGGACAAAAAATGATTGAGCTACAGCAGTTTGAAGGCAATAGAGGCAGCAGATCTGATTTCGAGAAAAATTGAGTTAAAGATTCCAAAGCGGAATCACCAAGCAATGTTGCATATTTTCCTCCAATTCTTTTCTTAATAATAATTACTATATTATTAATCACAATATAGCTATTTTTATTTTATGTTTGTTATTAAAAATAAGAACAAAGATGCAAATAAACTATTTAATCAAGAGCAGCAAGTGATTCCTCTTTTCTTTTAATGTTTGATTAACATAGAGACAGATCCAGTTTAAGACCTACTGTAATGCATGGATCATATTAGTTACACATCAGATTTTCCCCCAACCATTAACTAAACGTTCATGTAAGACATAACAGATTATGATTGTGTGAATCTCGCCAATATTTAATTGGCAATAATGTTCTTTATAAGGGAGATCGCGCGCTCGCGGAAAGGCGCGTCTTATGCAAGCTCTTTGCAGATGTCAGTCAGCTCGATCGTTTTGTTTTCATCAGCATGGGTTTAAAATAATATTTCATTGGTTTGGACTCATGTCATCGAAAATTTGATATGAATATTCACAAAGCTGGAATGCTGCCCTTTGCAACAATAGACCTACAACTTGTGGTGAGAAGCAGCAGCAGTCGTCCAGAAGCCAGCAGAGAAAAGGTACTCTTCTCAGAAAACGTACAAATAAAGATCATTTTAGATGTTTAATTACTATTTGGAGCATTGGGATCGCTAGAAGAGGGCTTAATGAACTAATTTTTGTGAAAACCTCAATTCGACCAAAACTGACATTTTTCACTTCCTTTGCCTGTAGCTCAAAATTAGTCCGTGCACATAAAAAAAAACTGTGATTTTCTTGCAAATAGTTTCTTAAGATTTTTTCATAAATAGCTTTTTAAACTTTTCAAAAGTTTCTTGAATAACAGATATACAGTGTGGCCGTACTGAACACCACTGCGCGCGCGCGTGTGTGTGACAAGGCCAAAGCATTAAAAACTTTACGTTTAATCACCGTTCTATATTAATGCGATGCTTTAATTGACCGTTCGCAAAACCCGCCCACCCTTAGTTACTGTGCTATGACCGACAAACAGTGCCGCTCACACTACACTCATGTTCTCACGCAGTGAAAACTACATCGCAGAGCAAAGAGAAAACTGACAACACACCGACAGAGAAGACCGAGCAGGTTACTTCTGATATGAAACAAGGTCTCAAGACCCTCAGCTTTTAAATTGAGTCATTTTTAAAGAAATTTAAACAATAAATATCGTTTTGTGGCTCTTTAATGTGTAGTGACAGATCACTGTATTGCCTCAGTTCAAACACGTGAACCTATCGTCTTTTCATATTTACTTAAAACACGAAAATGAATAAACATCAGAAAGTATTTTATTTCATCCGCGGAACACACCATTTTTCAAGTTTAAGTCCACGGAAGTTAATCTACTCTCCTGTCTGATTTGTGGTTAAGGCTGGAAGGGATACAGCAGGTGGAAACTTAACACTGGACTTCAAGCAACTTGGGCTATGAGCTTCTCCACCCTTCCTCCAGACTCTAGGACCTTGGTTTCCAAATGAAATACAAAACTTGCTCTCATCTGAAAAAAAGGACTTTGGACCACTGGGCAACAGTCCAGTTCTTCTTCTCCTTAGCCCAGGTAAGACGCCTCTGACGTTGTCTGTGATTCAGGAGTGGCTTAACAAGAGGAATACAACAACTGTAGCCAAATTCCTTGACACATCTGTGTGTGGTGGCTCTTGATGCCTTGACCCCAGCCTCAGTCCATTCCTTGTGAAGTTCACCCAAACTCTTGAATCGATTTTGCTTGACAATCCTCATAAGGCTGCGGTTCTCTCGGTTGGTTGTGCATCTTTTTCTTCCACACTTTTTCCTTCCACTCAATTTTCTGTTAACATGCTTGGATACAGCACTCTGTGAACAGCCAGCTTCTTTGGCAATGAATGTTTGTGGTTTACCCTCCTTGTGAAGGATGTCAATGATTGTCTTCTGGACAACTGTCAGATCAGCAGTCTTCCCCATGATTGTGTAGCCTAGTGAACCAAACTGAGAGACCATTTTGAAGGCTCAGGAAACCTTTGCAGGTGTTTTGAGTTGATTAGCTGATTGGCATGTCACCATATTCTAATTTGTTGAGATAGTGAATTGGTGGGTTTTTGTTAAATGTGAGCCAAAATCATCACAATTAAAAGAACCAAAGACTTAAACTACTTCAGTCTGTGTGCATTGAATTTATTTAATACACGAGTTTCACAATTTGAGTTGAATTACTGAAATAAATGAACTTTTCCACGACATTCTAATTTGAGATGCACCTGTATATTTATATAAACAAGAGAATAGGGAGCAAAGCTAATGTTTATATATTCAGTTAACATAATGTCATTATTACTCCTAAAAAAGAGACAATTTTTGCTGAGTGTTGGAGAGTCGCTTTATTTAGCTACATTAGCGACTAGCAGCTTGGCTATATTTTTTAATAGTTCAGTAGCCGGTTTAATGTGAATTAGCTTTGTTTAGCTACATTAGCAACTTTTAGCTTGGCTACATTTTTTAATAGTTCAGTAGCTAGTTTAACGTGAATTAGTTTTGTTTAGCTACATTAGAGACTAGCAGCTTGGCTACATTTTTTAATAGTTCAGTAGCCAGTTTAATGTGAATTAGCTGCTTGGCTACATTTTTTTAATAGTTCAGTAGCCAGTTTAACGTGAATTAGCTTTGTTTAGCTACATTAGCGACTAGCAGCTTGGCTACATTTTTTAATAGTTCAGTACCTAGTTTAACGTGAATTAGCTTTGTTTAGCTACATAGCCATTTTACTAGATATTTTCCCTTAGCTAGTTTACTAGCTTTTGTAGCATTATTGTTGACAGCACATTGAATAACCTCACTTGGAAAATCTGAAAAGTGGGAGACTCTCGCTTTAATCTGGTTTTTATGTAAGAGAAACAATTGAGATATTAAAGATATCTCGTTAGTGATTTTTGTACTTTCTAGAAGCTTTCTAGTTTGTGTTTCTAGATTTTCACCAGCATTAGCCTGTTGTGGAAGTGGCTTGTCACATTTGGTCAGGTGAGCTTGTGTTTGTGCCAAAGGTAGTTTTGTGTT
Source organism: Spinibarbus caldwelli (assembly GCA_039654775.1). Taxonomy (NCBI): domain Eukaryota; kingdom Metazoa; phylum Chordata; class Actinopteri; order Cypriniformes; family Cyprinidae; genus Spinibarbus; species Spinibarbus caldwelli. Next base: position 12,166,309 of record CM077265.1, on the reverse strand, counting down.
AAGCAGGTTAAGAAGCATTTCCTAATCTCTTAAGATGCTGTTGCGCACGAGACCATCCTGGCAGCCCGCCTGGATGATGGGATGACAGTGTTTCGTATGCAAACCTTCATCCAACAAGCTGGCAAGAGTATGTCACGCTGAGGTGGGCAGCATGCTCTTTGTCTCAGGCCTGTCTCAGGCCGTCATCTCGCCATGCGATTAACTGGAAGGACGTTTTTATGTCTGTTTATATGGTTGAGCTCATAATAGTAAAAAAAAAAAAACATATATTTGACATGCTAATATGTGCTATTGCTAGCTAAACTATTAAACTCGAGTTTCAGTTGAGCTAGTTTCAAATTACTTTTTCAAATTACTTTGGTTCATGTTGAGGATGTTATGCTTGTTGTGTAATGTTGCTGTTTTGGGAGTTAGCATTATGCTAGTTATGTTATACTGTATATTGCTGTGCAAATATTGGCATGGTGACAAGTCTCCTCATATTTGTGCTTCCTGTCTACAGTTTACATATGAAACACACTCATGGCAATTAGCAACTACTTTTACGACTAATTTGTACGATCTCATTTGTATATTTTCTTTTACAATTTGCTTACGGCCGGAGGTTTTAGGTTTGGAGGTGGACCTTCATGCTTACATTTTTTTTAAAAATATATATCGTATGTTTTTGTACAAATCTAATAGTATGGATTCATACGAAATTGTAAAGTGGGTTTATTTGGTTCATGTTTCTACTACACACATGGTATTTGAGTTTCATAATGTTAAAGAAATGCATTTCCAATGTGTGAATCCACTGTTCATTTTTTTTAGATCATGTATAAGAGGAAAAGAGTTGTGTTTCCTGCTAGATTTGCTGAAGTGAAAATACAAAGACAACCTGCAATATCTCACCCTTTTTCCTTTTGCACACTTTTGTAGGTTGTGAAAATGAGAAGGTGGAAATGATTCAGTTGCATCTGCTCTTTTCCTCTTGTTAAACCTACATCCGCCAGACCATGACAGCTTTAACACACTCACATGCTGACAGTGATTTTGACGAGTGGCACGGACATCCGCAGCTGGTGGGGGCTCACCCGACCCCAGCCTCTGTAATTATCGCAGCTTCTGTTTTCCCTCAAGTGCGCTGACTGTCTGCTAGCATCCAGAAGCTCTCGAGTGAGCGCTGTACACCTACACATTTCAAAATAATGCTTCTTTATTGGCATCCAAGAGGAACCTTTAACACCCATGGAAACTTTCCATTGCACAAAAGGTTTTTTATAGTGGATGAAGGTTCTTTTAAGAACTGTTTACTGAAAGGTTCTTTAGGGAACCAAAAATGGTTCTTCTACACCATCGCACCATTTTGTTGTGAAGAACATTTTAAGGGCCAGATTTACTAAACAGGGCAAATTAGCATTAGAGTGCAATTCGATAAAAGCACTGATGGGAGGGGAAAATTCTGTGTGTGATTTACTGACAATGCGCACATTAAAGAACACAGACGCAGCCAGAACATTTCCATAATAACCAGCGCATTCTACCAAGAGCAGCGCAAATTAGTGCCTGCTTTAAGACATGCTTTTTTGGGCATTAAATAATGGTGCAAATACCAGTAATTTGACGAGTCCAAACGTTAGTAAATCGCGTTGCATGATTAATTTTAATACTCTCCTCCCATAAATTTTGCGTCTGAAAGGGAAACTCCTACAAATGCATATTCAATAAGGTCAGGCGCAAAAATAGCCCTTTCAGCACTAATTCTTCACTGTGCGTCTTTAGTAAATCCTGACAGTAATATTTTATCATCAAAAGACGGTTTGCGCTGGCGCAAGCTGTTAGTAAATCTGGTCCTAAGAATTTGAAGCACCTTTTCCACTAAAAGAACCTTTTATTCAATGGAAGGTTTCCATACATACAAAAGTTCTTCATAACTCCTTCAATGCCAATAAAGAACCTTTATTTTTAATGATACATTGTGGTTCTCTTTCTGCAAAGGTCCAAATAATTACCATTTTAAACTCAACTAAGAAGTGAATAATGCAGTTTGGGATGGGACAACCAAGTGTAAACTCAACTGAAAGATTCAACACTCTTGTATTTAGGTTGAGGACTTGTTTAGTCTGGGCATTAAATATGGGCAGACCAGCATGCCAGTCCAAGAACGCAATGAGTGCCACCCTCTCCGTTTGTATTAACCCTTAATGTACTTTTCTACTTTCTAAACTGAGCAGGATTGCGGCCCCTTAAGGTTTTCTGATCATTTGTCTCAATTGCCCGTGAGAAAGTTTGAATGGCACTTGAGTAATTGTTTCAGGCCGTCTTGATCTGGCTAAATAAAATATCTGATTTTCTCCGAAGAGGGGAAACAATGTTCCCATTGAGGCGGCGAAACTGGCCATAACCTTGTGGGTGGTCCTGGAGCAAAGTACCTCAGATATTATTATGTGGCAGGACTGCTTTTTGGATCCTCACACCTTCATATGTGGTGACCTTTGTGAGAGACTCCCCTCAAAGAGGGATAAAAGAGATGCTGTGAATATGCTAGTGGGGTGGCGTAGCACTCGAGCTCCCAGCCTATCGACCGTCTCCAGCGGCTCTATCCAGAATAACACTGGAGTCTTGCTTGAGGAACTGTTGAAAGTCTTCGAGGGGTGACGCAACTCTTTGGGTTTGACTTACCTGGCTAAAAATGGGCATGTGCTGGACGAACACTCAGCCTTGGTGGGTGGTCCGGCCTTGTGAGCCGCTTTCCGAGCAGCTTTTATGTCTTTGTGAAGCGAGGCTGAATATGAATCCTGCCACTTTTGTGTAATTCTCGTCACAGATGTGAGAGAACCCTCGCTGAGAGCCGAGAGTCATTTTGACAAATTAAACAACAAGACTTCAGATATATAACATCCATCTTACATTAACTTATCTGTTAGGTTTTTTTTTTTTTTAAGTTCAAATACCAACCAAAGTACCATATAAAATGACAATGTATTATTTATAATATACTATTATATAAAATGTAATTATTTAATTTTTATTATTTCTCATTATTTTATTCCTAAAGAACATTTTTGTTTCCTACTTTGACAAAGGTTGAGATCAAAGGTTGTTTAAAAAAGTTATATATGTGTGTGTGTGTGTGTGTATATATATATATATATATATATATATATATATATATATATATATATATATATACACACACACACACACACACACACACACACACACACATATACACACACACACACATATATACACACACACACACACACATACACACACATACACACATACATACATATATATATATATATATATATATACATACAGGTGCATCTCAATAAATTAGAATGTCTTGGAAAAGTTCATTTATTTCAGTAATTCAACTCAAATTGTGAAACTCATGTATTACATAAATTCAATGCACACAGACTGAAGTAGTTTAAGTCTTTGGTTCTTTTAATTGTGATGATTCTGGCTCACATTTAACAAAAACCCACCAATTCACTATCTCAACAAATTAGAATACTTCATAAGACCAATAATTTAAAAAAAAAAACATTTTTAGTAAATTGTTGGCCTTCTGGAAAGTATGTTCCTTTACTGTATATGTACTCAATACTTGGTAGGGGCTCCTTTTGCTTTAATTACTGCCTCAATTCGGCGTGGCATGGAGGTGATCAGTTTGTGGCACTGCTGAGGTGGTATGGAAGCCCAGGTTTCTTTGACAGTGGCCTTCAGCTCATCTGCATTTTTTGGTCTCTTGTTTCTCATTTTCCTCTTGACAATACCCCATAGATTCTCTATGGGGTTCAGGTCCGGTGAGTTTGCTGGCCAGTCAAGCACACCAACACCATGGTCATTTAACCAACTTTTGGTGCTTTTGGCAGTGTGGGCAGGTGCCAAATCCTGCTGGAAAAATGAAATCAGCATCTTTAAAAAGCTGGTCAGCAGAAGGAAGCATGAAGTGCTCCAGAATTTCTTGGTAAACAGGTGCAGTGACTTTGGTTTTCAAAAAACACAATGGACCAACACCAGCAGATGACATTGCACCCCAAATCATCACAGACTGTGGAAACTTAACTCTGGACTTCAAGCAACTTTGGCTATGAGCTTCTCCACCCTTCCTCCAGACACTAGGACCTTGGTTTCCAAATGAGATACAAAACTTACTCTCATCTGAAAAGAGGACTTTGGACCACTGGGCAACAGTCCAGTTCTTCTTCTCCTTAGCCCAGGTAAGACGCCTCTGACGTTGTAAGAAGAGGAATACGATAACTGTAGCCAAATTCCTTGACACGTCTGTGTGTGGTGGCTCTTGATGCCTTGACCCCAGCCTCAGTCCATTCCTTGTGAAGTTCACCAAAATTCTTGAATCGATTTTGCTTAACAATCCTCATAAGGCTGCAGTTCTCTCGGTTGGTTGTGCATCTTTTTCTTCCACACTTTTTCCTTCCACTCAACTTTCTGTTAACATGCTTGGATACAGCACTCTGTGAACAGCCAGCTTCTTTGGCAATGAATGTTTGTGGCTTACCCTCCTTGTGAAGGGTGTCAATGATTGACTTCTGGACAACTGTCAGATCAGCAGTCTTCCCCATGATTGTGTAGCCTAGTGAACCAAACTGAGAGACCGTTTTGAAGGCTCAGGAAACCTTTGCAGGTGTTTTGAGTTGATTAGCTGATTGGCATGTCACCATATTCTAATTTGTTGGTGAATTGGTGGGTTTTTGTTAAATGTGAGCCAAAATCATCACAATTAAAAGAACCAAAGACTTAAACTACTTCAGTCTGTGTGCACTGAATTTATTTAATACACGAGTTTCACAATTTGAGTTGAATTACTGAAATAAATGAACTTTTCCACGACATTCTAATTTATTGAGATGCACCTGCATATATGTGTGTGTGTGTGTGTGTGTGTGTGTGTGTGTGTGTACGTGTGTGTATATGTGTGTATATATATGTATGTATGTGTGTGTGTGTGTGTGTCTGTGTATACGTGTGTATATATGTGTATATATATGTTTGTGTGTGTGTATGTATATATGTGTGTGTGTGTCTGTGTCTGTGTATACGTGTGTATATATATGTGTGTATATATATGTCTGTGTGTGTGTATATATATATATGTATGTATGTATATGTATGTGTGTGTGTGTGTGTTTTTTTTTTTGACCTTATTTTATTATTATTATTACCTTATATGGTAATATTTTAGGAAAATTACTTTTTATTTATGGAAAAACTATCATTTCATACTATGGAAAATGTAGTAAAGCATTTTAAAGTGCTGCACATATATATGCTATATAATAAAATGCATTTATATATTTATTTATATATATATATATATATATATATATATATATATATATATATATATATATATATATATATTATATTTTTTTCTGAAATATATAATATATCTGTAAATTAAAACAGTTTGCATATTGAAGTTATATTATTTCTATGTCACAAACAATGGGGTCTATAACATGCGTAGAAAGCCCATCTGTTGCCTTTCCATTCATCTCAATGGCAGTTGCTTGGCTGGTGCAAGACTTGGTCAGTGCCAGATTTTTAATAATACTAGATCTTTTTTTAAAAACTTGCAGTCATTATAGCGTCGACATCAGTGCAAGAGAACAGAGCGCTGAGGTGCAAATATACTGGAAGTTAAAGGACAGAATAAACACATTCCACTATTACTCTGCAATTTGCCTTTCCATTACGTCTCAGCACAGACCAGTGGGTTGCTGCTGGGACTTGCAAGAGGATATAAAGTGTTCCCCTCTCAGCCAACACTGTAATTACATGCCATCAGCTCCTCAGTTGCCATACAAACACATAATAACCTTCATCCTGCTCTCCTTCAATTACCCTCCCCTCTCTCCGCTATTACCCAGGATACCCCGGGGCCTCCTGTCTGCCTCTGTTTACAAATTCCTGTCATATTTCAGGATCTGCAGTACCTCTGTTAAAGGGGTTGAGGAAAACAGCTGGGTCTGGAATGACGCCTTGCAGAAGGGTCTTTCTCAACAGCTCTCGGCCGCTCCGATTCATTCATCAAGAATGTGTTGAAATAAGAACATTATCTCTTGCTGCGGAGGGAGGGATGACTGGAGAGAATGTATTTAGGGGTGTTTCTTCAACTTTAGGCACTTTTACTTCCCAGGGTCTGATTTCTATTCAAACTAACAGATTTCAACTTTTTTTTTCTTTTTGTTATATCAAAAACTTGGAAACTTTTTGCAGTGCTTTTATTGGTTATATTTGCTACACTCTAAGAAATGCTGTGTGAAATATTGACAACCCTCAAAAAGGTGAACATTTATTAATAAGTAGTTTAAAAAACATTTATTGTTTATTCAACTTATTAATAAATGTTGTTTTATTGAACATATTAATAAATGTTAATTTCCAACCTATTTTCCTATTCATTTTAAGCAAGAAATACAGTCATTACTTAAGCAATGGTTTAGTTAAATAAAACTACCCAGAAGGTTGGGATTTTAATCTCAATATATGGAAATTGTATTTGAGTCATAAAAACATTAATTATTATATTTTTAAATGTTTGAGAAAAGATGCATAGTGTGAAAATATTCTTTATTTTTGTATATTTAGGATACATTAAATGCTGGCTATGAAATCATTCTTTGCAAGACAAATTAGTTGGCCATTTTTCCCCCAAAAATGTTCAAAATAATATTTACATCGCTATGAAATGAAACACAATAAAAAAATTAAGATGTGATAGAAATGGGACGAGGATTTTCATTACATTCAGGAGAAAAAATTAAATAAAAAAATAAAGACAAAATTCTTCTGTGATATACACAGATGTTCAAAAGTTTGGGGTCAGATATATATATATATATATATAATAACACTTTTATTCAGCAAAGATGCTTTTAATTGCATTAAAGACATTAACATTTGTACATAAAAGAAACTTAAATCAATTATTTCAAATAAATGCTGTTCTTTTTAACTTTTTTTTTTTTATTCATCAAACAATCTTGGGGGTATATATACACAAAATTAATATATGTACTTTTATATTTCCACAAAATATATTAAGCAGTTTTCATGTGACACTGTAGACTGAAGTAATGGCTGCTGAAAATTCAACTTTGCATCACAAGAATAAATTACACTGTAAAATACACCAAAATAGAAAACATTTGCTTTCAATTGTAATAATATTTCAGAATATAATTTTTTTCCTGTATTTTTAATCAAATAAATATTATAAATGTTGTTGGACATTGTTAATGGACAAAAACAGACTAAATAAAATTGTGTTTCTTTAGTCAGTGCCTTTAGTTGAGGAAACACTCTTAACTGGAATTTTCTAAAAGTGAAAGTTCAGAGTTGCTTAAAGAGTATTAATGAGAAGTGACAATTGTGGAAACACAATTGTCCTGGAACTGTTACATTCACTGAATGTCCATACGTATGCATGAAATCGCATGAATAATATACTGAAAGGCAAATCAATCAGAGTAAAGGCTGTCCAGTGACTTAATGGCTTGTTGTTGACTTCAAAACATTGGATCTCAGTTTCATCTGAACAATCTCTCATCAGCACTTCCTGTTTGTAGGGCTCACCGGGGCTGTTTGTTTACTGCGGTTCTCTGGAGAGACCCTCATGACTCTGCTTCCTGTTTTGATCCACTAAAACCAGCCCAGCCTTGAAACCTCTATTAGATTCCCAGGAGTGTCCTTTAATGTGTCCCTCCTCTTAGCCTAAGGCAAACCCATTTATTGTCCTACTAAGAGCACAAACAAGTCTAATTCAAATAGACAGACTGCTGAAATTATTAAAAGTTGTTGCAATAAGAGGTGCCTCATATAGGTGTAGGATGACATGTTAAATATTTACTATATATTCACAAGGATTTGTATAAAATTAGGCAATATTGTGATGGTTTTCATGGAATTTTTATTGTTATATTAGTGCACTAGCGTCGAGTCAGTAGGTTTTTCTAATGTTTGAAAGAAGTTTATTTGCATTTATCTGATCAGAAATTTAGTAAAAACAGTTTAATACAGTGAAATGTTATTAGTGCTATCAAATTTTTTATTATATTTATTATTATATTTATTTTAATACATACATTTTATTTCTGTAATTTTTATTTTTAATAAAAATAATTATTAAATTATATGTGATGAAATATTCCTTTTTCTTTTTCTTTTTTTATATTGTCATTTAAAAAAATAACGTTTTATTATATTACTATTATATTTTTTATTACATTTGTCATTGTTACGGTTTGTGTCTTTGGTATTTGCTGTGTTGTGTCGTGTGTTTTTTTTTTTTTTTTTTTTTCTCCTCCCTCTTGTTCTTTGTGGTCTCTGATATGTTGTCCAATGATGGGGCGTATGTTCGTCATTGGCGGTTCAGATGAGGCGGGACCTTTATAAGGACGCTGCCGGCATTCAACGAGGAGCTCATTGTTGGTTCGGTCGCGTTTGGGTTGAGAGCTCCTGGATCCCTCCTCCGGCCGATTATCAAACTTGTTGAACTTAAGTGAAATGTGAAAACCATTGATTACGCCTATATGTTCTAAAAACATTCTGTTTGAAGAGCATGGAGGGTAGGGGTGTCCTGCCCATTTATTTTGGCTCGTTCGTTTGGGTTTTGTTTTTCGTTAGGTAGTTAGAGAAGTAAAATGTATTTTTATTTTAAACTTAATTAGGTTATTTAGTGCTTCCTCCTTTTTCTTTTTAGATTGGGTTTGTTTGTTATTTTGGCCTTTGGACACCCCGAAAGAGATGCTCTCTATTTTCACTTGATGTTGTTTATTTTCAAATAAACCTAATTACCTTATTTGATTAATACTGTGTAGTTGATTATCGACTGGAGTGGTTTGAACATTTAGGATTCCATCACCACAACCCAGTTCTGTTGTGCCCTGTTTAGTGTTTATTCCTATTATCCCTGGGCGCAGGGCGTAACAACTGGGGGCTCGTCCAATTTTTTTCTTTTGAGTTGAGGATTCATTCGATGCTAATTAGTAAATTTGCAGCTTTGTTGGTGAGTACAATTTATATATTTCTTTTCCTATGTTTTGACTGGCAGTTTTTTCATGGGTGGTGGGGAAGTGAAACCGATAAATATGGAATTTAGTTTAGAAGCGTTTAAACAGGCTCCTTCACGGGAAGCCTTGGAGTTGTCGAAAACCTGTCTTGTATTTGATCGCTGACTTCTATGATATTTCGGTGGTGAAAACTGCCAGAAAGCAAGAAGTGCGAGATGTAATTGATGCGGCACTAACACAGCACTAACCGATTTTACAACCGAGTCCAAACGTTGGTGTTGGGGTGAGTGCTGTGGCTAGTGATGATGCTAACGCTTCAGGCTCTGATCCTATGTTGCACTCATTAAGGGGTGTGAATTCGGAAGATCTAAAGTTAGCTATTCAGTTAAAGCAGTTAGATATGGAAATTAAACGTCAGGAGCATACTACTCAACTCTTGCATTTTAGGCAGTGTGAATTAGAAACAGGCTGATCGGTGTACAGCAAGTTCAGTTAGAGCTCAAATGGTTATGCCGCCTCCTCCGCTTAATTGATCCTATTGATTCTAATTCGTCTTCTGTGAGTCAAGTGTCTGTGACCTCTGACAGTGCTGCTGATTTTGATATCAGTTATCATCTTACTCTCATGCCCGTGTTTAGGGATAACGAAGTAGATTCATATTTTAGCACTTTTGAGCGAATAGCTGTTGCGTTACGCTGGCCTAAGGAGGTTTGGTCCCTCCTGATACAGTGTAAGTTAACTGGAAAAGCCCAGGAGGTTTGTTCCATGTTGTCTGTTGCTGATAGCTTGGATTATTATTAACTTCGTGAATTGATTTTTATTGAAGATTATAAAAATTAGTTGCAGGATCGAATTGTTGTCTATTTGAACGAAAAGAAAGTTTCAATCCTTGCTGAGGCCGCCGTGTGCGCGGATGAATTCTCCCTGACTCATAAAAATGTCTTTGTAGCACGTCGTTAATCGCATCCTCCATCTGTGGAGAAGAGTGCCAAAATGTCAAAACCATCTAAGCAAGCAATACCCGTTGAAGCGCGTGAATGCTTCTATTGTCATGAACTTGGTCATTTGATCGCGATGTGTCCTTCATTGAAAAAGAAAAGTAAGGCCAAGTTAACTAAAAGTGTTGGATTTATTCAAAAAGTCAGCGCTCAAGCTGGTTCAAATATTGACACGGCATATGATCCTTTTGTGTGTCAGGGAATGATTTCTCTTTGTGGTTTGGATCAGGATTTGATGTCTATAGCCATGCTGCGTGATACAGGGTCGAACCAGTCTTTTGTGTTGGCAAGTTCTTTGCCGTTCTCTGAGGAGAGATATTGTGGGTCTGATATCTTTGTTCAGGGCATCGAGTTAGGCGTGTTGAAAGTACCATTGCATAATGTGTACGTTCGATCTGGTTTAGTGTAGCCCTAGTTTAGTGACAGGCTTGGTAAAACTGGCCATGCGACATAAGTTGCCTTATTTTTGGGTAACAATTTGGCTGGAGGGAAAATTTTACCATGTCCCGAGGTTATTGAAAGTCCCGTGTGTGATTCTGATACTTCCGGGTTAGCATCAGAGTTCCCGTCAGTCTTCTCTGCGTGTGTAGTTACACGGGCTCAAGCGCGCAAATTTGGGAAGACGATCGATCTTTCGGATATTTTTTTTTTTTTTGCAGCCGAGGGTAGCGCTAAAGGTGAGGCTCCCCGTGTGAAACAACTGTCTGGTCCTGAGTCGCTGTCCATGGGTGGTGGTGCTGAAACAGAATTAGATGATTTGTCGTTGTCGGTGGATAAACGTCTGATTTCTGTTGAGCAGAAGGAAGATCCTTCTTTACTGTGTTGCAGGAGTGTTGCATTAACTGTTAAGGAGACTGAGAATAAACCGATAGGCTACTTTTGGGATAACGACGTGTTAAAAAGAAAGTGGACTCCGACTAGGTCCGATGGTTCGGGTTGGGAAACTGTTTTCCAACTGGTAATACCCAAATGCTTACGTAAACAAGTTCTGAGTTTGGCCCACGATAATGTGGCTGGGCACTTGGGAATTACTAAAACTTACTATTGCATTTTGCGACATTTTTTCTGGCCCGGTATTAAGTCTGACGTGGCGCAATATTGTCATTCGTGTCATGTGTGTCAAGTTGTAGGCAAACCCAATCAGGTTATTCATCCAGCACCTCTTAGGCCTATTCCTGTTATGCAAGAGCCTTTTTCACGAGTAATCTTGGACTTTGTCGGACCATTACCACGAACAACATCTGGACATGTTTACATGCTTACGCTTATGTGCGCGAGTACTCGCTATGCGGAGGCGGTACCGTTGCGCTCCTTAAAAGCAAAGGCTGTGGTGAAGGCTTTGATTATGTTCTTTTCCATGTTTGGTTTTTCCCCAAGTTATTCAAACGGACCAGGGAACCAATTTCATGTCACGTTTGTTCAAACAGGTATTGTCCCAACTAAACATTAAGCATGTTACATCTAGTGCTTATCGCCAGCGGAAAACACGCTTGTGCCACATAAACATGCTGAAGTTGTATGTAAGTCGTGAGGAAGATTGGGAGTCAAAAAGCTCTGTTATCACTCCTGTGGCTTCTTCCGTTGCGGTATCGGACAATGACGCTGATGAAGATGGTTTGAACTTGCAGAGAACCCTAGTTTTGGGTGGTAAACTGAATAACTGTAAAGTTCTGGAGAATTTAAATTCTCATTTAGTGCATCTGTCTGACCCTCTGAGAACTGATATGATGAGGTTGATTAACTCTTTCTCAGGCTTGTTCTCTGATGTCCCTATGCGCACCCATGTTCTTGAGCATGATATTGATGTAGGTGATCACCCACCTATTAAGCAAATTCCTTACAGAGTGAACCCTGCTAAACGTAAAATACTTAGTTGAAAATGGCCTCGCATTTCCGAGTTCTAGCGCCTGGAGTTCCTCATGTTTGTTGGTTCCAAAATCCGACGGCACGCAACGGTTTTATACAGATTATCGGAGGGTGAATGCGGTGACAAAACCGGATTCATTTCTACTCCCTCTTATGGAGGATTGCATTGACAAGGTAGGCTCTGTGCGCTTCGTCACAAAATTAGACCTATTGAAGGGGTACTGGCAAGTTCCCTTGACAGAGCGCGCGGCCAAAGTATCTGCTTTGTTACGCCAGATGATTTTCTTAATTACCGGGTTATGGCGTTAGGGCTGCATAATGCTCCGGCGACGTTTCAGCGCCTAATGAATAAAGCGCTTGCTGAGGTTTCACATTGTAAAGCTTATTTGGATGACATTGTTGTCTATTCGAATTCATGGAGTGAGCATTTGTCAACTTTAGCGACTGTGTTTGATCATTTGCTAGAGGCCTCTCTCACTCTTAATTTGATTAAGTGTGAATTTGGTAAAGCCATCGTTACATATTTAGGGAAGCAGGTGGGTCAGGGACAGGTTCGACCTGTCGATTTGAAGGTGTAAGCTATTACAAACTTTGCTGTGCCCCTCACAAAACGTGAACTGAGACGATTCTTAGGAATGTCTGGTTATTATCGGGGGTTTTGCAAAAATTTCTCAGATGTTGTATTGCCCTTGACTAACTTGCTCCGTGTTTCACAATCTTTCGAGTGGACCGATGAATGCCAGACTGCTTTTGACTCTGTTAAAAATCTTCTGTCCAGCGCCCCTGTGTTAACGGCACCTCAGTATTCCTGTTCATTTAAGTTGGACGTTGATGCGAGCGCTACAGGCGCTGGTGCTGTCCTTTTGCAGGATGATGAAAGCGGGGTTGAGCATCCGGTTGGGTACTTTTCAAAGAAATTTCTGAAACATGAACTAAATTATAGTACAATCGAGAAAGAGGCACTGGCTTTAGTACTGGCCTTACCGCATTTCGAGGTATATATTGGTTCTAGCTCTCTGCCAGTGACTGTGTTCACTGATCATAATCCGTTGACTTTCTTGTCTCGTATGAAAAACTCAAATCAACGAATTATGCGTTGGTCTCTTTTTATTCAAGATTTCAATCTGGAGATTTGTTACAAGAAGGGTAAAGACAATGTGTTAGCCGATGCACTATCCCGTTCATTTGGTTATGTTTGAATCTACCGTAGGTAGATTCTTTAGGTGTGGGCATGTTACGGTTTGTGCCTTTGGTATTTGCTGTGTTGTGTCGTGTGTTTTTTTTTTTTTTTTCTCCTCCCTCTTGTTCTTTCTGGTCTCTGATATGTTGTCCAATGATGGGGTGTATGTTCGTCATTGGCAGTTCAGACGAGGCGGGACCTTTATAAACGCTGCCGGCATTCAACGAGGAGCTCATTGTTGGTCCGGTCGCATTTGGGTTGAGAGCTCCTGGATCCCTCCTCCGGCCGATTATCAAACTTGTTGAACTTAAGTGAAATGTGAAAACCATTGATTACGCCTATCTGTTCTAAAAACATTCTGTTTGAAGAGCGTGGAGCTTAGGGGTGTCCTGCCTGTTTATTTTGGCTCGTTCGTTTGGGTTTTGTTTTTCGTTAGGTAGTTAGGGAAGTAAAATGTATTTTAATTTTAAACTTAATTAGGTTATTGAGTGCTTCCTCCTTTTTCTTTTTAGATTGGTTTTGTTTGTTATTTTGGCCTTTGGACACCCCGATGAGATGCTCCCTATTTTCACTTTATGTTGTTTATTTTCAACAACATCCTGTATATATATATGTATGTGTGTGTGTGTGTGTATATATATATGTATGTGTGTGTGTATATATATATATGTATGTGTGTGTGTGTGTGTGTGTGTGTGTGTGTGTGTGTGTGTGTATATATATATATATATATATATATATATATATATATATATGTGTGTATGTGTGTGTGTATATATATATATATATATATATATATATATATATATATACACACACACACACACACACACACACACACACACACACACACACACACACATATATATATATATATATGTGTATGTGTGTGTGTGTGTATATATATATATATGTTATTACAATTCAAAATAACTGTTTTCTATTTGAATATATTTTAAATTGATATTTATTTCTGTGATGCAAAGCTGAATATTCAGCATCATTACTCTAGACATTTATTATTATTATCAATGTTAAAAACAGTTGTGCTGCTTAATACTTTTGTGGAAATCGTCATACATTTTTTCCCAGGATTCTTTGATGAAAAGAAAATTCAAAAGAACAGAATTTATTTGAAATAGAAATTTTCTGTAACATTATAAATATCATTTTTACACTCATTTTTGATCAATTTAATGTGTCTTTGAATAAAAATATGAATTTCTTTAAAAAAAAAAAAAACTTTTAAAGAGTGTGCATGAAAATTGTGAAATGTATTTACTTTATTTATTTGTTTATTTATTTATTTATTTATTTATGTGTTCTCTTTATTTCAAACCACATATTTACTGTATTCAGTATTTTGAATCTAAATGTCTTTAAATAATGGTTCTCTATTTACAAAAATAAGTGAAAATAGTAAAAATAGCTTCATCCATTTGAGAGCAAATTCATTAATATCAAAATATTTTTTGTTTATCTTATATTGTTAGTAGTTTCTATATGTTGTATATGGAACAGTTATTTAATAGCTACAGTCTAATCTAAATATGTATTAGACTGTATATAATACATATAAATGTATTTCTGCTGAGAACAGCCACTTTACCTCAGCCGCTGTTTTGCTGAATATTTAATCACTTTAATGACTTTTGCCACCTGCTTTTAACCTCTCAAACAGCTTTATTTACACATGATTAGCAGTTCTTCTGTTTGTGAAAGTGCACCAACCCCCAGCAGAAATCAGCACACAAAGAGCTCCAATAGTAAGTCAACAGTGAGAGAGGAAGTAAACATCACGAGAGCAGGAAGTCGCACTGTATCATAGGTGAAGGGGGAGGTGAGGGCAGCAGTTAGTTGAAGAAAAGAGAAGCCCTGGTGATTCACAACACAATCAGATTGAGCCGCTGTCAGGGATTATCGGGGGTCAGCAGAGACCCTGATGCAGGACTGAGACCCAGCCCGATGGAGCCGCAGATAAAAGCGGAGCCGGCATTGTCTAAACCTCACTGACTAGTGGGCCTGGTGAGCGGCAGAAACTTACAAAACATCCAGTCCCACCCAGGAACTGAGGAAGGGGGGTCAAAGAACTGTCAATTCTTTCCCCTGAACATATATACACGCTATCCTAAAAATATCCCTATGTATTTGAATGGATTTGGATACAAACAATGAAATTCATACACGACTGCAAATGGTCTGTGACGCGCATTTGGCTAAATGAAAATACCTGCAAAGTTCAGGACTTTCGGATGTACCTACAGGGCTGTTTTATGCTGTGTTTGCTTGTGACACACGAGATATCATCGCACTGTGATAATAGCAGGAAGAACTGAGCTGTTATCAGTTTGTAGGCCTGTTGCCGGAGCCGGATGACCTGCATGTGTCTGTTTAAAGGAGAGTCAGACTTTAGCCGAGTCTCAGCGACTATTACTTGTTGGTTTTGCATAAATGACTCTAATAAAAACTGTTTTAAAAGGCAAAATTTGTTGGTGACAAACTTGACAGGTTGATGTATTACAATGAGGTGGCAAAGCTAATAATTTATCTGGAAATTTTCAAAATAAGTGTATCAGTTTTATTCTGTCAGTAGTGCACACACAAATATTTTGGATTAATTTATAAAACATTGGTATTAATTCACGTTTTGATAAAATCTGCCTCTTCCATTTTAATACAAAATATTCTGTTTTTTAAATATTATTTGTATGCAGCAGCCATTTTGCTGATCAGTGCTAGCAAATAGTTTTATTATATTTATTATTATATTTATTTTATTACATATTTCATTTATGTAATTTTTATTTAAAAAAAAACAAAAACAAATTATTAAATTATATATGATGAAACATGTATTTCTTTCTTTATAATGTCATTTTAAAAATAAAATAAAAATTTGCTAGTATATTATTGGTATTATTATATTTATTTTATTACATTTGTCAATTTTTAAAATTTTGTTAAAAAAACAAATGATATTAAATTATATATGATGCAGTCTGCATCGTATATATATATATATATATATATATATATATATATATATATATATATATATATATATATATATATATATATATATATATATATATATAATTTATTTCAAAATATTCCTTTCTTGATATTTTTGTATTTTATTTTTATGTGGTATGAGTATTATTATTATTATTATTCTTTATTCATTATTATTATTATTATTCTAATATGTATTATTTTTATTTTATTTATTTTATTTTTATTTTATGAAATCCTATATCCTATATTAAATCCTATTTTTTTTTTTTTTTTTTTTTTTTACATAAAAAAGCAATAAAGCAATAAGCCCCAAGAAGCCGTGGTTTACAGTGAATTTATAACAGTTAAGGGGCGTTGTTGGGCACGACCCCCTTAGCTGTTATAAATTCACTGTAAACCACGGCTTCACGGGGCTTATTGCTTTTATAAAACGGTTATTCTATATATGTAGTAAGGTTTCACAAAATAAAACAGAGCAAATAAAGTGTAATTATATTAAAAGAAACAGTATTCTTCCACCAAACAATGTAGTTCCTCAGAAACAGTTGTGGTTGGAACAAAGTGGTTGCCAAGCAACACACAAAGTAAACAAAGGTGAATGTTTATAGGGAGAATTCCAAACGGCTTTTTTGCGCCCATGAAGGGCACTTCGGGAAGGGGACGGCATTTATAGGGACGTTCCAAACGAAAGTGAGCAACTGATTCCCTTTACGAAGGGCCATTCCTGAAGTCTGTTAGTGAAGGGAACATGCGATGGTCACTTCACGGAAGTGATTTCCGTTTGTGATCATATGATCTTCACTTAGGAGATCTTGCGATGCATTTTAAAGCAAAGTTGGGGTTTATTTTGACTTTACATACAAACGTAAGTAGAATAAGCTAATAAAATTTTTCTTTATTTTTATGTAATACAAAATATTTTCGTCAGTGATAAAAATATGATTTAAGACTGTATTGTTAGCAAGTTTGAAAAAGTTTCGTTTGAAAAAAATTAATAGTAAATAAGACACAATTAGACAGTATTTGAATAAAATAATAACAATAAGAAGAAATATTTATTTGCAACAACTGTTGGAGCCTGAATGCTGCATGCATGCGCAGCGTTGTCAAGGTAACATTTTGTCCGTCATTCCCTTCGCCAAGGGAGTTCCAAACGCTTATACGACACAGTAATGCCCTACACCCTTCAAAGAACACACTTCAAGGGCTCTGCCCTTCAAAGGGAGTAGGGCATAGGGATGCTCACTTCCATTTGGAATTCGCCCATAGTGTAATTTACAACGGCTTCGAACGTAGCTCAACCAATCAGAATCAAGGTCCGGAACTATCCGTTCTATATATACTGTGTGTGTATATATATATATATATATATATATATATATATATCGGCACCCTTGGTAAATATGATCTAAGAAGGCTGTGAAAATTAATCTGCATTGTTAATCCTATTGATCTTTTATTTAAAAAAATTCACAAAAATCTAACCTTTCATTGGATAATAACAATTTAAAATGGGGGGAAATATCATTATGAAATTAAATGTTTTTCTCTAATACACACTGGCCACAATTAACGGCACCCTTTTATTCAATACTTTTTGAAACCTCCATTTGCCAATTTAACGGCTCTAAATTTTCTCCTATAATGCCTGATGAGGTTAGAGAACACCTGACAAGAGATCAGAGACCATTCCTTCATCCAGAATCACTCCAGACCCTTTAGATTCCCAGCTCCATGTTGGTGCTTCTTCTCTTCAGTTCTCCTCACTCATTTTCTATAGGGTCCAGGTCAGAGGACTGGAATGGCCATAGCAGAAGCTTGGTTTTGTGCTCAGTGACCCACTTTTGTGTTGTTTTTGAGGTTTGTGTTTGGATTATTGTACGGTTGGAAGATCCAAACATGGCCCATTATAAGATTTCTAACAGAGTCAGTCACTTATTGATTTTTTTATCTGTTGGTATTTGATAGAATCCATGATGCCATGTGTCTAAACAAGATGTCCAGGACCTTCAGCAGAAATATAGGCCCACAACATAAAAAATACAGCAGTATATGTCATTGTACACATGGGGTACTTTTTATCCCTGTGTTCACCAAACCCATCTTGAGTGTTTGCTGCTAAAATGCTCATTTTTTAGTTTCATCTGACCATAGAAGCCAGTCCCATTTGAAGTTCCAGTCGTGTCTGATAACTGAATATGCTGGAGTTTGTTTTTGGATGAGCTAGGAGAATTTTTCTTGAAACCCTCCCAAACAACATGTGGTGATGTAGGTGCTGTTTGACAAATTTCTGTTAAGGTTTTCTGACCCCGAGACTCAACTATTTTCTGCAATTCTCCAGCTGTGGTCCTTGGAGAGTCTTTAGCCACTCAAACTCTCCTTCTCACCCTGCATTAGGACGATATAGACACACGTCCTCTTCCAGGCAGTTTCGTAACATTTTATGCTGATTCGAAATTCTTAATTATTGCCCTGATGGTGGAAATGGGAATTTTCACTGCTCTAGCTCTTTTCTTAAAGCCACTTCACTAATTTGTGAAGCTGAATTATCTTTTGCTGCACATCAGAAATATATTCTTTGGATTTTCTCATTGTGATGGATGATTAAGGGAATTTGGGCTTTGTTTTCCCTGTGAAACAGGAAGCCATGGCTGGATAATTTCATGTTCATAATCACCCTGGAGTGCTCAAAATTGTGAATATGAATGGGAATATACTTCAGAGATTCTTATTATCCAATGAAATTATCTTTGATCATATTTACCAAGGGTGCCGATATTTTTGGCCATGACTGTATATATATATATATATATATATATATATATATATATATATATATATATATATATATATATATACAGGTGCATCTCAATAAATTAGAATGTCGTTGAAAAGTTCATTTATTTCAGTAATTCAACTCAAATTGTGAAACTCGTGTATTAAATATCGTGTATTAAATAAATTCAATGCACACAGACTGAAGTAGTTTAAGTCTTTGGTTCTTTTACATTTACATTTACATTTAATCATTTAGCAGATGCTTTTGTCCAAAGCGACGTACAAATGAGAACAATAGAAGCAATCAGACCATCGAGAGTGCAGTAGTATACAAGTGCCATGACAAGTCTCAGTTAGTCTAGCACAATACATGTAGCTAGGTTTTTTTTTTTTTTTTTTTTTTTAATTGTGATGATTTTGGCTCACATTTAACAAAAACCCACCAATTCACTATCTCAACAAATTAGAATACTTCATAAAACCAATAAAAAAAAATAAAACATTTTTAGTGAATTGTTGGCCTTCTGGAAAGTATGTTCCTTTACTGTATATGTACTCAATACTTGGTAGGGGCTCCTTTTGCTTTAATTACTGCCTCAATTCGGCGTGGCATGGAGGTGGTCAGCTTGTGGCACTGCTGAGGTGGTATGGAAGCCCAGGTTTCTTTGACAGTGGCCTTCAGTTCATCTGCATTTTTTGGTCTCTTGTTTCTCATTTTCCTCTTGACAATACCCCATAGATTCTCTATGGGGTTCAGGTCTGGTGAGTTTGCTGGCCAGTCAAGCACACCAACACCATGGTCATTTAACCAACTTTTGGTGCTTTCGGCAGTGTGGGCAGGTGCCAAATTCTGCTGGAAAATGAAATCAGCATCTTTAAAAAGCTGGTCAGCAGAAGGAAGCATGAAGTGCTCCAAAATTTCTTGGTAAACAGGTGCAGTGACTTTGGTTTTCAAAAAACACAATGGACCAACACCAGCAGATGACATTGCACCCCAAATCATCACAGACTGTGGAAACTTAACTCTGGACTTCAAGCAACTTGGACTATGAGCTTCTCCACCCTTCCTCCAGACTCTAGGACCTTGGTTTCCAAATGAAATACAAAACTTGCTCTCATCTGAAAAGAGGACTTTGGACCACTGGGCAACAGTCCAGTTCTTCTCCTTAGCCCAGGTAAGACGCCTCTGACGTTGTAAGAAGAGGAATATGATAACTGTAGCCAAATTCCTTGACACGTCTGTGTGTGGTGGCTCTTGATGCCTTGACCCCAGCCTCAGTCCATTCCTTGTGAAGTTCACCCAAATTCTTGAATCGATTTTGCTTGACAATCCTCATAAGGCTGCGGTTCTCTCGGTTGGTTGTGCATCTTTTTCTTCCACACTTTTTCCTTCCACTCAACTTTCTGTTAACATGCTTGGATACAGCACTCTGTGAACAGCCAGCTTCTTTGCCAATGAATGTTTGTGGCTTACCCTCACCCTTGTGAAGGGTGTCAATGATTGTCTTCTGGACAAATATCAGATCAGCAGTCTTCCCCATGATTGTGTAGCCTAGTGAACCAAACTGAGAGACCATTTTGAAGGCTCAGGAAACCTTTGCAGGTGTTTTGAGTTGATTAGCTGATTGGCATGTCACCATATTCTAATTTGTTGAACCAAAGACTTAAACTACTTCAGTCTGTGTGCACTGAATTTATTTAATACACGAGTTTCACAATTTGAGTTGAATTACTGAAATAAATGAACTTTCCACAACATTCTAATTTATTGAGATGCACCTGTATATACACACACAAAGTCAAACCAAAAATTATTCAGACATATTTGATATTTTTTTACTAGTGGGTGCAGGACACTAGTTCATTTATGTAAGTGAGGATAGCAAAATAAAGTAAACTGTGATATATTATACCCAAAATTTCTTCATACAGTGGACTACCAGTAAAATTGATTAAAAAAAAAAAAAAATTGAGACCAAAAATTTGATTTGACACTTTGACCTGGCCATGTTTTGTTACATACCTTTCTATTAAAGTTATCTGACATTATCAAGATGAATTTGTTCTGACACAGTTTAACTCCGAGTTCTTGTCATATTTTATTACCATTTTCTAAACTATAGCAAATAAACTGTGATAATGTGAGAAATGTTGAAGGTGCCTGAATAAATTTTGGTTTGACTGTGTGTGTGTGTGTGTGTATATTTAATTATTATTTATTTATTTATTTATTTATTTTATTTATTTATTTATTTATTTTGCAGTATCTTCAGGCAGTAAAGCAGCCAAAGTGGATTACAGTGAGAATACAATTCAGCCTCCCCAGAAGGATCTCCACAAGCGGATAATGGCCATTATCTAGGTACTGTGTGATGTTTTATGTTAAGCGGGGTGAAACTCAACACACCTTTGGTCCATGTGACCGCTGTGCATGTGAATGATGACAGAGAGCCTTGATGATCAATTAAAGAGCAATTCACTGCCAAATGACACAGGAGACGGGATGTATGACATGTTAATCAGCACACCCTAATTTGGCCTGCTACATTCATTCTCAACACATTTCATCAGCGTTATTGTTTTAATAGCTATATTCAATTCCAGAGGTTCATTTATAGCAACACCATAGGCCGTGCCTGTAAACACGATTGAGCAAAATTATATTTTTTCTCCGTCTCTCTCTAAACTCGCCTACTTTATGCAAATTGAACATGCTGAATAACATTCGGCCGCTTCAGAGTTTGGGTAATGACATGTAAAAGCTGTTGAAGGATTTGTGAATGATATTTCAAAGCTTGCACACATGCTATCTCGACACACTAGATGACATGAGCTTCAGTGTAGGAAATGACTGCAGGAGGCGAGGAGAAACTCACAATTCGCATCTGGTGTTAAACTATTTTGATGGCTCTATTTGTTTATTGGGCAGTCGTTTAGCGCGCTTCCCACCTTCATTGATTCGGATTGAGCGATCGATCAACGGAATAATCAGAGAAGAACATGCGAGCTTTGCCTGATCTAATCATACTTTCATATGGTTAATAACGTGGAAAAAAAGGAACACTACAATAAAAAGTTATGCACATTAGGGGTGTTTATACAATTTAATTAATGAATGCATTATTATTAAGCCTATATTTTGTGGAGTTTTGTCTGGCACAAGTCATTTTCCATACCATAAACTAATTTTTTGAATGTTTTGTTCCAATTATTTTATTGCATATTTATTTACCTGAATTCACCCTATGATTGTTTAGTTGGTTAGTGAAACTACAGTAGTCAACATTTGAAGTGGATCAAAACCTTTCATCAAAGTTGTCCTAAAACAAAAACAATACCCGTTTTTGTCTTAGGACAGCTTTGATGAACTTTTTCAAATGTTGACTACTATAATATTTATTGTGTGTGTTTATCTTTATTTTTTTTGTGAAAAATAATCATAGCAATAATGTAATATGAAATGTAAATTATTACAGTGTATATGAAATTCAAAGTGGCTTAATTTAAAACATAGCGCATATACGAAATATGTTAATAACTTTGGCAACGTTCTGGCAGAGTTCTCTTAAAGTTATGAATGAACATTTTTTCCAGTAGCTAATGTCATGTGGTTTTTAACAATGTTCTCAAAACCTTATTTATAGATCGTTCATGGAACTTTTTTTCCTGAAATGTTTAAGTCAGTCAGTCATGTAACGTTTTTTAAATGCTACGGTTTGTTTCAGAATGTTTGGAAATTCAAAAGTAACGTTCTCATAATACTTGCAAACTGATTAAAAGGAATGCCCCCTGAACGTTCGAATAACCCCAAAAAGGTTTTTAAAACTCTAAGAGTTTTCATAACTTAATAGGAACGTTAGCAACTTATTTTTGTTAGCTGGGTTTAACCGTCGGCAGCCAGCGACGTAGGTTAGGTACTAGACTCGACAACCCGAGCTCCAAACAGCAGCCGGTCGAAACTGAAATGCGGCTAAACGGAGTTCAAGTGTGTAACCTGAGCATGAGGTATACTGACCCCTCACCAAATACACTCGCACTCCTCCTTCCTTCCCGTGCAGCGCCTCTCTACTGTTTGTTTGCACTCCGCTGATCCGGAGCGGAAATTCCTTTCCGTTTTTGTGAATGACAAACTTATTAACAATTCATCAACACAGTCTGCTCCATCCGGCCCCGTTTCCACGGCGACGCTTGCTCGGCGCCTCCTGATTGGCTGGCCGACATAATGTATCCATTGAAACGCCTCGCGCTTGTATCCATTCACTAGCTCGCGGTGACAGAGAGCGCATCAAGGACTAGAGCGGCGGAGGACGCAGCGTTGCTTTCTCCAGGACAAATCTCCAAGGGAAATAAAGCTTCGAAGCGTTTTGCTTGCGCGACACGTCTGCGATCGATATTCGACTGGATTTCTAGATCGATTCGTGTGAAAATCGACGGCGAGAGACGAGAGGTTATATAACGAGAAGACAGCGTCAGTGGCTAGTGTGAGTCATTGATAAATGCACACAGTTGCATGAATGGGGTGGAAGTAGAGCGAGTCTGCGCTTGACTCTCGAAGCAAAACCCGAGGATTTTAATCATCTCGACTGCGCAGAAGAGACTTGGACTTGAGAATCTCAACGCTCCAGGCCTGAGACGTCCACGGCCTCTTGCAGCGCGTCTTCTCCGCAGTTTAAGGTCTCACGGTACCGTACCGTATTTCACTAATGCTCGATAAGTTCAAACCCGTGCAGTTCGATTCGGTCATGGCCATAAGCAAGACGGTAGAGTGGCTGAAGGAGCAGCTGGAGACGCGCAGGGACTGTTTGCTCGTTATGGACTGCCGAGCGCAAGAGCTCTACGAATCGTCGCACGTCGAAACGGCCATTAACGTGGCCATCCCGAGCCTCATGCTCCGGCGACTCAAGAAGGGCAACCTGCCCATCAAGTCTCTGCTTTCCAACGGGGAAGACAGGGAGAGGTTTGCGCGGAGGTGCAAGACGGACACTATCGTGTTGTACGACGAGTACAGCCGCGAGTGGAATGAAAACATCGACGGCGGCTCCGTGTTGGGTTTACTGCTGAGGAGAATGAAGGACGAGGGCTACAAGGCTTTCTATATTGAGGGTACGTTCATTTCCACCGCGTTTTGGGATTTTACGTGCTGTATTTATATGGTTTACGGCAACTAAAAATGATACTTTAAGTTATTTACAAGTAATCCGTTAGCGACTAGCATGGTTTCACTTGTAACTATTCTTTAGATACTTATAGTACCAATATTTATGTATTTATTCACTTGTTATTCACACCCGGTGTTGACAATTTCATCGTTAATGGTAACAAATTAAAAATTTTGCCATTGAATTCAATGGGAATTTGTGGTTTATAGGCTACTTCCAACTAGTATGTATTTCAACTGAAATGTACATTACTAGTGATTGTTTATTAGAAACTAGTTATGATATACTAGCAGATATTCCAGTTGTTACTAGTTACATTTTGTATTGTACCAATTACAGTTGCATTTTGACTTCCTGTGAATGGCTTATTTATAATATAATTAAAAATAGTATTAGTCATTTTGAAAACATTACTAGTAACAATAGGAATGCACGCTGGTGTACACTAACTGCATAATCTAGTGTATTTAGAACTGGAACTGGAATGTAAATGATCAAGTAGTTACTAGTAAACAAAGAGTACTAGTATCTAATGAATGGATACTTGTGAAACAAAACAAAAAAAAAATGCTAGTCATTACTTGTAATTATAAAAAAAAATATGTGGTTAGTTTAAAGGGATGAATTTTAAATGTGTTTCTAATTTGAACTTAACAGGTGGCTTCAGCAAATTTCAAACTGAATTTCCCACTATGTGCGAGACGAACCTCGACGGTTCCTCCTGCAGCAGTTCACCGACCTCCCAGGTACTGGGTCTCGGAGGGCTCCGGATCAGCTCCGACTCCTCGGACATCGAGTCGGACATCGACCGAGACCCAAGCAGCGCCACCGACTCAGACGGCAGCCCTCTTTCCAACCCCCAGCCCTCGTTCCCCGTGGAGATCCTGCCGCATCTGTATCTGGGCTGCGCGAAGGACTCCACAAACCTGGATATCCTGGAGGAGTTTGGCATCAAGTACATCTTGAACGTGACCCCTAATCTTCCTAACATGTTCGAGAACGCCGGGGAGTTCAAGTACAAGCAGATTCCCATCTCCGATCACTGGAGCCAGAATCTCTCACAGTTTTTCCCAGAAGCCATCAGCTTTATTGGTAAGCAAACGCAATTATTGTCGCTTTAATTTGCTTTTCATTCAGTCCCAGTTTTGATTAAAACTCCCAGGTGCTTTCAGTGTTTTGAAACCAAACGGATGGCACCATTTTTTATTGTTTGCATAGTAACACATCCCGCGGTTGAGCAATTGTGACACAAAGGCTTATGATGAAACGGGAGACGGAGGGGGGAGGCGGTAATTTGAGCTCAACAGGAAGGAAGCAAGCAGCATTGAAAGTAATCTAGGACAGAGCAATGTTTCGCCACACAATGAGGACCATTTACAGGGCAGTGTTGACATCCTGTTAGCCTTGACAGGGCGCTGCCATGACTTCTACATTTACACGCCCAAATGGTACCATTGTCGAGTAACCTGGCAAGCGGAAGGATCATTTGATTAACCTTAATAGCCCATTTCCACGTCACGTTCCCTGAGAAAATGGGCGAGTTGTTTTCTCTCAGCCTGCAGTCATGCACTAGAAATCCTGCTGAATGAGGCCCCTTTTGTCAATGCTGGGACCGTAATGAATTCTGACAACCAAGCTTATGTACAATTGCATATTCATAAGTCAGTTAACTAACCGTCTCGTCTTTTTTTCCCTGTCAGATGAGGCCCGCGGACAGAAGTGTGGTGTCCTCGTTCACTGCCTGGCCGGTATCAGCCGTTCAGTCACCGTGACGGTGGCGTACCTCATGCAGAAGCTCAACCTGTCCATGAATGATGCGTACGACATAGTCAAGATGAAGAAGTCCAACATCTCGCCCAATTTTAACTTCATGGGCCAACTTTTGGACTTTGAGCGCACGTTGGGACTCAAGAGCCCGTGCGACAACCGAGTAGCGGCTCCGACCCAGCCGTTGTACTTCACCACGCCGACCAATCACAACGTTTTTCAGTTGGACCCTCTCGAGTCCACGTGAGGTCCCGTCCTGACTCGAATCCAACATGAGTTTCTTTATTTCGACGCCTGTCGAGGGGTTCCTGACGTTATTGATGTTGGCTTGAGACGACGGCCAAACAGAGTAGCCACTGATGGGGCATGTGGTTGCCCAGAGCTTCTACGCTGCTGTTTAACGGAGAGAGATCATGTGACTCTATATCTCCAAGACTCTTTAAAGTAGTTTGTTTTATATATATATATATATATATATATATATATATATATATATATATATATATATATATATATATAATCCGTATATATACATATTCAAGCATGGAAAGACTGTGGTAATGGAAAGAACGTCAGATATATTGGGGCTGGAGTGCCAAAGAGACTTGACTGGAACTGAACAATGACAAATACTCCATTTGTTTTGTTTAGCACTTGCACCTTGACATTTTCTAGGTGTGCTCTTCTTGTCTTCAATGAAGACTTGCCTGTTTTTGGGACGAGACTTCCCTTCGGTAATGATGGCAGAGTGTACTGTACTCCAACTTATTTGCGTGGAGATATTTTTGAAACATTTATACATGTGTATATTAAGATGTCGGTAAGCCTTGCCGTAGTTAGAATATACCTGTTTTAAAGGAACAGCTGTAGATTTTTCTTCTCCTTTTGGTCCTCTTTATGTAAACAAACTGAATATCGTTCAATATTATCTTTATCGACGAGTTAAATGCCAAAAAGGTTTTTGCAATGTGTATATGTATAATATATTTCCAGTTTTGCTTTACGGATCGATTCCGCCTTTCTCAGCCTTTTAACCACCATCACCAATCAAAGTTGTCATTCTCTTGCCTTAGTTCTGTACATAAGAGTGTTATTGTGCGGTAACCTTTCAGAACAGTTCATAAGCTTCTTCTTTTCACCAGTACTTTTTTAGCGGACGTGACCAATACGAGCTTGCACGTTCAGAAGGGTCGTCCGAACTTGTACGTGTACGAGGCATTCCTCGAATGCTATTCGGCGGGGTTTCAGATGCATGCCCATTTAGGACCCATACGCCTTTATACTACTTGTTTTTTGTAATTTTTCTGGGGACGTCGGAGGGATGAAGCAAGTAACGCTGATTTTTTTTGTGTGCAAGGATTTGAGGTCTGTGTTGACAAAAGCTGGGAGAAGGTTTCGTGTCTCCTGTTCAGGGAAGTTCTATGACATGCAATTTTTTTGTGAGAAAAGTGATGGTTTTCAGGAGAGTTTTGTTGCCCCTCAAAGCGAAGGCCTGGTTGGGGGGAGAGGCTGTTTTACAAAACCACTCCCCCCAATGTTACGAATGTAAAGAAATGATAAGTTATTAATAAATTGCTATTTTGTCTATTCAAATCTATCAATGTCTCTCTGTTTTCTTTGCTTCACTTGAAAATAAGAATTCAAAACTCAAATGCATTCAACTTATTCAACTTAAAACAAATTATAGATTTACTATATTTCAGCAATCATTCACAATAATATTTAACTTAGTATTCAGTTGACAGAGTTACTGCTAACCACTGATTCAAAGACTAGATTAAACTTTGATTTAGAACGATTGTACAGTGAAAAACAGAATACAGGTTCCTGCAAATAAAGTGTTACTCAGTGTTGTTAAGTGAGCAAAACAACTTTCCATGCGGACAAGCTGGTATTTCCAGGTACGGGCTGGTTAGAGCGAAATGTCCCCCCCTGCGGCACTTCCTGACAGGAGATCAGGCTTCTGCTCTAAAAGCAAGTCCTGGCAAAACAAGCCGCAACCTGACACCCTTGGCTTTGCATACATCAGAAAAAGGGATAATCCCTGTGTGGGAGTAAGAAATAGGGTTAAAATGAGTAATTATTATTTCTGATGGCAAAATAGCTGTGTATTGTTGTTATAATAATAACGATCTATTCTGGATATCTGCCAACATGAACACTGAGTAGGAGTAGTATTAGAATGGATTTTCTCATATTAGACACTCCTGTGATGTTTTTTTTTTTTTCCACATTTGAATCACAATTTATTTTGTATTATGAATATTAAATATAAGAATTATATATATAAATTATTATATACATTTTCATATACACCTATATGTAAATATTAAACAATTTTATACAATGTATTATGAAAATTTAATAATAAAATAAAATAGATTAATTTTAATTAGTCTAAATTTATTTAGTAAAAATAAATGTAAATATTATTCTATAAATGTAGTATATACATTATATATATATATATATATATATATATATAAATTTAATACTGAAATGCTTTATTATTTAATACTTTATTATTATTATAATACTTTATTATTTTTCAAAAAATTAAAAAAATTATAGATAGATAGAATATTACAATTAATTAAAATAAATTAACGCTATATTATTCAAATAAATGCAATAGCTTAATAAATATAAATATAAATACACATTTTTGTATTGTGTATTTTATAATGTATTATTTATATTTATTATTATTTTTGATTAATTATTATTATGTTCATTTCTAATAACAAAAAATGCAGCTGCTTTTGTAACTTTTTAATTAGTTTTTAATTATTTTAATTAATCTTTATATATACAGACATACATATACACACACTCACTCACACACACACACACACATTGCACATATCGCACATATACATACAATTTTAAAGTAATTACTGTATATTACAATAGTTAAAGTTTCTAAAATCATTAAGACAGTGTTGAAAGAGTGTTGAAATTTTTATTACAATTTATATTTTAATGTTATTCAATTACATGTAATAGCTTTTTAGTGACCAAGACACAATGGTTTTAAGGCAACATGTGTCCCAGTATTATTGTTACAGGTCTGTAAGTCTTTTAAGCAGTGAAAATAAACCCAAAAGGATTGTGACTATACTTGGCCAGTGTGCTAATCCTGTGTGAAGGGTTTCAGTCCGTCGTCCTCTTGTGACAGACTGCGCTGTGAAGGATTTGCCAACATGCCCAGCAATTTCCGGTGCTCAAGTTCCAGTGACCCCAACACCACTATCCTCGCAAACCCCACCTCCTGTACTCCTGTCAGGCATCATCCGCCCACGACCTCCCTGCTCACCAGCTGCACTCTTCCATTTGTGTGCTTATGTGAGTTGCAGTAGTGAAGGCCACCCCTGGCTAGATGACCTCGTCTGTTGTCAGTCACTTTTAAGGGGCAGGTGCGTAACCACACAATAATTTGGGCCAAAACAGATGGTTTGATCCACCCCCTTTCTCCACCAATGAGGTGGTTTTCTGTTCAATTTCTAACCAAGTAACTCAAAAAATAAAGGTTCTTTTTTGGCATCTATGGTTCCATGAAGAACCTTTAACATCCATGGAACCTTTTCACTGCACAAAAGGTTTCTTAAAGGGTTCTTTAGATGTTCTTCACACCAAGAAAAATGGCTCTTTTAGAACTGTTTTCTGAAAGATTAGGCGCTTTTGCACCGGAAGAACCTTTTCATAGTTCCTAGAACTATTGGTGGAAGTTCCTGCTTTTTGGCGTGTTCGCAACGCAGGAACTAGGAACGGTTTTAGTTCTAGGAACTCCATTTGGGGAACTAAATTAGCTCCTACTTCAGAGTAGGGTCTAAAATAGTTCTATATGAACTACCAGTGATGTAAGTGTACGCTGACTGGCCAAACGCATACAAAACACAGACTACCCAGCATTTTTAAAAAGCCAAATAAAAACATTTACTTCACAAACATGGAAAACAGCGATAACGGCATTTACCTGTTGTCTGCAGCATTGTGTTGTTTTCTCAGCCTCGATGATAACACTGCAAGTTGTCACAGGAGATTTAGTCAGATTTTCGTGCTGTTTCAGTCACGTAAATTATGTGTTTACATTCCATCTC
Source organism: Spinibarbus caldwelli (assembly GCA_039654775.1). Lineage (NCBI taxonomy): Eukaryota > Metazoa > Chordata > Actinopteri > Cypriniformes > Cyprinidae > Spinibarbus > Spinibarbus caldwelli. The sequence continues at coordinate 12,136,414 of CM077265.1, read as the reverse complement.
CATTATCACGAAACCCACGACACGCAACAAAAACAGTTCAGAACACAGCATTCTCCATTCACCAGTTGTTGATATTTGTAAATGCTTCGAATAAAGACCTCGCGGTCGGCAGCTTCAGAGTTCCTGTTGCTGGTGCGAATGCACAGAAATTGGTTGTCTAGGAATGACCATACTGCCTAGTTCCTATAACTACACTCTTAAAAATAAAGGTTCCAAAAGGGTGTTTTTGCAGTGATGCCATAGAAGAACCATTTTTGGTTCCCCAAAGAACCTTTCAGTGAACAGTTCCTAAAAGAACCATTTTGAAGAACATATTAAAAATCTAAAGAACCTTTTTCAACTATAAAGAACCTTTTCTGCATTTGAAAGGTTCCATGGATGTTCAAGGTTTTATAGAACCATTGATGCCAATAAAGAACCTGTATTTTTAAGAGTGTACGCAGTGTGAAAGAGCCTTATGGTTCCATGAAGAACCTTTAACATCCATGGAACCTTTTCTTTGCACAAAAGGTTCTTTATAGTGGAAAAGGATTCTTTAGATATTCTTCACCAAGAAAAATTGTTCTTTTAGAACTGTTTACTGAAAGATTCATTGGGGAACCAAAAATGGTTCCATGGCATCACTTTGGAACATTCATTTTTAAGAGTGTAACCAAAATTCCAAATCAGTTCTTTCAAAATCAGTTCTTCAGAATCCAAAATGGTGATCTGAAAAACCTAGAGTATTTTTAGTCTAAAAAAGCACCTCAAGAACCTGGTACAGCTACAGTGGTTCTTGAAAGCTTTATGTAAGAGAGTAAATCAAGCCGCCACAGACATACATACCAATTAAAAGCTGACACATCTGTCCCTTTTCTGTCAACATGGTGGAGGTGTACTGACTTAAAAAGAAATATGGTAGTAGATCTATTATCTCATCTTTCTTTTCTTCCATAGCAAAGAGCTTATCAAGATTAAACATCCTGGAGGTTATGCACAGGGCAGAAGAGAGTTTGAGTGTTGCGAGTAAACAGTACAGTGGGCACAGTGGATACGCTGTTATCACACTTAACTGCTACGGGCTCTTCTCCAATCCACCCACATGGAGAGTAAGAACGTCCGCCAATGTGGTGAGAGAACTCACCCCTGGCAAAGTGATCTCTTTACCTCCTGCTCTCCATCTCACACTCACTTTGAATATGAAGAGGCTTCTGAACATGGTAGAACTGCTTAGAAGATGTCAGTAATGGTGATACTTTTCATCGCAAATCTATGCAGAGCAATGCACAGAGTACTATTAGTGTTGGGAATCCAGAACAGTTCCTTTTTAACATCCTGGAATAGACTGATTTTATTGAGATATTGCACAAATGTTTTCTTTTTATATATATTTTTATATTTTACACACACACACACACACACACACACACACACACACACATATACAGTATCTCACAAAAGTACACCCCTCACATTTCAGCAAAATTTTTTGTATATCTTCTCAAGGAACAATACTACACAAGTGAAACTTGGATATTTTAGAGTAGTCAATGTGCAGCTTGTATAGAAGTACAAATTTACTGTCCTCTAAATATAACTCAACATATAGCCATTATTGTCCAAATAACTGGCAACAAAAATGAGTACACCCTAAGTGTCCAAAGTGTCAATATTTTGTGTGAGCACCACTGTTATCTAGCACTGCCTTAATCCTCCTGGGCATTGAATTGACCAGAGCTGCACAGGTTGTTGCTGGGATCCTCTTCCACTCCTCCATAATGACATCACGGAGCTGTTGGATGTTAGACACCTGGTGCTTCTCCACCTTCCGTTTGAGGATGCCCCACATATGCTCAAAAGGGTTCAGGTCTGGAGACATACTTTGGGGTCGTTATTATGTCGGAAAACTGCCGTTCGGCCCATTTTCTGAATGGAGGGCATCATCTTCTGCTTCAGAATGTCACAGTACATGTTGGAATCCATGTTTCCCTCAATGAACCGCAGCTCCCCAGTACCAGCAGCACTCATGCAGCCCCAGACCATGATGCTACCACCACCATGCTTGACTGTAGGCAAGACATAATTTTCTTGGTACACCTCACCTGTTCCGAGTGGAACCAGTCTTGGAAAACCTCTGTGTGACACTGGCCACTGTACTGTAACTCAAGTTTCAGGGTGTTACTGATCTTCTTATAGCCTAGGCCATCTTTGTGGAGAGCAACCATTCTAATTCTCAAAATAGTTATAGTTTATAAGAGTTTATTTTTAATATAGTTATGTATATATAAATAATATAAATATATATATAATAAATATATTATTATTATTATTAATAAATAATATAGTAATCAAAAGAATAAATATTTATAAATATATATAAATAATATTATCATATTTATTTATAATATTTTTAAATATATTTAAATATTTATGTTGTACACATTTTCATATTCTCATATTTTCATTATTCATATTTCATATAATCATTAATATTAATGATATTAAGTTTTACATTTATTAATATTGTATTATAATATAATATTATAATATATAATATATAACAAATAAGAACTGTTACAGATATTTTAAATATATTATACATTATAATAATTTATATTAATGATATACATATATATTTATTTTTTTGTATATAATATATATAATTTATATATGTGTGTGAAGAGAGAGGTAGGCTGACAGAGACAAAGAGGTTTCAGGAAATTCAGTGTGTGTAGGTGGCACATTTAATTAAAAATTACAAACTTAATTATCCTCAGAGCCAGTGGTCGAGACCTCCACCTCCACATGCTCTGGAATGCTGGAGAGGAATGTCTTCCAAGAAGGGCCACATAGAAGTGCTTTGTTTGGAAATAAAGCTTCAGCTTTTTGTGTTTTCACTCGCTTCTGGACTTCAGCAGCGGCAAAACAAGAGCTCTGTCGCTCAGCGCTTCATCGCAGCCCACGCGCATCTCTCTGCGACAAAAACTCCACGAGATTCCTTCCGTTCCTGTTTGCAGAAATGAGATGTGCTGTTGATTCAGAGCATGACGGACTTGTTGCCATATTATCTAATCCAACAGAACCAAAAGTGTGTGTAAGTGCGTGTCTGCATTATTAGCAAACACATCTGAGTTTGTAAACCGCTAATAGTTTAGCACGGTACTGCTCATCACAAGCTACAGGAGCAAATGAAATAAAGCCATTTAAACCTTGAGTTTCTCCATCGGCTATGAATAGATTCGCTCCGTGAATGTCAGCCCAGAGCTTACAGCTCCCGGTTTGTGTTGCTTCCATCCATTTCAAGGCCCTTCGTGGCTTCATTTCTATGAAGGCCATGTTACGCAGAGATCTGGCGGCAGCAGTTCACAAAAGGAGCACTCCAACCGATATGAATCATCTGCCGCTGTCTCTTTGTGAGCCCACGCGGCTTGATGGAAAAGGAGTAAAAATAGTCATTATCATTTAAAAGCGCTTTTAAAAATAACATGTGTGAGGGGGAGAGAAAGCGACACAGACAGAAATGGTGAGAAAGAGCAAAAACATTGTGCCTCAACCCACACTATACCTCCAGTAAACCAGGTATTAGACCCAAATATTAGACACCACTGTTAGACAGAACTGAACCAGAGTTCAGTGCCAAACCACTGAACGTGACTAAAACACACAAGATAGTTGAAATGTGGTGTATAGGACAGTCTGTTGCTTTTGAAGTCTGTTATCCAACATTTACAGTTGCACATGGTGTTTATTTTATCATTAAAAACCATAAATTAAGCATTTATTTTGTTAATATAATTTCAGTCTTTTATGCATATGCATATCTCAAAATATGCATTTTCTGACAAGTACATATAATTTCATAAGCATTGCATGTTGAATATTAATAATGAACCATATTTGTAATAATTAATAAAAATATTAATTTGATATTATATTTAATATTTATACATTTTAATATTATTAGTAATAATAGTATAGTATAGTTGTATGCATAATGTAGCTATAAATTGTATGTATTTATATATATATATATATATATATATATATATATATATATATATATATATATATATATATATTATAAACAGAAAACTTATTATATTATATTATTTTATATTAATAACTTGTTAAATTGTATCATTTTTGAAGAATTATATAGTTTAGAAAAAGAACTAAAACATATTTTATAAATAGGATTATAAAATATTGTTAAATATAATAAATTATAAACAAACTTTATTAAATGTGAAAATAATAAATATATGAAAATATTAAATATATAAGGTTTATAAAGTCTGTATAGCTATAAAACTTCTGTTGTACTCAGTGTATTATTATATTATATTATATTATATTATATTATATTATATTATATCTGACTTAATATTCATTTACTTTTATTTACAATGTTTTAATATTTAGATTTTATTATTTACCTAGGCTATGTTTACTTATTTAAAGATTATAAGATAACTCTTAAAATATCAAGTTTCTAAATATATTTCTAACATATATTAATTCAATTCAATATTAAAGGGTTAGTTCACCCCAATATGAAAAATTATGTCATTAATTACTCGTTCCAAACCCGTAAGACCTTCGTTCATCTTCAGAACACAAATTAAGACATTTTTGATTAAATCGGAGAGCTATCTGACCCTCCATAAACAGCAACACAACTGAAATGTTCCCAGGTCCAGAGACGTAGCAAATACATCAGTAAAACAGTGGCTCAGCTTCAGTTTTTATATATTTTAAAATAATATATTAAAATATATAAATATACACAAACATATAATTACAAATTATATACAGACTTTTATATATTATTATATTTATAATAGATTAGAAAATAGCTTACAGAAATTACAATAATGTGCTAATCATGTTAAAAGGCAAAATAATGTTTGAAGGGAGGGAAAAATATTGTCTTAAAAACAGGCCTCAATGATTTTGTGATGCAATTTTGTTTCTATTCTGTTTTATTCTATTATGTTATGTTATGTTATATTATATAGTTTTAGAATAATTATTAATCTTTTATTATAACTGTAAAATTTTTGAAGAATTATAAAAAGTTTAGAAAAACCTTTAAAAACATAAAAACTATAAACATATATAATCATTTGAATAATTAGTGTGTAATTTACGCTTTTAAAAGTAACAACTATAGTTATCAAGAGATTTTAATTAATATGGTTTGATAACAAACATGTCCTCGAAAACATAAAACAGTCCCCCAGAAAATCAACACCAGAGGGCAAATATTGCTCTTACAATAAAAGTTAATTACTGACAGGGTTACACACCTACAGACTGTCATGCAGATTTATATTCTCTCTGCATCTTTGTCTTTCTCATTCTGTTTCCAGCGCTGTGACACGGCTCTCACCCACTCAGCACTCAGCTCAGCCAGACACAGGACGTGAGTTAAGACTCACTCAGATCACAGGAGCTCAGACCTGCCTTGTGAGTGGCTGCGCTCCAGGAAATGATTAATATGTCTCATGCTTCAGAAACAAGAACATAGGAGTGAGAGAGAGAACTGGGGTAAAGAAGAAGTGGGAGAGTGTGAAACTGCAAAACAATTCAGCATCACAGCATTTGAGGTGCCTGCAAGTGAGATAATTAGCTCCAAAATCAGCCAAATCTGACCTCTGTGACCTTACTTTAACAGAAACCAATCGTTTTCACACCTGAATGGCTCCAGTTTCTCACCTTGTTCAGACTAAATGCAGTCTGACAGCATCATCTGTCCTTCTATCTCTCGTCAGTACGACAGCAGGTTGACTCATCGCTGCAGTGCTTCACTTTGCGGCGCGGTTGCTAAGCTAACTCGGAGATAAATAAATAAAAAAAGTGAATGCGAGAGAGAGCGAGAGAGAGAGAGAGAGAGAGAGAGCGAAGGCAGGGCTTGTGTTGAGCATGAATGAGTGCACTCTGGGCTTCTGAATGGACCGGTCTCTGTTTGAATGAACGTTGCCAGATAGGCAGAGCAGACCATGTCATTTCCAGAAAGGACTGCGTTTGGGAGTGTAGAGGCAGGATTGAGTGTCTTTCCGAATATGTTATTATACGGATACGCACAAAGGTATAATCCAGATGTTTATGATTACATTTCACTACACACATACCTGGCCTGAATCGCTTGAAACCTGGGTCAAATTTTACGCTAAAGTGTAGAGACATAAGAAACTGTATTTTACGAAAAGAAAATGAAGTCTATTTTCAGGATTTTGATTTCTATTTTTTTTTTTTTGCATTATATTACACCATTTTTTTGTAACAATTAAGTACATTTCTAATCAAATTCTCATTATTATAATGCAAAAAACAAACGTATTATAATCCAAGAAACATAGTAACATATTTAAAGACCAAATGTGTAGTTTCTAATGTCACCAGAACATATAAAACACTTTTTCTTTTTGTTTATTCTTTAATGTATAATTTAATATTTATTTACTTTTAAAATATAATGATTTAATATTTATATATTTTAATTTTTTATATTTTATATTAATATACCATTAAACGAAACATAAATATCATAAATCAAAGAGACACTTTGATATATATTATATACTGTAATATATATTTTTTACTTATATTTTATATTTACCTAAAAAGAAAAACATTAAATATCAAAAATCAAAGATAAACTTCATCTTTTTGTTTAATATTTAATATCAGATTTTATATGTATTTACTATGTATTTTATATATTATGTATTTTACTGTGTTTTAATATTTATATTTTATTATTTATTTACATTTACTTATAGATAAAATAACTTTTAAAATATCAAGTATTACTAAATATATTAAATAAAATAACACACACACACACACGCTTTAATATTTATATATTTTTATTTCCTCATCTTGTATTAATGATAAAATAACTTTTAAAATATCAAGTATTGCTAAATATATTAAATATTAAAAATAATAAATTTAAATATTATTTATATAAAATGCATTCATATTTATATATTTTTTATTTCCTTATATTTTATATTTATATACCATTCAATGAATCATAAAAATCATAAATCAAAAAGACACTTTGATATATATTATATATTTTCATATATATATATAATTTTTTTTAAATGGACATATAAAGAAAACCATTAAATATCAAAAATAAAAAATACACTTCATCTTTATTTATATTTAATATCTGATTTAATATTTATTTACTTTTGTTTACAATGTTTTAATATTTATATTTTATTATTTATGTTTTCTTATTTAAAGATAAAATAACTTTTCAAATACAAGTATTTCTAAATATATTAAATATTAAAAATAATATACTAAAATATATATAAATATACACACATACATATAATTACAGATTATATACAGACTTTAAATATTATTCTATTTATTATAGATTATAAAATAACTTACAGATATTACAATAATGTGCTACTTATGTTAAAAGGCAAAATAATGTTTAAAGGGGAAAAAAATATTCTCCTAAAGCAGGCCTCATTTCCTCAACATTTTTTCCCTGATGATTTTGTGATGCAATTTTGTCTCGGCTCAGTGATGTGTTCTTGTCTGACTGTCGTATATATATACACACGCACACAGTCTGTCAGAACACTGTGTTCTCTCTGAGGATTGACACCAAAGTGAAAGCTAAGAACAGGAAACACATTACAATCAATATGTTGCTTTTAGCCCTGTCCTTTCTACATTTAATGGAGACTCAACAAATACTAAAACGGATACACTTCTCTATAATTTAAGGGATTTCAGCAAAGCTTTATCTACAGTATGAGTCTTATTTGATCTAATGTGCAAAACCATATTTAAAAATGACATCCCTGCAGGCCTAAAAAACATGCAATCGGAGGTGAACTTACGACAGACATAAATTTAAGTATGACAAATCGTTTAATGACACCAAATAAGCTAGTTTTACAACATACACACACACACAAACTAAGAATGAAACTTTACACTGGCCCTAAATGACTCACTCACATCCTAGTGTCATAGAAACATCCTCATAAACAAGCTCAAACAAACACATACACACACACACACACACAGAGACCCATAGCCGCAACAGGAAGCTAGCTAGCACTGAGAACAACCACCGCTTTTTTCTCTTTTCAGGACGCCAGCCATTGTGAAACCCAACACTGCACAAACCTGCTCCCCTCCACATGCCAAAACACTGATGCTAGCAGTCGTATTTCTGTTTCAACTAAAGCACCCCCATCCCAAATCTTTCACTTTCGAGCTTCCCATCGCGTCAGATGTCTATGTGCTGCTAGTTACTAGCGTAACACTTCTGTTTCCTGTCCTGCACAAACACACACAGAATACAGACGCTCTTTCGCTAAACTGACTACCACCTGCCCAAGCGTGACCTTCCCCTTTGAGCGAAATGGTGTTAAATTGCTCTGACCTCTCCTGTCCGAAATTCACTTGAGGCAAAGGCGAGGCTAACGTCCTTTACCATCTCAGGTTTATTGCTGGAGTCAGGATATTGCCATCGTAAGACTTCGATGGGTTTGTCCCGTGGCTCATCTTTTGGTGGTAAACAACAAAGCTCATCTTTTGGTGGTAACTGTAAAAGCGTTGTTGTGCTAGCAATGCTTTTAGGCATATTATTTAAAAACAAACTGGATTACTGAAAGATTTTTACATTTAGTTCTCAAACGGTGTTGAGAATGATACTTTCAAACGGTAGAGTGGCAAGTTAACATAATCCTAATTTAATAAGCAGTTCATCTACAGCAAGAGTTACGTTTTGGAAAAGTAGTTTGCTACATTACGCAACTAATAATTATAGTAGCTAACAACACTGAAACTATTTAAAGGTGACATATTATGCCCCTTTTTACAATATGTAATATAATTATCAGTGGTCCCCAGAATGTAACTGTGAAGTTTCAGCTCAAAATACCCCACAGATCATTTATTATATCATTTTGAAAATGCCTATTTTGAGTGGAAGCAGAAACACTCTATATTAGAGCATGTCTTTTTAAATGCAAATGAGCTGCTGCTCCCCGCCCCCTTTTCCAGAAGAGAGCTGCCTCATTACAGCTCATACCTGCTGAAAACATCTGTTTTGGTTCCGATTAACATGTTTATCGCGCTGAAATCATGCGTTTTAAACCATATTAGTTTAAACTTGTGATATACGGTTTTTTGAGTGCACACATTCGAAGCACACGGACAGAAATTGGCTATCAAAGCATGTGAGTACTGTTCTCATTCACAAACGTTTACGTTAAAAACAGCGTAAGTTACAAAAACAGTCGGTATGTCTGTGAAGGTAAACAGCTGGGAAATAAATCGCATGTTTATTTTAGATCTGTGTGGCAGCAGCAATATACAGTAAATAAATCAATAAATCCACTGCTCTGTTGTCTCGTCTGAGGCTGCGACTGTAAACAGTGTTGTGTGCTTGTCTGTGCAGCCAAAGACAGAACAGTTAACATATTTTGCTCAAACTTTCGCCATGCCATTATAACTGGTACACCGTTGTTGCTTGCGAAATCAAAATGACGGCGTCGTGGGTGGAAACTTACAGATTAAGGGGCGGCAATATTATAATGAGATCCCTTTGCAACGTCACTAGGGCAGCGAGATCAGACCCGCTCGTTTTTTCAGACGCTTGCAGAAAAAAGGCTTACCAAAACAAAGTTACTGGATTAATCTTTTTCATGTTTCCTTCGTTGGTAGATGCACCGGGGACCTGATTATAGCACTTAAAACCTGGAAAAGTCAGATTTCACCAGATGTCACCTTTAAGGTGGTAGTATGTTCTTAAATATACACTACTGGTCAAAAGTTTGTAATAATTTATATTTTTTTAAATTATTTTTTTTAAATATATAATTTGTATTTTTTTTTATTATTTTTTATTATATTTTTGAAAGTCTCCTATGGTCAACAAGGCTGTATTTATTTGATCACAAATACAGTAAAAACAGTAATACTGTGAAAAATTATCACTATTTAAAATAGCTCTTTAATATTTAAATATATTGTAAAATGCAATTTATTCCTGTGATGCAAAGCTGAATTTTCAGTAACATTACTCCAGTCAGTGTCACATGATCCTTCAGAAGTCATTCTAATATGCTGATTTATTATCAATTATTATTGGTGCTCAGTTATTAATAATGGTACCCATTATTATCATTGTTGAAAACAGTTTTTTTTATTATATATCTATATGTATGTATATATACATATATATATAATTCATATAAATCTATATGTATGTATGTATGTATGTATGTATCTATCTATCTATAATTTTTTTTTTTTTTTTTTTCTTGTGGAAACCATGAAATATTTTTTCCTTTTAGGATTAATTAATGGAAAGTTCAAAATAACAGCATTTATTTGAAATAGAAATCTTTTGTAACATTATAAATGTCCATACAGTCACTTTTTTAATCAATTGAATGTGTCCTTGCTGAATAAAAGTATTAATTTCTTTTAAAAGAGGTTTTGAATGTATTAGCTCTAATTTGACACTAAAGCAACTAAAAAATACACTCTTAACTATGTAAATAAGTTGAAGACAGTTATGAACAACAGCATTTAACTAATATTTTTATTAGCTATTTAACTATTTTTGCTAAAAAAAAAAAAAAAAATGCTTCTGCACAAAGTTTTGAATCAGTGAATCAGTTTTTTAAAGATTAATTTCCCTAAACTATCCAAACAAACTGATTCACTGGAATAAATCTGACTGTGAATGTTTTATATTATTCACTCCAAAAATATTAGCCTGACCATTAAAACTCAAACGGCAATGTTAGCAGCAGCAAGGTCATGGGTTCAATTCCCAGGGAATGTGGGAATTTCTAAAATGTATTTCTTGAATTCAAGCTGCTTTGGATAAAAAAGTGTCTGTCAAATGTAAAATATACCAGCATGTTGCAATTAGCAAACCTATTATTGCTTGTTGTGCAAGTGTCGACCAATTCATGGGTTTGCCTCACAGAGAGAGAACGGCCGCTCTTCTGTTTGATCCAAAGCTCTAATCCCTTCAGCAGAGCCCTGACTTCCTCTCCTCAGGGACGCAGGAAGAGATGGACTCCAGAGAGAGTGAAGGGGGAGCAGCACCTGTTCAGTTTCCCCCACATTCCCTCCCTCTTTAAAACAACCTCCAGCTCTCGCCCACCCCCGGCCCAGGAGCAGCCCTCAGAGCACTCGCAGGGGGCGGAAAAACTGAGAACTACAAATGACAGCTGCACTTGTACTCAGAAGGAGGGCAGCGTGGAGAGGAAGGAAAGATGGATGGATGGATAGATGGGGGAAAATGAATTCTTTTTAAGTGGCTTAAGGGATTGATCGTGGTACCACCAGCTTCAAGGCTACCCATAGAGCAGTCGCCTCTCTTAACTTCTACTTCTTTGCCCTTTGTGCTGTGGATAGAAACTCGAGAACACTTTTATTAAAACTAACAGTTTTTCAAATTTTTTTATTTTATTTTATTTTATTTTATTGGGGGTCAAATTAAAACTGACTTGGAAACTTTTTTATCATGTATTCTTCATTTGTTTTGTGTAATTTTCAAATGTCATTTATGTATTGATTTTCTTGCTATATCTTCCAAGATCTAGATTTTCTATCATAGACTATATAAATCTAAAATAAATAAATAAATAAATAATAATAATAATAATAATAATAATATATATATATATATATATATATATATATAATATTTCTTGTGTGAAAATCAGTGTTATTTTAGTTTTTTTATATATTTTATTAGTTTATTATCATTTTGAATTAGTTTTTCATTTTATATTTTCAGTTTTTTATTACCTGAAAATATTTAATTTCACTTTTTGTAATTGTTTTAGTTAGCAATAAAAATATAAAAATGGATTTAATATAAACATTATGACCATCTCACAGCTGTGATGTATGGTGGCCCAGTAGTGCACAACACAACGAAATCTCCACAACACAACAAAATCTCCACAACAAAATGCATAGGACTAATTTTGTTGTGTTGTGCTAATTTCGTTGTGTTGTGACTTGTTTCCGTCATGTTGCGGCTTGTTTTCATTGTGTTTTACTAATTTCATTGTGTTGTCGCTTGTTTCCGTTGTGTTGTGTTAATTTCGTTATGTTGCGGCTTGTTTTCGTTGTGTTTTACTAATTTCATTGTGTTGTCGCTGGTTTCCGTTGTGTTGTGCTAATTTTGTTGTGTTGCGGCTTGTTTCCGTTGTGTTGTGCTAATTTTGTTGTGTTGCGGCTTGTATCCGCTGTGTTGTGCTAATTTCGTTGTGTTGCGGCTTGTTTCCTTTTTGCATTGTGTTGTGGATATTTCTTTGTGTTGTGCACTACTGGGCCACCGTAGTGATGTCATTTTAACAATGTTAAAAATATTTTCCTAAAAAATTTTTTTTTTAAATTTAATAATTTTTTAAATTAATTTTAAAATTAAAATTTGTTGTTTTTAAGGATTTGAAAATTTAGATGAACGTATAATGTTTGAAGAAAACAAAGAAAAAGTCTAAATTAATATGAATATTATATAATATATAAATAGAATTATTATAATTATACAATATGTAAATATGAACAGAATATTTTTATTGTGCAAAATTTCCAATCATTCCTGTAACTTTGTCAGATAATACAATAACTATAAAATGATCATTTAATTGTCTGTATTTTGTAAGACAAATTAGTAAGTAATTTCTTTCCAAAAATGTCCAAAATGTCATTTCCACCTCCGTCATTTCCGCGACAGAATGCTAGAAACATAGCAGAAATGAAATTTTGGTAGAAATTTTCACTCAGTTTAGAAAGTTAAATTAAAGAAACTTGTTAAAGTGTGAATTATAGTGTATCTGGTCAGTTACATAGTGAAAAGTATGCATTGAAATTCATTTCCTCTCAAGAAAGTCATTTGGGATACATTCACGAATGGCATCACAAGTCAGTCTCACTGCCAGTAATATCCATGTATGCTTGTTTGAGCAGCATGTTGGTTTCTCTTACAACAGCAGGCCATCAATCTCAACAAAGGGGTTATGGGGCCCCCGAGTTGAGCCGTGGAGAATAGATGAAGTTGGGGTCAGAAAACGGCCGGATGTCCCCCCGAAACACCCCACACCCCCATATTTGTCACCTCACCCAACACCCAGCCCCCCCACCCGCTTGACCTGGGCTGAATAACAGATTTCACGCTGTCTGAGGAGGGAGGTCGAGAGCAGATTGTGTGTGCAGAGGAGGATGGGAAGTGGGGGGCCGCCATTGAAAGGTGTTAAATGATAGTAAAATGGTGAGATTAAGGCAGGACAATGCCGGGCAGTAATCCCTTTTTCCACAATAACCCCCTTCTATCCATTTGCCTTGTTCCAATCCTCTGCTCTCTTTCTTTCTCTCCCCCTTTGCTCCTCTCAGGGGTCTCTTAATGCGGATGGGAGAGAATGATGAAAAAGAGAAAGAGCGACGCGGAACAAAAACCGAAGACACTGAATCGAGACAGCGTTCCCGAATGTACCGAGTGTGTCACGTTTGCAAGTCTGAGAACTTCAACGTTTAAACACGGAAAGCCACGGTGACTTGAAAGTGTGACTCTTGACACTCACCTTTGACTATTGTGATGAATGCAGGAAGGTCAAGGGTTGGGAATTCCTAAGTGATGAGCACAGTTGTTGTTCTTGTCAAGTCCCTTTCAAAGAAGCCAGGGAAGGGTTTGGGGGCCAGCGAGGTTGACAGCCGGGTCAAAAGGTCACCTTTGAGTTTCAAGTTAAAAAATCCGAAAGAGAAATTCAAAAAGATAAGGGTGGCCCGCTCTAGCAGAACATCCAGCATTAGAAATCTGATGAGACCATGACCATGGAGGAAAAAAAAAAAAACATGCTTGAACTTCTAGTCATTTACATCTTTCACAAATATTACACCGATCCGTCATACAAACATTCATCTGAGGCCTAAATAAAAAAAAAGGAAAACTCTGGGTTTTAAATAATGTTTCTCTATCTATCTATCTATCTATCTATCTATCTATCTATCTATCTATCTATCTATCTATCTATCTATCTATCAAATAATCACTATATATTCCAAATCCTTGGGTCATGAAGATAGCAAGCAAAAATAAATAAATAAATAATAGTGTTGTCAAATCGTGATTAATTGCATCCAAAATAAAAGTTTGTGTGTAATAGATAATTATATATGATTTATATTATAAATATAAATATATATTACATATATTTCTTAAATATATATGTGTGTGTGTGTATTTATATCTATAGAAATATACACAGTACATACATATATTACATAAACACAAACTTTTATTTAAATGCGATTAATCACAATTAATCGTGATTAATCGATTTGACAGCACTTCTATTATTTATTTATTTATATATGCTATCTTCATGACAACATCTATCTATCTATCTATCTATCTATCTATCTATCTATCTAATTTATTTCCAAAATAATATCACTGCATATTCTAAAGCTTTGGGATGGCACAACAACTAACTGACTAACTAACCTATTTATTTATTTAGAAAGACAGCTATTTCCTATATCATTATGTATTCAAAGCCTTGGGATGTTCTGAAAATGACCTAAATGTATTTATTTGTTTATAAATGAAACTGAATTGCATTTAAACCTTGGTTGGCCATGGGTTTTGTATATAAAAAAGCCCTCATGAGCACATGGACTCTTTCAAAATGTCACCGATGATTGAATTACCTTTTCAAGGTTTTTTTGCATTTCATGAATTCAAAAACTTTCAGTACAAGTGGTCTGCCTGGTTTATTTGTAATCTTGTATTTGTACATGTGTATGTTTTGTGTTTATGCTCTGTGCAAGAGGTGGAATGCACAAAGCGGTGGCAGGCACGTTGTAAACGCGTTGCTGAAAGGTATGCCAGCTGCTCACCATATCACACTCCTATCTGAGGTTCATGAAGGGGGCATGAGGGAGAGAAGTGTTACAGAGGATGGATATGAACACACACCTTCATCTACCCTCTGAGCTGTGCTGACAACCCTGCTGTCACTTGGTCCATTTGAATGGAACATTTGTAAAGTTTTTTCTTGAAAGACATACAAACAGATTCCTGGTAACATCAGATATGTGTCAATGTGTCAGCGCTGATCCTTTAATAAATGACAGATCACAAGTTTCCTGTTTGAACATACAGTGACCAGAAAAAGTCTGGACACTTAAGCCACACTTGAAATTAATGATGTTGCATTAAATAGCAAACCAAAAGGCATTACTTTTGAAATAAAACAATATGTATGCTATTATTCAACAGTTTGTTTGTTTGTTTGAAAGAAATTAATACTTTTATTCAGCAAGAATGCCTTAAACTGATCAGAAGTCATTAAAATTTTCTTTTTCAAATAAATACTGTTTTTCTGAATATTCTATTCATGAAATACATCAGAGTTTCCACGTAAATATTATTAGGACAACTGTTTTCAAAACTGATAATAATAATAAATCTTTCTCCATCAGCAAATCAGCATATTAGAATGATTTCTGAAGGATCATGTGACACTGAAGATTAGAGTAATGATACTGAAAATACAGCTTTGCATCACAGGAATAAATAACATTTTAGAATATATTAAAATAGAAAACATTTATTTTAAATTGTAAAAATATTTCACAATATTGCTGTGTTTAATGTATTTGTCATAAAAAAAAAATGTAGCCTTGTAAGGCTTCTTTTAAAAACATTTAAAAATCTTATTGACCCCAATGTTCAAAATAAAGGCAAAGAGTATTTAAATAATTTCTGGTTGTCAAACTGACTTCATACATCCACTAAAATCTACAAAAAAATATCATATTTTGTAAAATATTGTCTAAATTCCAGCTGAAAGGTGGTACAGGAAGTGGAAAGACTTGGGGGTGTTGAGAAGGTGGCAACAACATTGTAGCTGTCACCACAGCATCTGTGTGCCAGTTCTATGTTGTGTGAGCCCACAGTTACGATCACCCAGCTTTAAAAGAGAAAATCCAGCTGTCTCGCAGGTCTAATACACCAAAAAGCTTCATTGGCAGTCTTGCTCCGCACACACTTAGCAGAAGTTTGCTCTAAAATTATAAGTTCCCATCAGCAAAGTGAAAAAGTGCTTAACTCTCCACTAAATAACCGAAGCCAAATTCCGGTACTGCCGCCACATTAACCGATTAACAAGCATTCACCTACATTTATTGGGGCCTGTATGAGCCCTCGTGACCTTTTGTCTGGAGACAGAACAAATGCGATGCAAAATGAGGCTTTTTACGACACTCCAGACAGGAAACAGCCACGCCACCTCCTCCGGTTATCATAAAACTACGCGAACAGGCAACTAAAAGTTGACTGGCGTGTGTGTTTGTGCATTGTGGGGCTTATTTAGCCTGACCTTGAGGAAAATGTTTATATTACGTGGGCGCTAATGAGAAGTAGAGGTGCCGTTGTCTGGCCTGCTAGCTGTGAGGTCAATAAAAGCGAGTGTCCAGCGCTAATCAGCTAAGGCAGGAAGGAAGGACAGAGGGGGACGCATTAGTCTGTTATAGGCCCTTTTGGACGGAGCGGTTCGGCTGTTTAATGAAGTAGAGGATGGTTGGGTGAAGCTGTTATGAGGCAAAACCACAGGAGCATCTACAAAGACCTCCACATAAACGCCACTACAGTCTTTATGCCAGTTAATGGACGTACAAGAATGCTTTCACCAGAGATGAGGGGAGTGGGATGGGTTTCCTCTGTAATAAACAGCAGTTAGCCAGCAATTTCCAGTCTGGTGGCAATAACAGACCAGCTAAACAGGAACAATGACAGAGTGAATAATTAGAAAGTGTGTATGATTGAAAGAAGAAGTGTGATTGTCTTGGTCTTTGTCTTTAGATATTATCATTCTGGGCTGTTGATCAGGTGACCAGAAGCTGAATGAGTAACTTAAAGTTGTTAAATGTAATAAATGACAGATCACAAACTTTCTGTTTGAACATACAGTGAACAGAAATCCTATTTAAACAATTAAGCCACGATTACAATGAAAATCATTACATAAAAAACTAATAATCAAACCAAGAGGCATTTATTTTAAAGAAATTAATTATTTTATTCATCAAGGACACAATAAATAGATGACAAGTGACAGTAAAGTTATAAAGTTTATAAAGTTACAGTAATGCCTGGTTCATTTCAGTTCTTTTCAATGAACTGGTAAAAAAGTTTAGTAAAGTAGTCTGAATCTATGGGTGATTCATTTTGTGTGATTCATTTCACTTACCCTGAATCATTTGGAGTATTTTTTTAGTCTATGAAACAGTTAAAGTACTTAGCATGGTATTAACAAGTGTTTTGGAAATGTACTATGGTAGTACCATGGTACCCTGTAAATACCATGCTTTTGGTATTATTTGGTTCTACATAGTTTTTTTGTTGTTGTTGTTGTTGTTGTTGTTGTTGTTGTTGTTGTATTTCTTATTCTTATCTCGATATTTCACAAATAGATCAAATTACATCTATTTTTTAATATTGTGTTGTACTATATTCTTTCTATAAGGGATAGTTTTGGGTGTAGTCTAGCTAGCTATGTGTTTAAGTTAGCATGTTTTCTAGTAGGTTTGAACATGTTTCTGAGAAGCCAAACTTTAAAATACATTTCCCAACCTGGTCTCATGACGAAAACGTACCTCTGGGAACTTTTTGCGCAAGAGGCGAAATACGTACAGCCATGTACACTTTGTGACATAGTCGATGTGAAATGTCCACTTGGTGGCACTAAAAGAGTGTTTGTTTTTTTCCCTGGAACAGATGAACATACATAGGTACGTTTTATGTGATGTTGGTTTTGTATGTGTCACCGCAGTTCTGACTTGAAATCTCCGTGGAGTGGCACTCAATTCTAATGCTCAGTGACATTTTAAAATAACGTACCATCTGCACTACACCTAAACCTACCCAATAGTATGAACAAAAGCGAATGTGATGTAAAAATGCAATCACAAACGCATGACGTTTTAGCTTGTTTTTCAATCTCTCATCTTTCAGCTCTTTCATCATAAGTTGTGTTTTCGACGAGATTCGTACCCAAGGATTCCGCATCCTAAGTCCAATTCTGTGTCGGCTGAGCTACTAAGCAAGCTTGTTACATCCGGAAAGTGAAACATATGAAGCTGTAATCACAAAATGTACGAAAACGATTGCAAGTGCTCGCTATTTTATCGCCTCTAGCGTTCATTTCTGTTGGAAACTGCAGTGATATGTACTTACTGGTACGTATTTTGCATCAGCCACAGCCATATCACCCTGCAGCCCAAGACTGGTCGCCCACTGAAGGTAAGCAGGGTTGAGCCTGGTCAGTACCTGGATGGGAGACCTCCTGGGAAAACTAGGTTGCTGTTGGAAGAGGTGTTAGTGAGACCAGCAGGGGGTGCTAACCCTGTGGTCTGTGTGGGTCCTAATGCCCCAGTATAGTGACAGGGACACTATACTGTCAACAAGCACCGTCTTTCGGATGAGACGTTAAACCGAGGTCCTGACTCTCTGTGGTCATTAAAAATCCCATGGCACTTCTCATAAAAAGTAGGGGTGTAACCCTGGTGTCCTGGCCAAATTCCCACCACTGGCCCTTATCAATCATCGCCTCCTAATAATCCCCATCCACTTGATTGGCTCTATCTCTCTCCACCTGTAGCTGGTGTGTAGTGAGCGCACTGGCGCCATTGTACTGTGGCTGCTATCGCATCATCCAGGTGGATGCTGCACACTGGTGGTGGCTGAGGAGAGACCCCCCACATGATTGTAAAGTGCTTTGGGTGTACAGCAATACACATAAAAGCGCTATATAAATCCATCATTCATTCATTCATTCATTCATCTTGCGAAAAAGTTCCTAGATGTCCGTTTTCGTCATGAGATTGGGTAGGCATTTTCAG
This sequence comes from Spinibarbus caldwelli, assembly GCA_039654775.1. Taxonomy (NCBI): domain Eukaryota; kingdom Metazoa; phylum Chordata; class Actinopteri; order Cypriniformes; family Cyprinidae; genus Spinibarbus; species Spinibarbus caldwelli. The sequence goes on along the minus strand of CM077265.1, from coordinate 12,117,508 downwards.
TGGGCCAGCTTTCTTTTTCTGGGCCTAAACTTACATTTACAAGAACACAAAATGCATTTCCAATCAACATCAGAGGGCAATGTTACACTTGAGCAACATAAAAACAGTAGCTCCCAAGCATATCAATTATGCCCTAACACAAGTCTCAAATGGACTACTTACTTAGTTTGGGTAGAGGTCAAGGCAGACCAGCCAGGCTTCTGTAGAGTGATTTATGACAGAAAACCAGCCATCCCATTAACAAAGAAAACAGGAATCCAGTTTCCACATTAACACCAGAGTGCATTGGAAATCTCTTAATCTGAAAAGTTGTTAAAAGCGAGATCAGTTTAAATTAGATTAGATCAATGGGTTAAAATGCTGGTTTCTGTATTAGGAAATGGCCATGACTCAGTTTTTTTTTTTTTTTTTGTCTAAATATTAAGTCATGAGTTGTAAATGGAAAAGAGTAGATCACTCATATCCTTCCATTCATGAGCAAATCAAATAAAATATAAAATGATTACATATGTTTGAGTAAGGTATTTGTTCAACAGGGAGTGGCAGCAGGTTTGGTCTTGTGGGTGTTGATTTTAAACTCACAATCACAATAATCAGGTTTCCAGAGAAGTGATGACACACCTTCACAAACAGGTGCTGTCACGTCTTTTTTTGCTCTGCCGGACGTGAACCGGGTGACCTTGCGCTTGTTGAGCACTCAGTGGGCCGAACACCTGGTGCAGAACAATGACTGTTTGTTCACATGAGAAAGGTCTTTTCAGGTTTGATCAATGTGAAGTTAAAGGGATGAGCCAGATTCCTTCACGGTGGAAATAACCCTGCAGTGTGTTATGGGAACACCTTGATTTGACTTGCTGAGGTTAAATGTGTGGAATGCTGTGGATTTCACATATTCAACATCATGCTGAACCAGTGAACCTGATTAAAATAGTAACTGCACACATCTGGAGCTTCTACAACAAAAATACTTTTTTTTATTTTTTTATTTTTTTTGCAATTTGTTTTTTAAAGGTTCTTTTACTAACTACTTGTAAGGGTCACATATTCATTAAAAAAGTGCAAATGATGATCATTTAAAAAATAAATACATTTAAAACTATTTTTAGAGGCATTAATTATTTTGATGTTAAATGCAATCCAATATTGGCCCCAATAACAATAGTACATAAACACAAAATGTGTAAGCATATTTTATTCAGTAGTATTTATAAATACCTCTGACAGAACGCATGGTGTATATTGTTAACTATGACATGAACAGCCAGTCAGTAACTATACTGATTTTGATTCACTAAAAAGAATCGGCTCGTAAGATTCATTCGTTCAGGAGTTGGACTACGGTTGCACTATACAGGTGCATCTCAATAAATTAGAATGTCGTGGAAAAGTTCATTTATTTCAGTAATTCAACTCAAATTGTGAAACTCGTGTATTAAATAAATTCAATGCACACAGACTGAAGTAGTTTAAGTCTTTGGTTCTTTTAACTGTGATGATTTTGGCTCACATTTAACAAGAACCCACCAATTCATCTCAACAAATTAGAATACTTCATAAGACCAATAAAAAAAATTTTTAGTGAATTGTTGGCCTTCTTGAAAGTATGTTCATTTACTGTATATGTACTAAATACTTGGTAGGGGCTCCTTTTGCTTTAATTGCTGCCTCAATTCGGCGTGGCATGGAGGTTATCAGTTTGTGGCACTGCTGAGGTGGTATGGAAGCCCAGGTTTCTTTGACAGTGGCCTTCAGCTCATCTGCATTTTTTGGTCTCTTGTTTCTCATTTTCCTCTTGACAGTACCCCATAGATTCTCTATGGGGTTCAGGTCTGGTGAGTTTGCTGGCCAGTCAAGCACACCAACACCATGGTCATTTAACCAACTTTTGGTGCTTTTGGCAGTGTGGGCAGGTGCCAAAACCTGCTGGAAAATGAAATCAGCATCTTTAAAAAGCTGGTCAGCAGAAGGAAGCATGAAGTGCTCTAAAATTTCTTGGTAAACGGGTGCAGTGACTTTGGTTTTCAAGAAACACAATGGACCAACACCAGCAGATGACATTGCACCCCAAATCATCACAGACTGTGGAAACTTAACACTGGACTTCAAGCAACTTGGGCTATGAGCTTCTCCACCCTTCCTCCAGACTCTAGGACCTTGGTTTCCAAATCAAATACAAAACTTGCTCTCATCTGAAAAGAGGACTTTGGACCACTGGGCAACAGTCCAGTTCTTCTTCTCCTTAGCCCAGGTAAGACGCCTCTGACGTTGTCTGTGGTTCAGGAGTGACTTAACAAGAGGAATACGACAACTGTAGCCAAATTCCTTGACAGGTCTGTGTGTGGTGGCTCTTGATGCCTTGACCCCAGCCTCAGTCCATTCCTTGTGAAGTTCACCCAAATTCTTGAATCGATTTTGCTTGACAATCCTCATAAGGCTGCGGTTCTCTCGGTTGGTTGTGCATCTTTTTCTTCTACACTTTTTCCTTCCACTCAACTTTCTGTTAACATGCTTGGATACAGCACTCTGTGAACAGCCAGCTTCTTTGGCAATGAATGTTTGTGGCTTACGCTCCTTGTGAAGGGTGTCAATGATTGTCTTCTGGACAACTGTCAGATCAGCAGTCTTCCCCATGATTGTGTAGCCTAGTGAACCAAACAGTTTCGGTTTTCTCAGTTTAACTGAGACCATTTTGAAGATTCAGGAAACCTTTGCAGGTGTTTTGAGTTGATAAGCTGATTGGCATGTCACCATATTCTAATTTGTTGAATTGGTGGGTTTTTGTTAAATGTGAGCCGAAATCATCACAATTAAAAGAACCAAAGACTTAAACTACTTCAGTCTGTGTGCATTGAATTTATTTAATATACGAGTTTCACAATTTGAGTTGAATTACTGAAATAAATGAACTTTTCCACGACATTCTAATTTATTGAGATGCACCTGTATGTTTTTGATTAACTAAAAATAATAATAATCTTTTTAATCACACGTTTGGAATCACGCTACATTGATTTCACTGTATCATTTATTTATTTATGATTCACTAGAAAAGAATCAGCTCATAAGAGTCATTCGTTTGAGAATCAGTCTACGCTGATCACACCGTATGTTTCGCGCTGTAGATTCAACTGCAGACAACTCTTCACATTGTGCGTGGTTTGGACGTAGTGTAGAACACCAAGGTAAAAAAATATATATCTCTCCTCAGTTTTTGGATTATCAAGGTCTGTTTTAGTCACAGCACTGCTGCATTTTCCAACATCTCCCCATTTGTCCTTGTGAGAATGATCGTTTCAGGCAACAAACCGAGAGCATAAACAGTTTGACATGAACTAAAAATAAAACACCCTAGAGAATGTTTCTCTCTCACGCTTTCTCTGCTTCCTCATCCTCTGTACAAATGGTATCATGAGATATAAAGAGGAGACCAGATATAACTGCTACTGTTGTCTGTCGAGGTCCACATGACCACCAGATAAATGCGGCTATTCATTAGCTTTCTTCTTCTTCTTCTTCTTCTTCTTTTTCTTCTTTTTAATTGGTGGGATGCAACTACTTTTTAAGGTGCATATAACTGCCACCTGCTGTATTGGAGTGTGGACCAGAGATTTGTATTTTCTTAATAATAAAAACAAAAATCTAAAAAAAATTAAATAAAACCTACAATCTATTCATTAATCCAGACTCTTTCAGAAATATAAGTACAGCTTTATATGTCTGCCCATCCTTTAATATATCCTTAAGACTTAATACATGAACCCCATATTTCTTTAACTCATCTTTTAATTTTATTCTTTGCATCTTATATTTAATGCAGTGACAAATAACATGCTCCACTGACTCATCTTCCGTTCCACAATCACACAAACCTGAAGGATGCTTTTTCAATAAAAACATTGTTTTATTTAACCCAATGTGACCTAACCTCATTCTAGATATTATAGTTTGCTCTCTGGGAGTTCTGCCTATTGATTCCATTTTTCCTACTGCTTGTCTAATCTTATATAAATGACGTCCTTTACTTTCTTCGTCCCATTGTTTCTGCCATGACTTTATTATATTAATACGTATTATTGCTTTAATTTCTGCTTTACTATAATGTACCGCCATAATTCTATCTTGAAAATCCAGTATTTCCACTCTTAGGCTATTCATTAGCTTTCACAGCAAAAGAAGAACTTATTTTACAACTGCAGACTGGGTTTTACTGCCTCAGAGGGTTTGGTCTTGTATGACCTCTATTTAGGATTCATTGTGTCACATCAATGCTTAACAGTTAAGTAATCTTTTGTGAGAGGTGATTAATTGGTTTAGACATTTATTAATGAACAACCGTGAACATCCTACACATTAAGTCATTAGTCAACAAGTTACAAATGAAGAGAGTCAAAACAGAGAGAACAAATGGATTCACCAAAGCTGACTGAGCCGATTTCCCTCAAAATAGGCTTTTTTGCAAACAAATGGCACACCTAATCTTCCTGTCAGGGTGTCATTTGACCCTTCAGATGAGGGTCAAACCTTTGGCTCCTCCCATAAACAAGCACACTTCACCATAATTATATCCTGTTATAAAAATTCCACTGTGTTCTGGTTACAGCTTGAGGAGGGGGAAGCATCATACCTGATAAGGAAGAGATGCAGGAGGCCACAGGCTGCTTTGAACCTTTTGATCTGAGTAGGAGGTGAAGAGGTTTGCACTTGACGACCACAAGCTCCAAACAGGAAGTGACAGTAGCATGTTCTTTCAGTCAGTGACAGTCTAATTAGCTGTATAAAATTGAATGTTTTTATCACATAGTCAGTGATACAGTATTTGATGTTGATGTGAATACTTCTTTTTCGCTTTTGCTGTTCTATCTTCCTGTTGCTGAGCTAAGAATGCATTAAAGTCAAATTATGCGAGAATTACCTTCACTCAAGCATGAGAGAGAGAGAGAAGCAGAAAGCCGGCCTGCTTAAATATTGATGAGTTTAAAACAGTCATACCATGCTCAGTAAACTGTTCAGGTCTTTTCTTTTCAGTGTTACACAAAGGGTGTCAAATCATCCATCTTGCCCCTTGCACAAGATAAAACAGATGACTCATTGCCCAAATTATACATTTATTTAGCTTTTTAAAATAAATATTTAAAAAAAAATCATCTATATGAAATAATATATAAAATTAAACAAAATAAAAAGTTAAGCAATAGCAATAACAAATAAACACGTATTTAATTATGTGAAAACAAATTTTGAATAAATACAATTAAATAAAAAACTATTATTATATTGGTTTTAACCATTTTTATCCAGTCAAATCGATTGAAATTAGAATTGGAGACACATATTAACCTATAAATGAATTTTAATTTAAAACAAAGACCAAAATTTTATTTAAAACTAAACTTGATTTATATGTTTACATTACAGCAATGAAATTTTTTTGAGAAAAAAAAAACTATTTAAAAAACCAAAGTCCAAAGAAATCATTTTTAATATAAATATTTATTACAGTAATGCAGACATAAATTTATACATATATTTGCATTACAGTAATGAAAATTTTGGGGTAAATGAAGATAGATAGATAGATAGATAGATAGATAGATAGATAGATAGATAGATAGATAGATAGATAGATAATTTCTTAATAATACATATTAATAAACAGATTATTTTTTATTATTATTAAAATTCAATTTTTATTACTGTAATGATTTGATTTATGGTCTAAAAACAACCCATAAATTTCTTTGTGAGATTTGCCTGGTTAATATATTACTCTTGGCGTGTAGTCTAGTCCTCTAGCTTGACTATAATACAGCAAAGGTCACAGCGCTGTGTATGTGAGTGTCTACTGTGAAATAGCAGTCATATCAGTAGGAAGAGCGCTAAACCAGAGTTCAGGATGTGGTCTGCGGCTGTTGGTGACAAAAGGAGGGCTGGGGGAAGGAACTCATGCTCAGATAACACCATAGCAAAACTTATGACACCATGTGGCTACTGCCAGTCACTGCTCCACTGGGAGCTGTTTACTCTCTTTCATGCTAAATCGCCCTTGGCTCTCAACCAGCAATGGTTTCCCATTACCACTAACTTTTACACCCCTATTGGCAAAAAATGTGAAGTTTATTCGAAAAGGTCACCAGAGACAGTTTAATGGTTCATCTTGTGTGCAGAAATAGAACATTTGTCACGCAAATCAGAACATCCTGTACACGAGTCACTGATTATCATTTCATTTGATGAAAGTGGCAGATTTGATATGATTAGAGATCTCACTGTCTGATTAAAAAAAGTATTGTGTGATAGTAAACAACAACAATGACAAAGCAAGAGGAATCAATGTGACTTGTGCACATGCTATGAGCGCATGCATTGAGTTACATGTATTATTTACTCCTTCTGAAGGTTTGGCCTAGTACACAGTGAAAACATTGAATCTTTAACAAGGGTACCGTGCTAGTGACTGTATCTGGGGAAGCTGACGTGTTTCGTGCCCTCACTGACTCAAGGATACATGGTTGATCATCTTTAGGATGCAACGGGCTGTGAAACAGCATTGGGTGCACCTGAGCTGGCAGGAGGTGACGTGATAGTCTCATGTCGCACTTCTGAGATGAGATAAGTCGTGGTAAGACATGCAGATGAGCTCAGTGTTTGTAGCAGTGATCGCTAGAGAGGTGTGTGCTGAAGCTTTAGGTTTCATCCTGTCAGGGAACAACACTAAACAAGCTGTTTAATCCTTCTTTATGGTATCACACAAACTCAGATTTTTGAATTTGGATGATCACGATCTTTATTTCTCATAACTGTGACTGTATATCTCACAAATGTGGTTTTATTTCTTACATTTGCAACATTACTTCTCAAAATTGGAGCTACTTCTGATATCTTGTGGAGCAACTTTGTCACATTTAGACTTTACATACCCCACCTGTGACTTTGTTTATTATAATTTAAATTTAATTTTTCGCATTCACATTTTCTTATAGTTATGACTGTATATTTCACAATATGACTTTATATCTCAGAACTGGGACATTACTTCTCAAAATGACAGCTTTGTTTCTCATAAATGCAACTGTATATAAAGTATATTAAAATTTGAAATTATATCTTCCAGTTGCGATGCTATTTCTCAAAATTGCAGCTCTTTCTCGTAATTACAACTTTGTTTCTCATAATTGTGACTTTATTTCTCACATTGTCACTTTATATTATTCAGCTGCGACTTTGTTTCTCATTTGCAACTTGCATTTGCACGTTTATTTCTGATAATTACGACTGTATATCTTATTACTTTATATCTCTCGACTATTTAATATCTTACATTTGCAACATTATTTCTCAAAATTGCAGCTATCATAATTACAGATTTATATCTCACATTGTGACTTTATATTCCCCCGTTGCAACTTTTTCATTATTGCGAATTTATATCTCCCAATTGCGACTTTGTTTCTCATCTCGCATTCACAACTTTATTTCTCATAATTGGGTGTATTTACAATTTGACTATATACCTTGCAATTGTGACACTATTTCTCAAAATTGCAGCTGTTTCTCGTAATTGCACCTTTGTTTCTCATAATCACGATTTTAGATCTCACATTGTGACTTTATATTCCCGAACTGCAACCTTCTCATAATTGCAACTTTATATCTAACACTGTGAGATTATATTTCCTAGTTCCTACTTTTCTCATGATTGTGACTGTTTATCTCATAATGACTTGTATTTTACAATGTAACTCTATATTTTTAAAATGAATCTAACAAAGTTTTTTTTTTTTTTTTCTGAGACAGAAATGGGCTTCCATATAATTCAAAGAGTGTCCAATTTTAAAAACACAATTTTACATTTAGATCATCTACAGCTGTGTGCTTCATTTTATAAATATACAAATGTACAAATATTTTAAATTGTGTTGTGTCGTATATATGTTATGTGCGTGCTGTATGTCAGGTAAGATTCCTTTTCCAGCACTTTCAGGACATAGAGCCATCATAACATTATTGTTCGGCCGCTGGAACCACTAGGCTGAAATCAAATAGAAAACATCCTTCCAGAATCAGTTAATGTTCTCCACTGATTTTGAGTTAAACTGTAGTTAGCATGGACACATTGTCATTTATTTAATCAGACTTCTCCCGGATACTGAGCCAGCAGGACGAAGATAAACGAGAATACAAGAGACTTAGTCATTCAGCCAAAGCATGAACAAAACGTCCAAATATACTTGACTACCTCATTTAAGTTTACATCAGCCTGAAGAATGAGTAAACATCACAATGCACTGAGAATGAATAAAATATAGTTGTAGCCACATTGCACATTAAAGTTGTAATATTCTAATGAATACTTCAGGTTATGACCTCTGTTCATTCGATCTTTCTAACATCTTTAAAAATTCTGACATCATAGGCAAGGGAGCCGCATCTGCTTCATTTTTGATTAGATGATTTCATAGCGAAAGATTTTACGAGCCCCTCATGAGATCTACACTACACGTGTAATGACATCACATTGTATAATGCACACCAAGCTCCCAGCACTTACCAAAAGCTCATTAATAATATAGATCACTTTTGCATCTTAAAACATCAAACTTACAGGGGCCAGATTTACTAACATTTTGCGCCAGCGCAAACCGTCTTTTGGTGTTAAAATAGTACTGTCAAGATTTACTAAAGGCACGCAGTGAAGAATTAGCCCTGAAAATTAGCCCAGCGCCTGACCTTATTGAATATGTATTTGTAGGAGTCTTCAGACGCAAAATTTATGGGAGGAGAGTATTAAAATGAACCATGCAACGCATGATTTACTAATGTTTGCACTCATCAAATTACAGGTATTTGCGCCATTATTTAATGCCCAAAAACTGCATGTCTTAAAACAGGTGGTAATTTGCACTGCTCTTGGTAGATTGCGCTGGTCATTATGGAAATGATCTGGCTGCGTCTGTGTTAATTTTTGTGTGCATTGTCAGTAAATCACAAGCAGAAATTTCCCCTCCCACCGACGCTTTTATGGAATTGTGCTCTAACGCTAATTTGCCCTGTTTAGTAAATCTGGCCCTTAGAAGAATCTATCCACCTTATTCCTAAACGCGGAAGTAAGCCTATGAGCGAGACTTCTGGTTCATTAGCCACTATAGGGAAACAATGAGAAGAATAACAATGAGCAGTAAATGGTAAAACTGTTTGCATTACAATCCAGTGTGTTCATAATTAAGATAATACACTAAAATAATATGGTAAGACACACCAATTTGCAGTATCAAACAGCAAAACAAGTGGTTTTGTACAGCTAAAAATAGCTGGAAGCAAATGAGACTGCAGCAAGACCCATAAAATTTACAAATGACCACGCCAATTTTTATGTGAAGAATAAGGTGGATACAGAACTATAATCTGTTCATCAGACATCAACATTGGCTCGACCAATGACGTGGGTTTGGTATCTGGATGTTTGACCAATGGCAGCTGAGAGAAGTGTTTTTTTTTTTAACCTGTTTGAAAAAAAAAAAATCATTATTTTGGGGTGTCGCTGGTGGCACTGAAATTATACATTGCTAAGCAGTTGCTAGGGTGTTTTAGTGTTTACTAGGCCATTGATATGTGGTCATTAGGGTGTTCTGGGTGATTGTTTATTTTTTCAAGACAATCAAGTCTGATTTATATGACTATATATACAGGTGCATCTCAATGAATTAGAATGTTGTGGAAAAGTTCATTTATTTCACTAACTCAACTCAAATTGTGAAACTTGTGTATTAAATAAATTCAATGCACACAGACTGAAGTAGTTTAAGTCTTTGGTTCTTTTAATTGTGATGATTTTGGCTCACATTTAACAAAACCCACCAATTCACTATCTCAACAAATTAGAATATGGTGACATGCCAATCAGCTAATTAACTCAATACACCTGCAAAGGTTTCCTGAACCTTCAAAATGGTTACACAATAGCCTATACAATCATGGGGAAGACTGCTGATCTGACAGTTGTCCAGAAGACAATCATTGACACCCTCCACAAAGAGGGTAAGTCACAGAAGGTCATTACTGAATGGTTGGCTGTTCACAGAGTGCTTTATCAAAGCATATTAAGTGAAAAGTTGACTAGAAGGAAGAAATGGGGTAGGAAAAGGTGCACGAGCAACAGGGATGACCACAAGCTTGAGAATACTGTCAAACAAAGCTGATTCAAACACTTGGGAGAACTTCACAAGGAGTTAACTGAAGCTGGAGTCAGTGATCAAGAGTCACCACGCTCAGACATCTTCAGGAAAAGGGCTACCAAGCCACTTCTGAAACAGAAACAATGTCAGAAGCATCTTACCTGGGCTAAGGAGAAAAAAACTGGACTGTTGCTCAGTGGTCCAAAGTCCTCTTTTCAGATAAAAGTAAATTTTGCATTTCATTTGGAAATCAAGGTCCCAGAGTCTGGAGGAAGACTGGAGAGGCACAGAATCCAAGCTGCTTGAAGCCCAGTGTGAAGTTTCTGAAGTCAGTGATGAATTGGGCTGCCATTTCATCTGCTGGTGTTGGTCCATTGTGTTTTCTGAAGTCCACAGTCAACGCAGCCATCTACCAGGACATTTTAGAGCACTTCATGCTTCCTTCTGCTGACAAGCTTTATGGAGATGCTTATTTCATTTTCCAGCAGGACTTGGCACCTGCCCACACTGCCAAAAACACCAAAAGTTGGTTAAATGACCATGGTGTTGGTGTGCGTGACTGGCCAGCAAACTCACCAGACCTGAACCTCATAGAGAATCTACGGGGTATTGTCAAGAGGAAGATGAGAGACACCAGACCCAACAATGCAGATGAGCTGAAGGCCACTGTCAAAGAAACCTGGGCTTCCATACCACCTCAGCAGTGCCACAGACTGATCAACTCCATGCCACGCCGAATTGAGGCAGTAATTAAAGCAAAAGGAGCCCCTATCAAGTATTGAGTACATATACAGTAAATGAACATACTTTCCAGAAGGCCAACAATTCACTAAAAATGTTTTTTTTATTGGTCTTATGAAGTATTCTAATTTGTTGAGTTAGTGAACTGGTGGGTTTTTGTTAAATGTGAGCCAAAATCATCACAATTAAAAGAACCAAAGACTTAAACTACTTCAGTCTGTGTGCATTGAATTTATTTAATACACAAATTTCACAATTTGAGTTGAGTTAGTGAAATAAATGAACTTTTCCACGACATTCTAATTCATTGAGATGCACCTGTATTTGTCTATGGAGTTTTATAGGAGATCACAGCAGTTCTTTTGCATCAGCCTTTCACACACACACACACACACACACCAAACTTGGTATAAGTTTTGTGTTACTGTGTTCTTGACACTTTCAGATGACACACATTCTGAAACATGTGAGATTAGAAAGAGCGTGTGAGGTTTTATTCTTAGTCTGAGCTCGGTGTTCCTGTCACTGGCTGGCTTGGAGGATTTTAAGGCCTCAGCCACCTCATGCCCGCCTACAACTTCACTTTCATGTGTGACTTCTGCTAGAGAAACAGAAACCATGCCAACCATCATTGCCACAAAATCGAGAACAATCTTGAACTTCACCTGACCAGATGACTGCCTTCTTATTTCTGGGGATGATGGATGGAGATAAAATGAAGTGTGTGGCATCAGTGAATCTTCTCTGGTTCTTGTTTTGAATTTGTGAGGGAAATATTACACCTTTCCTGTGAAACGTGCATCAAATGCATTCCTTCAGTCTGCTATTGACCTGCTGGCTCCGCAAACAGCTTGGTTTTCCCTCAAACCATGTGTTCCCACACCTCTCCAGTATTCCTTATTTAGTAGACTGGACCTCTGGATTGTTGTAAACATTGAGGAATGGAGGGATTTATCTTAACAGACAACAAATACAGGCAAAGATCAGAAGGAAAAAAGGTAACTGCTAAAGTTAAACTCCCATGCAATTTCATCAGTATTCTGTTCAGTGTTTGATTGAAAATGACAGATAATTAAGGTTTTTGAGGAAAACAATCCAGGATTTTTCTCCATATAGTGGACTTCAGTGGTGGCCAATGGGTTGAAGGTCCAAATTGCAGTTTCAGCACAGCTTCAAAGGGCTCTACACAATCCCAGCCAAGGAACAAGGGTCTTATCTTGTGAAACGATCAGTCATTTTCTTAAAATGGATAGAAATGTATATGCTTTTTAACCACAAATGCTCGTCTTCCACTCACTCAACCTCACGCATTACGTAGTCAAGTTGGAAAGGTCACGCGTGACGTACTGAGCCAGTGTTTACAAAGCGAACATACAAAAAAAGTAAAACAACAATGTCGGACATTTTTGAAGTTGGAGGAGAAAATGAGATACCCTACCTTTTTGAACCGAAGTACACAGACAAAGAACTAAAAAACACGTGCGTGACTTTTCCAACGTGATTACATAATGCGTGAAGCCGCACTTCGCAGAGCTAGTGCAAGATAAGCATTTGTGTTTAAAAAGTATATAAATTTTGATTATTTTTTAGAAAATGGCCGATGGTTTCGTTAGATAAGACCCTTATTCCTTGGCTGGGATTGTGTAGAGCCCTCTGAAGCTGCACTGAAACTGCATTTTGGACCTTCAACCCGTTGGCTCCCATTGAAATCCACTATATGGAGAAAAATCCTTGAATGTTTTCTTTAATTTCTTTTAGCTTAGCCTATTGTTGTTTTTGATCAGGCATTGAGAAATGGAGATAATATTATGTATGACACTGGCACTTTTGATTAAAAATAAGAAAACAAGAACTGAGGAAGGTGCTTCAGTCCAGTTTTTATTTGATGTAGTAAACACATTATGTATACGTAAATAACACAACTGAACTATTACGCCATTTCTAAAATGCTGCTATTCCTATATGCCACTTTTTCGGCACTTTATTCTCAAAATTCAATCCTTGTGCAACCAGCCTCTTTAAGATGATTCCAGATGATTCAACTCTTCTGCTGTCAACACATCGTCCTCAAAATCCCGCTAACTTCGCTAACACCACGACTCATGACTCAAAATAAGGTGTGACAACCGGAAAGCAGCAAGATGCTAAAAAGAGCAAACAGAGTGGGTGCTGGAAGAAATGCCCCACTTGGAAAAAAAGAAGAAAGAGAAGAGAAAGACGCATCGAGACTCCCTTCAAATACGTAATACTGAGTGAAAAAGGATGGAATGGGAATAGGGAGGAGGGAAGAGGGGGTTGACTGATTCATCCGGTTTCATAGGCAATTTATTTTGGTTCAGTGGAAAAACAAACTCTTGAGGGGGAAGCTGAGGAGAGAGAGTGAATATAATTCAGGCCAGATATGGCTAATGACGTCAAAGCGGAAACGAGCTGGATTCTCCATCGCAAACAAAGTAGGACAAAATAAAGAGACGCGTAGTTGTCGGACATGACATCCTTGAGGAATCCCTTCCAAGCCATGCAATGTCGTTCCTATTTCCAAGAATTGTGAATTTAAATGCGTGCATACTTTTTGAGAGGTCAAATGAAATTTGAAATATTGACGTAAGATCAGAGTTTGAGTAACCACTGATTATTATATCATCTGATGACAATAACACATCATTCAACCTGCGTTTCTTTTTTATAAACAGAATCTATTTGCTTTCGACTGCGCAATGCGGTTTACCTATAGCGGCTTGCGATGATTGGCGGCTGTGAATATTCACAGGTTTTGATCTTTTTGAAGGGAATGTGGGAGGGTTATGAAATCCAGCCAGCCCACCGCCCATTGATAAACACTAGGAGGGATTCTCAGGCAGTTATGTAAGACATTAGTCATCCTGGCATGATTCATTTTGTCTCTCTCTCTCTCTTCTCACACTCCCCCGTTCGAAATCTTCTTCTGTTATTATTTTTTTATTTTTATGAGACGGAGGGGGTGCTGACCTCTTTTTCAAAAGGTTGCTATTCTGGGTCAGTGGAGGATAGACTGGTCAAATGCCCATACAGCAAGAGTGAGAAGAGGTTTATCTGTTCTCATGCACCATTACCAAACATGATTCTGATCGTAATGAAGCATTTACAGGGCAGACAAAGGGTTAAACATCAAAACAGGACATACCTTTATGACAGTGGTTCTCAAGTGGGAGATTCTAGAAATTAGAATATGAATCCATAAACAATAAATGAATAGCAATAAATTGTTGTAAAATATATAATTAAATACATTTTAATTCCATTTTCAATTCCATGTCAAATAAATGTTGTCCTTTCTATTCCTCAGTGAATCCTGAACAATATTTCCACATAAATATTAAGCAGCGCAACTGAAATGTTTCTTGAGCACCAAATCAGCATGTATGAAAAATTATGTGACACTAAAGACTGGAGTAATGGCTGCTGAAAATTCAGCTTTAACATCAGGAAAAGTAGTGTACTTTAATTAATCATTTAACAATAATTTAAATAATAACATTTTAATCAGAAGTGTAAAAATTAAAGATTTTAATATTTAGATTTAACATACATTTATTTCATGCTTTCAAAATCCCTCTAAAAAGTCAGACACTGGAAAAATCTATACAATAAAGAAATATTTGCAGTAGGTTGTTTGCAAAAAAAAAAAAAATGCATTTACTCAGAATAAACAGTTACTTTTGAATATCTGTCAATGGAGAAGGATTCTGTGATATGATGTAGCATCTACCAATGGGGTCAAACCTTGACCCATTGGTTGAGAGTCAATGCTTTATGATCATCAAGCTCTGCTTCATTAGCATTCATCTTAATTTATCCTTTTCTTAATTTATCCTTTTATCCTGACTGATGATTGAATCTATGGCTCATCTGTGAATCTATTCTTAAAAGAGGTCTTTTGTCACAACATAAAAAAGTTGATTTTTAGTTCAATACCACTCACATGTGTTCACCGTTTTGTCTTTACGAGTTTATACACATGTTCCAGAATTTTCTTTGTTAGCAGTGTCTGTCCTGACAACTACAGCGCTAAAAAATAAAATCAAGACTGCACCTTATTCTCTGCGCCCTGAATCAATGACATCATCGTGCTTACGTCAAGCCTGAGCCACTGCACTGGCTTGCGCTCTGCCCCCCTTTTCCGAAACGACCTTTCCTACTAAAAAAAACATTGCGCATGGAAAGACTTTCCACAGTAATGTCCTACAAATGTGTTTAAGGATTCACCAGCCAATTTAAACCCACAACTTCAGAATTGTGCTTCAGATCCATTTCGGCACACCAGCGTCAATTTGTGGGATCTTTGGCAGAACGAGTGCACGTTTGTATTTCATTGCAGCCCACAGAACTTTGCCTTTGTACTGCGGTGCCTTTGCAATGACGTCATTGGCTCCCTCCTCTTCCTCGCCGCTGATGAAGATGGGGGTGTGGATGGATGAAGCTCGGCTCGTCCTCATTCGCCCTCCTTCATCTTAGTGATGCTCAGTTTTCGCTGTCCCCCTGTGCAGGCCAGGAATGTGAATAGAGAGGAAATTATGAATGAATCAGCAGCCATTCTTAATCTCATATCTTCTTTTTATCTGCCCTCCCCCCCTCCCTCTTTCCTTCCATCATCTCAGTGAGAGAGAGAGCGAGAGCGGGGCTGTTGCCGTGCAGATTATGTGCTGTAATCCTCAGGCAGGGTAAGTGTGAATGACAGAGTTCCCTTACACCCCCCCCTCTTCCTCTACATCGAATGGGAGGCTGGATGTTTCAAGCATCCCTCCCTCCCTGAGCCACAGCCGCAGCGTGGAGGCTGCCGGTCCCTGAGCTTCAGCATCCATTCAGGAAAAAGCCAGCCGGAGGGGGGAAGGGGTGGCTCAGATACAACAGCATGTGTGTGAGAGAGTTGCATTGTGAATGGAAAGGTGTGTGTAAGAGGCAGGGTTGCGCGCCATTCACAAGTGAATTGAGAACTAATTTGAATCAAATATAAACTGTGGATGCAGACTGGAATTTGAATCTGGACGTTTATGGAAGGAAATGTAAAGATCTCATATATATAGGCTATAACCTGTGGTTGCATGCAAATTCAATTTCCAACTCACGACTGGAAGGAAGTCACCCTGTGAGAGAGCCAACGGAAAAGAGAGAGTCTGTGTAAAGAGAATGTGTCTAGATTTAGACCACGTTTTCTTCCTTCGTAAAGCAGAGCTAAAAATAATACCTAATGGATTCAGCAGATATTAGCATTGAGTGTGGCAGACGAATCAAAAGAATGAGCGATGAGTGAAAGCATAATGAATAATGAAGGCAGGCAGACAAAAGAAAACGGATGGATGAAACACACAATGACAGATGTGAGAGAATGTTGAGTTCCAGTGCTGACTGAATCAGCCATCATGACTACTGTTTATAGATAGTTGTCATGAATCTGGTCCATGGACTTACATCTGCTTGCCACCAGAGGTCACTCTTCCGTTACATTGACTCTCACACTACACAAACTGTTACATCTCACTCTGGGCTACATTTCCCAGAAGCCATTTCACTAATCACATGCTCACACCTGTGACCCATCACACAATCACACAGCCTACATAAGTTTTGGACTTCCTCGTTCTAATCGCCGAGTATTGTTCTGCGTTTATCGCTCTCCTAGTGATAGCTGGGATACTGAGACTTTCTGTGTTTCCTTAGTCTTAAGCCCTATTCGCACGGGATTAGTATTATCTGGGGACCATGTGTGATTTTGAAATTACCTCCCCACATCTGAATTTCGTGTGGTGCATTCGCACGGGATAGGTGAAGCCTGTGATTTTACTCGAATTTACTGACTTATCTTCCGGATACCCAGATGCCAAGGCTTTGAGAGTCCTGTTCTACGGTCCAGTTAGATGGATTTAAAAAAAGAAACTAATATAGTTTCGTGCCCTGTGTCATTTACATTTCACCATGTTAAAATAATATCTCAAGCTTTATGCTTGATTTATTTGTAACACATTAACCTCAAAACCTTTTCAGCTTTCTCTTTCTGCAAATTGTATGGTGTAGCGATATGACAGCTCCCAAAATACACTCCAATAACACTCCAACGCAGCTCCATTCTTCGCGAAAGATGGATAAAAAGGCGCACAGGAAACAAAAACCTTGAAAAATGATATAAGACCCGCCAAATGCTGGCCAAATCACAGAGATGCCGATTCGCACGGGACTAATATTATCACAGAACCTCGGTGTTCGGCGAAATATGGTAGGTCATTTGCAGGAGAATTTTTACTTTACAAATTACAGACATGGCTGATTCGCATGGGATTAAGATCACAGACAACCTCCGCAATTATTACAAATGACTGGAGGTCACCAGGTAATACTAATCCCGTGCGAATAGGGCTTTAGTCTAGTTTATACTGGTTATTACCTGAGTCATTCCTGTTCTGATCCTAGCCTGTGTATCTCGTTTCTTGTCTGTTCTCTGCATGCCCTGAAGTTTATAGCCTGCCTTGGATATATATCTCTCTCGTCTCGTTGTTTGGACTCTGTTTGCCCCTGCCTGGACCATTGCTCGTGTACCTGGATTACCCCTCTTGTCAAGCCCTCTGGATATTGTTCACCGATCGAAGACCACGCCTGTTTACTTGAGTACTCATCTGTCTTGCCCTCAAGATACCTGTTTGCCATTTGTTCGACCATGCCTGTGTTTTGACCATGTCTATTAATAAAAGCTTGCATTTGGATCCGCACGTTTCTCGTCTCGTTCGCCCTGTTACAATAGTAACCATCATGACGTCCATATTAATGGAATAGTACACAACGATTCTCCATTTTAGTTGGCCACATGATGTAAATTAGTAATTTTGCAGCGAGTCTTTCTGCATGTTTACATGCCAGTAAGCATGCCATTACGCCAGTAAGTGGTGACAACAGTTTTTTTTTTTTTTTTTTTTTTATCAGTGAGTGATTTATTCATTCAGTCAAAGATTATTAACTGAACCATACAAAATGCTGATTCACTCAATGGAATGAGTGAGTTGCTAAATCAGTCACTCAACTGATTCATTCAAAACTCTAGAATGAAACAAGTAAACTGTCCTTTTGAGTGAGTCATTGAATCATTCACTCAACTGATTTGATCAAAAGTGATTCATTTTAGAACAAAATACCACTACAGTGTTGCTCGGAGGCATGCAATTTACTAAACAGGGCAATAGCGCTAGAGCGCATTGGGAGGGTAAAATTCTGTGTGTGATTTACTGACAATGCGTACATTAAAGAACACAGACGCAGCAAGTTCTTTTCCATAATGACCAGCGCAATCTACCAAGAGCAGAGCAAATTAGCACCTGCTTTAAGACATGCTTTTTTGGGGGCGTTAAATAATGGTGCAAATACCAGTAATTTGACGAGCGCAAACATTAGTAAATTGCGTTGCATGATTTATTTTAACACTCTCCTCCCATAATTTTTTTGTCTGAAAGGGAAGCTCCTACAAATGCATATTCAATAAGGTCAGGTGCACAAATAACTGTGCCCATGCCTTTTCCGCTCTAATTCGTTATTGTGCATCTTTAGTAAATCCTGACAGTACTATTTTAACCCCAAAAGACAGTTTGCGCTGGTGCAAGCTGTTAGTAAATCTAGCCCCAAGCCTTTTAAAGTTTGATTCTGATTGGCTGGTTAGGCCACAACAAGGATCGATAACTATAATGATAACTATAAAGTTTTAATAATCGTTCTAATTCTATGAGATTAGGGAAGTCCACACCACAACTTTAATGATAATGACACAAAGGAACAATATTGTTGGAATCACTTTCAGAGTGATTTTTTCCAGCTCATGAATTATAAAAACATTGACAGCCAATGAGAATCCCTCCGACTTTAAATAGCTTGAGCATTTAAAGCAACACATGCACACTTATTTGAAACAGAACATTACTGTGTGTTGATGTGGACGCTAGTATAGCTGTTGTTGGTGTTTCTTGGTCTGAACAGGCTTTTAATGTGTTTAATAGTTCATCAGTTGAAAAAAAATAATAATTCTCTGTGCTGTTATAGTGCTGTGGACTCTATATTTTTAAATTTAGTAAGAATTTTAAAACTTTTTTGTTACTGTTTGTTATCATCCTTTGTTGAACGGATTTTACTGGCAATATTGTTTTATGGCTACAGCTGAATGATATTATATTCGTCAACAGCAATCTTGCTTTTCTAAAATTGCTTTAAAGTAATAGCTCATCCAAAAATGAAAAAACCATCACTAAACTAAACAGTTGATGGTAGCCATAGACTTCCATAGTATTTTTCCCATACTATGGAAGTCAGTGGCTTCCGACAACTGTTTGGTTACCAACATTCTTCAAAATATCTTCTTTTGAGTTCAATAGAAGAAAGAAACAAACAGGTTTTTGGATTTAATTTTTGGGTGAACTATGCCTCTAATATTAATGTTAACCTATTCCCGTAACCCTTGGTTGAAGTTTGTTCGGTCAAATGCCCATCGGTAAAAACAACAAACAGAACCGTTTCAACAGCAACCAAGCTTTCATTCATGCTTGGATGAGAAAAATATTGAATTTGGTGCGCAGGGCAACGTGACATATATTCTTGTATCACTAAGTACGCAGTTTTCCAAAAAAGGCGAGTCATAAAGTGATCTAATGCAGATGTAATGTAACACAGATGTATTGGAATCTATTGAGTCTTCGAGAAGTTGTACTGCGACTTGAACAAATCGTGCATTCTTGCTGCATGAAGCAATATAAATTCAGCCATCCACTGTATGATTCATAAGCAAATAAATCAGAGGAAAAGCACACTGTATCCCCTCGGTTTTTTGTCACCCACAAACATTCGTTCTCCGTGTCTCTGTGACATTAAACCAGCAGTGTGTTTCTTTATAAGCCAACATAGAGTAATAGAAATGTCATTCCGGGCACAGTTGCTGGTGGCAGCGATGACATCATCCCTCGCTAATCCCGCTTCCTCTCAACATGTCATTAAGAGCCAGTGGCCAGTGACCCTCCGTGTCACTATTGACTGTCCACTCTGTGTTCACAGGAAGCTAATTGGCCTGATTCGGTTGAACAGACGTGTTATCGGTCCCTTCCTGTTGGACGTGTAACTGTACTAGAGATTAAGCCCAGATGTTGTGTTCCTTCAGAGGTCTTTGTGGTGACCTGGAGAAAGACTACCAGCAGAGGCTAACTGGACTATGAACCAGGCAAATCTTGAGCTCTATACATAATGTTAAATGTTCTCCAAGATCAAATTTGAATGTTTAAGCATTCATGTGACACTGTCTCTCATAGGAGCTGCGTTTATCTTCAGCTTTTAGCTTTTGGTCCATTTCATTCATTACAGTCAGCTGTGTGAATTCATTCATGGGTTACCATGGATATGTGTGCCCCAAGGTTGATGATGTCAGGAGTTTGCAGTGGTGCATAAAATGAGATGAGACATGCTGCCATCTGCTGGACAAATTGTGATTTATTATTAAATAAGGTCAGTCTACAGTTGAAAGGCATTGAAATCAGTTATACAACAATGGAACTTTGTTTCATCTATATTCTACTTCAAAATTTTAATAATCAACTAATATATTGTAGATACAATAATTTATTGTAATCGTCAAAATAATAACCAAAAATGCAAAATTGTTAATGTAGTTTTACATTGACCTTTTTGTGACTGTACCTTTAAGGAATTATTAACTTCAAACTGAAACATTCAGTGTTCATTTTTCCTGCAAAAACTGCACAAGATACAATTCATTATAAAAAATTCTTTAATTTAACCCTTTATTTAATAAGTAAAAAATTATGTAATTTTAACTGAATTTAATAATTGTTTTAAATGTGGGAATTTGAGGCGTAAAATTGTTCCTACAAAATAATATCACAGTATCACAAAAACAGCCAATAAAACTATGAAAACAAAGAGCATATGTAGTCTCATAAAAAATAAATAAATAAATAAATATAAATATATTTTAAAAATTAAAAAATAAAACAGGAAACAAATTACAAAAAAGCCAAAGGAAAAAGACGTAGTTTGCTGCATTTTTAAAGTAATAATAATAATAATAATTATATATATATATATATATATATATATATATATATATACACACACACACACACACACACACATATATAGCCTTTTTACAAAATTTTCCATGATTTAGAAATTAAGAAACATTAATATATATACTAAACAAATACATGTACAAAAATGTATGGGTGCACAAAAGTTTTAGGTTCAATAGGAATTTGAGGGGCAAAAAACATTGTCCTTATGTCTGTATTTTTCTCTGATTCACATCTAAAGTTAAATAGCTGCACAGATTTTCAAACAGTATTATACTTTATTATTCTATATTGTGTTGTTGGATTATATTCATTCTGAATATAACCACTATATTACCCTAGTAGAATCATGTAGCATAATCATGTAAAACCCGATCTGTAGCAATATGGACATGCAATGAATGTTCAAAACAGATGTTCATTGAAACTGTCATAACTTATATTTATGATACATAGTTTAGGATACTGTGAGCTGCATATCTGTCACCACATGCAAACAACTCCACCGCAAACATGTCATAAATCATCTGCAAATTATTTGAGCATGTTTGTGGGGGTTTTAGCATTAGTAGTACTAGCGTTCTGTCGTTTCCTTTCTACTTAAGTTCGCTGACTTCTTAGAGTCCCCACGCGACTCCCTTTTGCTTGGGGGCCTCTGAACACCATCACATCTTGTCCATATGGAAACTCTGACCATCCCTTGCAAGTTGTATGAGAAAACAGCAGTATTTCATTTCAGCTAAGATCACATTCACTTAAGGGGAAATGGAATGGCATGAAACAGGAGGAATATGTTTGTTCTTATTTGATATGTTAATTTACTTCTTAAATCTCACTAATCTTCACTGAGTGGAAAGGAACTTCCTTACCGTGCTTTCAGAGATTATTTTACTATAGGAAGATGAGAGGGTCTGTATTACTTACTATTGGAGAAAGCGTAACGGCTAACTTGGATCACGTGAGCCTTAATAACCAATCACATTACACCCTTGACGTCACTGAATTTCAGTCAGATTTGTGCGACACTCAGTCGCCGTTTACGGATACCATTAAGAATGAATGGGAAATGCCGTAAGCTGAATCCCACCTGTCGCAAAAAGTCAGTCACTTCTCTTATAAATAGTTCAATCCAAAAGTATTGTTTAGTGTAAAACATGTTGTAGATTAGCAGATAGACTGTCGATTCATTAAATGATGAGCTGTTTCCTCTAAAAAGCTGTTTATTCAGCGTAGTGAAGCCTCTCCTCCATTGACATCCATTTAAAAAAAATGGCCTCTGGTCTCCTTTCCCACGTACTGGCAGACCGGAAGCGTTAGCTTTAGCCGTTACGCTTTTTCGGCTAATGGTTGCAGGCTTGCCTTCTAGTGGCTTTGGTGCGTTCACACTAGTGATGTTACGTTCAACACCGAAGCTTCGAAGCTTGTATCAAAAAAACAACACATTTCACATTGAAGCACTGAATCGGAGCTTGATTCGTTTTGAGAAAAGCAGGTGATCTATGACGTTCAAAGCTTCATTCGCCTGAAAACCACGTGACTGCTTCGGTATCTGGTTCAAACAAAGCAAACCTCAGCGCCGTTTCCTTTACATTATATTACATTTATAATGTGTTAGCATTGTTCTTTTATTTTTTTTTTAATCGTAACTTATATATTGAACTCAAAAATGAACTTTGGCCATGAAATAACAGTCTAAGGACTGAGGCTGAGTTAAAATAAATAGATCATAGATTTAATTTATGAATTTATGTTTTTATTTTACTTATTTTAGTGCCAGTACACCAACACAAATGAATGACTTTGACAATGACCATTATTTATATAAAATATAATAAAATCAGTTCCCAAGAATTTTAGTGCTAGAACGCTTTGTTTTTCAGCGGGAATGCTATTAACTTCCTCAAAACAACATGGATTTGACCAATTACATTAAGGCTACATTTCAACCAGGACAGTTTGTAATGTAGGCTGCACACAAATTAACGTTAATGTTAATTAAAGACCAAGCCTAGTAAACGTCTCCTATAAACTGCATGTTGATATTAACCATGAACACAAAAGCCACACCACACAAATGGCTTTTAATGGTTTATTTTGTTAGCAAACATGTAACTATAATTGTTAAGTTCTTTCCATCCATCAATTTCTTACTTTCACATTTAAAATATTTCATAAGGTTAACTTATACCCTACTTGTGGTCAGTCTGCACGAGATCAACAAGCTTGTTTGCTTTGCGGCCCCTTTAAAGACAAGACAAGGGCTGCGTCCGAAACCACCTACTCAATGAGTAGAGTACTTAATTTCAGTAAGTACTTACTTAAGGAGAGCTAAAAGAGTACGCAGCCTACTCTACAGCCAAATCTTGTTGAGTATGAATGCGATCCGATTTTATTTTATCTTTTAAACTTATTTTGTTAAAGCTTTCGTTTTGGTTTATTTACTTATTGTTACATACGTCTAGAAATGGTGCTTTGCATGTAATGTGACCTCTTTGTACGTAATGTCGATATTTTCTGTACTTTTATCTTTGGTACCTTGGCATTAAAAAAATTATAAAAAATGAATGCGATCCGCCATGTTTACGTTATCATGTGATCTATGACGTTATAACAAGCGCAAAAACAAACTTAAAAGATATGAGAGACAGGCTTAATTCATCTATCTGTAAATATTTTGATGTTGATGAAATTTGTTCATTTTTGGTCTTGTTGAAGAAACAGCTACCCTTATGATTGTAGTATAACCAATAAATTTTGGGTTGATTTAAGTTTTTATATTTTTAACTCTACTAATATAACCCACAGTTTAATCCTTAAAGATATTATTTTTTATTACCAAAAACCAAAATCGTTATCTCTTGAATATGTTATTAATTTCTTAATTTTATGTGCAAAATTGTTCATCCGCGCAAAACTGGCTTAAATCTCGTTTTCCTCTTTTCCTTGTTGAATGTCTCTCTCGTTTCATCCCTGAGGCTTATAAATAACAAAAACAAATGCAATTTTAATGCATTATGATTATGTGAATTTTATGATTATTCAAAGATATTTAATCTTTTTTTTTCCCCTGTGTATATAATCTCATACTATGATGTACACAAACCCATTATAATTATGTTTTCTGGGTTTCTGTTGTTGTTTTTTTGTTTTTTTTGGTCATTATGATTGTTCATTGTTAAAGATACTACCATCTTTCCCTGAGCTTGTATGTTCTGCAGTAATAATAATAAATAATAATAAAAAGAAAATAAGAGTGACAGGTGCACAAACACCTCATAGCGTCAATAAATCCACAACCCTACTTAGTGGCATTTTCCTCCATTTGCAATGTTTGTAATATCTGCACAAAGGAGACGTCGATCAGCTGCTCGAAGATCTCGCCTTTGGAGAAGACTATTGATTTTACACTCGAGAAATGTAAGTATTACTACTTAGAAATTAAGATTACCTCAGAATGCATCGGTAACCCGACACTTATGAACAATAATAATGATAAATGCTGACCAATAATTAATTCTATTTTTTAGTAAAACAAGCAAAATGTAATTTGATTTTTCATATGCCATAGCTATGCATGAATAAGCACTACTATACAAAAGCAGCCGAGGTGAATACATCTCAGTTTTCAGTCAAGTAATGAATTAATGCACATGTTAACGAAACAATTATATATTATTTACTGACAACAACAGGAAATGTGAATAAATCAGTAAAATGAGTAAATAAACAAGTCAAAAACACATGAAACAAAGCTTTATTCAAACATACTGTTCTAACAGTCATGTATTTACAAGCGGTGAACCCACATCCTACTGCCACCTCTGTTCTGCTGCTTTATTCTGATGAAGCAGCTGACCACCGTGTCCACCTTCACCTGTCTCTGCTGTCCATCACCTCCCTCATTGCTGCAGTCAGACTGAATCTGATCATGGATGAGAAAGGGATATTGAGGCTGTCATTGCCTGAGTGCACAGAGAGGATGAGGCCCCCCGTACCACACAATCTTGAACAAGAGCAGGAGAACATGTGCGGGACAATCTGGCTGCTGCTGTGTCTGCTCCAAACATCTGCTCTTCATGAGAACAACTACCTGTAAAACATTTACACAGAGTAAAACATTTTACATCTCATGCTGTCAGCATTCCATTTCTTGCCAAATTTCATTTCATATTTTTACAATTGCAAGCTAATTTTTGATATAGCTTCATTACTTTTGTGGTGTAGTGAACTGGTTCGATCTCCACAGTCGTCACCACCGGTGTCTTTACTCCAGGTTACTGCAGGGGGATTGGGGTCCCTGTAATAAGAGCACTGTAAGTCACTTCAGATAAAAGTGTCTGCCAAATGCATAATTGTAAATTTAAAAAAAATAAATAAATAAATGTAAAAAATATATATATATATAATAATAAATTAAAATGTAAATGCTTTTTGGTGCCTTGTGCACAAACGCTCAGTAAAGCTGCTTATTTCGTAAAGTTTGTTTCTTCAAGGTACTACTATAATATAAATGCTTACATATATTTCATACAATTTCTATTTGGGGCTTTAAAGGGTTATTTCTCTCAAACATATAAATTCAGTCATTATTTACTCGCCTCAACGCTGTTCAATCCTTGTGTGTGTGTGTTTTTTTTTTTTTTTTCCAAACACAAAAGGTGATTTTGGTCTAGTTTGTCCTGCTGGTTTCTGTTCATACAATATCAGTCAATGGAGCCTGACTTTCAGATTCTTCATGAAATTATTTGATGATGCTTTTGAAGCTTCTGAAACTCGGGTTTCATTGACTGATATTGTATGAACAGAAACCAGCAGAACAAACTTGAACAAAATCATACCCTCAATGTCTTTTGGTCTTTCTCTAGATGTTTTTGCTGGCTCTGGGCTCACGGATGATGAAGAGACCACAGCAATATCCAGTCCAGATGAGGCAGTTAAGGCAGATGCAGTGATGGAACATCTCATTCATGGCACTGGACCATTTCCAGGATGATGCTGTGGACTTCTTCATCCTCACTGCTCATATCAGTCTGCAGACATTTCAGATCATACAAAGATGCACAAATATAATACACAAGCAGTCATTTTAGCAGCACAATGTCATTTGATTTCTGTATTAGAAGTTAGAAAATGATTTCTTATTTTTTCTTACTTTATATTTTTGTGTCAGGTTTTCCTTCTTTTTTTTTTTTTTATAAATGCCGCCGTCACCTGCTCCACCACAAAAGCTCTGCATCAAATGTACAGCAATCAAGAATCAGAAAAGCGCTGTAATAAGTCTGTTTGAAATTACAATAATTAAAATAAACTACAACTTAAGATTTAAAAGATGTTTTATTTATTTCAGTAGTATACTCACTGAGAGCCTTTGATGGCAGCATTCCTCCATCAGTCACTCCACCGGATAAACACTTGTGCTCATCTGCAATTCTTTTAGAATATTTTCCTGTCTCATGTTAAATAGACATTTAGTAATCATCTTTAAGATGTATATTGTTTATGTAAATGCACTCTGAGACGTTCATGTGCTACGGGAGCACCTCTGTTCGCTATACATAATAAAACATGTTTTTACAGCAAAATCACAAATATACTGTAATGTTGCTGTCTAGCGTCTTTACACCTTAAGCAAATCAACAGTTTACTATACAGTAGCTCAACAAATACGATTTTATCACAGGTAACCGTGTTTTTGATTTATAATACTCACATTTGTAAACACCCTCATCGCTGTTCTCCATCACGTTCGATGATGACGTATTGATCTCCAGTGGACTCCTGGGATAGAAAAGTATCCATCGATGAGCACTCAAGAATCTGGGCTGAAGCAGTAGGACATCCGGGAACTTAAACTTTGGGGCCAAGATGGCGGCGATGTAGGTAGTTGTGTGTTTGCTCTTCAGGGAAATAAAGGTGAAGTGGTGATATAACCAACTGCTTTGACTGGTGATAACGCGGACATAATAAGTGAAAAAGTCATATAATTCTCTTTTGACATCTTTATGCATGGGAAAAAGAGGAAAGAAGAAAGTTAAACAAGCTTGGCTTGATAACATGGCTTCCAACGTGTCTGATACGGTTGATCAGTTTGAGGATTCAGCATCGGCCTCTAGTAGCACTGGACTGAAGTTTCAGAGAGATATGGAATCACAATGGTTTGATACATGTCCAGACTTTGATAATAAGGTTATTGTCGCTGCCCTTTCTGATAGCACGACAAGACTTTTCAAAAGATTTCAGCGATCAAAACTACCACCGAAGCGACCTCAAAACAAATCAAGAGTCTGACAGCGACGGTGCAACAGCTCATTGTGGATGTCGGCGTTCATAAAGAGGCTCTTAATCATCTGGAATCAGAGGTCCACGCTTTGAGAAAGGAAAACAAATCATTGAACGTAAGTGTACAGGAATGTAGCCTTTACGTTGGAGATGGTGTCTAAAGTTGCATGGCGTTGCGGAAAAAGATGGAGTGGATGTCCAAAGCATGGTGCTTAACATACTAGAGAAGATCGCTCCTGGAATTGGAGAAGAGCTCCAGGACAGTGTCGATGTCGCTCACCGTCTGGGACCGAAACGAGTGGATAGTAAGGCCAGATCGATCATAATCCTCTTCTCACTGCGTCGCATCTGTGACATGATTTGGGGCGCTGCCAAAGACTGCAAATTTCTAACTGACAACAGACTGCGTCTTTCGGAGCCTCTGTCTCCTGACGATAGAGCAGCTGCCCGGGACAAGCTATGGCCTCTCGTGAAGAAGGCACGCGAGGAGGGAAAGAGAGCAAGCTTCCGCAGCTCTTTCGCTTTGATTGATGGGAAGCAAGTCTTCTATTCGGATGTTACCTAAGCTGAGTTACTGACTGCATTGGCTACCTCTCTCACGCAATGCTCTAAAACGCATAAAACGGTTAACAACAATATCTGCATAAAAATGATTTTAAGTTGTGTGTAATATGGAAGTTAAGTTTGATCCTCCTTCATTTTTGTTATTCTTATTATTAATCCTGACTTTTTTCTTTAATTGTTTTTCACATTGAAGCCAATATGTTTTATAGGTTATTAACCACCTCTCCCTTTACATTTAGGGTAAAGCTAAAGAAAGCTATTCTTTTGTTGTTTTTGTTTAAATTGTTTGGTGGTTCTTCTTATGGAGTACAAGTTCAAATCTTTGTCTGCTGTAACGTTGAATGTTCAAGGTTTGCGGGACAGTGTGAAAAGAAAAGCTATTTTTTATTTTGTAAAAGAAGTGCAGCTGATCGTATCTTTCTTCAAGAAATTCACTCAGGGTAAACGGATGTTAGGTTTTGGAGGAATCAAAGGGGAAACTCAATTTTCTTTAGTCATGGCAGCAATCACTCGACTGGGACTGCTATTATGTTGTCTTCTTCCGTGGAAACTGTGTTTTTGTCCATGGTCTCTCCCCCCACAAAGTTCTCCTTTGGAATAATGCTGATATAACTGTTAGAAATAAGTCTCCTTTTCCCCCTAGATGGCTTAATAATAACTTGAATTGTATTTTATCTGTGTTTAATGATTTTGGTAATATTTTAACTTAAGAACAATTTATGAATCTCCATAATTTTCCAGTCCCACCAAAGGAATATAATACTTTGATGAGAGCCATCCCAGTAGGCTTGACCCAGTTAATTAAAAATCACCTTAAATTCAGTAAAGGCAACAGGGTTTATCTGGCTTTACGTTTGGGTGGCATCGATATTTTAGATCGGAAATGCAATAACAGACATATTTGCTAAATATTTCAGACAAAGAGAAAGATTACTCCAAGAGGGAAATTCTACTGGGGTTCCTTTATAACAAATATAAATTGGAGAAAGGCCTGGTTTTTGCCAAGTAAATTTAGTATATTTAACAAAGTTAAGGAGAATCATTATAAAATCCATCATAAAATTTATCCCATTAATTTGTCTATTTCTAAATATTCTGATGTTGATGAGTCTTGCTCCTTTTGTGGTTTTGTTGAGGAAACAGCTGCCCATTTGTTTTTTGATTGTAGTATTACCAACAAACTATGGGTTGACTTAAGCACCTATGTTTCTAACCTTACAAATGTGACCGATACCTTCGTCCTAAAAGATGTTATTTTTTATTATGAAAATCCAAAGCTATTATCTGCTGAATATGTTGTTAATTTTCTTATATTGAATGCAAAATTCTTCATTCATAAGCAAAAATGGCTTAAACCTCCTTTGTCTTTCCCCCTTTTTCTTTCTGAATTTGGTCCTCTTGTTTCATCTCTTAGTCTTACAAATAACAAATAGAGTACCAAAATTTTGATGCACTATGACAACTTTTCTAGAATGATGTAATTTTAATTTTGCACTTTTCTATATAGATAATACCATAATTTGATGTAGCTACGCAAATCCAGAATATTCTTTTCTGTCCTTATTTTTATGATTGTTCTTTGTAGGAATATATTCATTTCTCGATTCCCTGTTCTTGTTTGTTTCTACAAGTTTTGCAAATAAAAACATCCGGGAACTTCTCGACTACTGTTTTATGAATACTGAGGTTTCAGACATACTTATTTGCTCGCCTACTGCTTTTCCCCTACTATATAGTACCCTGCGTCCCAATGTGCCTACTTATACTACTCCCTTAAAGTATGTACTCTTTTGGTGAAGAAAAAGTGCACACTTTTGAGTGTGTAGTAGAAGAGTAGGCAAGCTTTGGGACATACTATCACGTCACACAAGTGCGTCTTTAACGGAGCGCTCTGTCGCACCTGTTACACGCACCCTGTCACTGTAAACTGGCCTGTCAATCATCTTATCACAGTTAACATCCTCCACATTTAATTTAATTTCACTTCCTACCATATTGGAGAGAAAAGAAGTAGCTCATTGATCTTCCAGTCGCGGGTCTTTCATGCAGAGAACTCTGCTCATATTTTCTGTATAATTTTGCATTTAAAAGTTGGATGTTTATAAAAGTTCACATTGCTGTTGCAGATGAAATATAACACAGATAACAATAAATATTTTATTTATTTTTTATTCATTCATTTATTTATTTATTTATTACCAGGTTAAATGTTGATTATTAGTAACTCAAACCCCTTTTTGTAAACCTCTCTACCTAACCGTCGATTGCGCGCATCCGCCACGTTTGTAGTTTTTCTAATACGTTTTATTCGTGTTTGTAGTTCTGGGCCGAATCCTTCGCCAAAGCGCAAAGGCTTTGTGGGCAATTTTTGTTATCCAATATATGTCACATTATATTCGATTCTATATAGCATTGAAATATCAGTCAGCGCATGTGAGTTTCACGTGAGTTAATCTATGTCGAATTGAGATTTTCAGAGAATGAACAGAGGAGCATCGATACGGCATGACTACAGACGTCATGCTTATATGACAGAGATCTGAACCTTTCATTTTGTGCGGTAAACTGTGTTTCTGCTCCGTCAAATTGATTGAACTCTCTCTTTCATGGTCGGGACTCATGAATGTGGTCTCATTGTTTCATAACCCCACTCTGTTTTGGTCAAATGATTCCCTCACGAGACCTTTTTTTTTTTTTTTTTTTTTTTTTTTTTGTACTAGCCATTTTAAATTACATTTTAAAATATATAATATTAGAAAACAGTTATTTTACAACTTTAATAATATTTCACAATATTATGACTTTTACTGTTTTTTGTTCAAATATATGTAGCCATTGTTATCATAAGTGACTCTGACCCCAAACTTTTGAACAGTAGTGTATATAATTTATTATATTATATTATATTATATTATATTATATTATATTATATTATATTATATTATATTATATTATATACAACAGTTCTTTCTGGTCCTCGAATCTGATTGGCTGAGAGGAGTACAATATTCTAGTGATATTGGAACTCCAAAAGTTTCATCATTTGTATCACTCTGTTTGTGGTATTTCTCACAGCAAGTGTCATGGCGGACGCTCAAATCCACTGTAATTTTATAAATAATACTGTTTTGTGTCACGGAATGTAGTTTAAAGAGTTTTTTAGGCAAGAATGTGCTTGTTTGGACTTCAAATACGCGGTTTGTTAATAAAGATAACGTCTATTTGATCAATTGCTTTGCCGTTTTCGGAGATGTGAGCTTCAGGGTGTCAGCGGCCGTTCTGCGCTCATGAACCCGCCGTGAGCAGCCCTACCTCTTCCAATTTGTCGCTGACTCTGATGTCTTGTGGTTAAACATGAGATATAATTAGTTTTGGGTAAATTGGCAGTCTTTGGTCTTATTAATCTATTATTTGTTCCAGAGGAAATAGTTTTGGCTGAGTGCAAAATCTCATCACGGTATATTTTGTGTAAATTCAATGCTGTATATCAGAGCACTGCCTTTTACTTTTGACAGAATTGCCTAGCAACTTTTATGATGGCTGTTGTTGATTAAATATTATTATTAAATATATAATATTTTATCTAAATAATAATAGTATTTAGTATTGGGAAACGTGTGTGTGTTCATGATGCTGATTTTAGTTACATTGTTCCACCATTAGATGCGACAACAGACTGTTTTTATGTGTGAGTCAACAGTAAAGACTTTTATATTGAAAGAGACTGAAACAGGGTTGTAAACAAGGAAGTTACTTTTACTTTCAACAACACCTTTTAAGACGCAGCCAGCAAATGCACTAAGCAGCGCTGTCATCGGAAATCAACCTTAACAGATGAAAGGATAGTACGACAAAGATGTCACTTTCCTCAGCGGACATTCAAACTAATGTTTCATTGTGAATATGAGATTGATCTGAAGAATGAATGCTATATTAGATGTAGGTAATCACATTCGTTCACACAACTCTCTACTCTACATAATACAGTGAGCTTTTAATACAGTGATACAATAAGCTTTCAATGAAGCAACTCAACGTTCCTTCGTTTCTAGTTCTAAAGTGACGTTTTGGAATTAGTAACAGAGGCTTGAGTCAGCTGTTAAACTGTCAACTTGAAATTTGAATCCGTGGCGGAAGGAAGTAGTTCTGCACAAAAGAGGGTTTTTTTTTAGGACACTCCATTGTTGTTTCTTATGTATTTATACACTCGTGCCGTCGAACTGTTGTATAAACGCAATATCATACTTGTAGACGTGAGATATGGCTGTATATCGGCACGCTGTGATTACCTACGGCCGAATCACAGCCATGACAATATATAGCCATATCGCACAGCTATTTGCTTGATATTGCTCATATATTACATTATTTAATATTATTTAATATAACTAATTAATTTATTGAGAATGGAAAAAAGAACAAAAACGGAAAAGTAAGCATATGCAGTTAACAAAGTTTTAAAAAAGCATAACCTTGAAGAATTGTTGGTTTTAACATAGAAAAATGTTCTGTATATTTAGACATTTGTCCAGCTGTTCGGCACAGGGGGGTTGGTGACCTTGCTTGAAAAAGCAAAAGACACAAACAATAAAATTCCAGGCGAAAAGTTACGCAAATCACATCTGAACATCTTTAATGTATCACTCTAACCCTGTTAGCGGAGCTGCTGTCACCTTTCACCCAGATTATGATGACAAACTCAGAGCAGCTGTCATTCGGCCTGTTTTGATGAGTTTATAAAGCCTTGTTGAATGTGATCTTTGATTGGCAGTATTTTATTTGGCTGATGGCTGACGAGGGGGCAGAATGAAAAAGGGGTCAAAGAGATTGATCGATCCTTTCACATATCAATCCAGCAGACAAATACAAACTCATAATGACAAGACGGTTTAAAGCGAGCTGCTGTGAGGGATCCTGACACTCAGTTAGATTTGTGACAGTGAAAAGGCATTTGAGGCAAAGAGGGTCAGAGCTGTCATAATCAAAATGACAGTGCATGTAATGATGTAATGACTCAATGACAGTTTACGATTTATAAAAATGGTCAAATAAACAGGGTTTTAAATAAGAGAAACAGAATTCCCTGCTGAAAAGACTGCCATCAATTTCCATGCTGGTCTGGGCTGATTCATGCTGGTTTGGTGCTGGTCCAGTCGGTGGATCAGCACCGACATGTTCCTCACAAGCAACACTTGATGAGACTGGGCAATAGCATGGTCTTTCTGGTGAAATTTTTCTGGTTAAGCTAGTCAAGAAACATGATGGTTACACTCATACACCAGCACTCCATGCTTCACATACACTAGTGACTAAATATGCTGGTCTAAATAATAATCATCACCATCATTTAACTGGAAAATAATTTAAAATGCCTCAGTAAAAACCTGTTACTTGGTTTCCTCACCATATATGGTCAGACATCAAATTAAATTTAACAGGACAACACATGAATATTATATTATATTATATTATATTATATTATATTATATTATATTATTCCTGCAAATGTACTAGAATGTTACTGATAACATAATGTTTTAATAATAATAATAATAATGTCACACCCCAGGACTGTTTGTTGTGGTTGCTCCCTCTTGTGCCCATATTTGGTTATGTTCCTGTTCCTGTTCTCATTTTGTTATTATTAGTTTATCCTCCTCACCTGTCTGTCCCTGATTAGCACCCCTACTTAGTTCATTCTGTGCGTTCAGTCTGTGTCTGGTATTGTCTATGTTACCCTGTGTGTTAGAGCTTCTTTGTCATTGTTGGATACCCATTAAAGGACTTTATATTATTGGAATTACCTTCGTCTTCATATGCCTACTTCATCATCCTAACAGCAGTGTTTGTGACAGAATACCAG
This sequence comes from Spinibarbus caldwelli, assembly GCA_039654775.1. NCBI lineage: Eukaryota > Metazoa > Chordata > Actinopteri > Cypriniformes > Cyprinidae > Spinibarbus > Spinibarbus caldwelli. The sequence goes on along the minus strand of CM077265.1, from coordinate 12,083,804 downwards.
ACCTACAAAAACGAATTAAGCGGCATCTTTCTCTCGTTTTGTTTTCCGTTTTTGTTAGTTTTTATTTTTTGTTATGAACGATCCTGCTGTCCTCGTCCTCCTGCTGGAGCAGGGGGGCCGCTCTCTCTAGGAGGACCACACCGAGGACTTCGTGTTCCTGGCCAATCACACACACTACCTGGACAACTGCCTCTGCTCATTCTATCTTGCTGGACTGAACGACACCACACGAGCGCAGTTGTCCGGGGGAAGGTCCTCGAGAGAGCCTCGTCGCCTTCATTGAGTGGGTGCTGGTGTCCTGTGGATCGCCGCTCACAGTGGACGACGACACCAGCCCCACTCTGGACCCAGAGCCCAGTCCACCATCACCCCGCTGCACGAAGTCCAAGCCCGAGCCCACTGATGACGGAGAACCCGAGCCTGCCGCGACCGACGAGCCATCGCATAATGGAGTGACAGAGCTGAGGATCGCCGCGAAGCCAGAGCTTGTGCCGTCAGACCAGGTGCGAGTCCCGGCCACAGAGTTCGCCACAGGGGAGAGCATTTTAGTCAGCAAGAGTGCGGAGGGAAGCTCTGCCCACTGCACCATGGCTGAGGGTGAGCTGAGCCCAGTGGACTATGATATGGATGTACAGTGCCCTCCAAAAGTATTGGAACAGTAAAGACAAAATTGCTCTGTTGGCTGTGGAGTCAAGACATTTGCAAATATGATTAAAAAATGAATGAGACAAAACTACAGAATGTCACATTTTATTATTAGCCGTTTCAACACGTTTTACCAAATAAAAAGAACAGCACTTTTAGAGTTCATCCCACTCATTGATGTGAGCATAAATATTGGGACAGTTGAACATAAGGCAGATATAAAAGATTAAAAGCTATTATTTAGTTGCAGATCCCTTGCGCACAATCACAGCGAGTCTGTGACCCATAGACATCACCAGACTCTTGGTCTCATCCTTTTGAAATACTTTTCCCAGCCTTTAATGCAGCCAGTTCCAATTGTTGCTTGTTTTGGGGAGTTTCTGCCTTTACTCTCCTCTTCAGCTGGTGAAATTCATGTTCAATTGGATTTAAATCTGGAGATTGACTTGGGCAATCTAAGACTTTCCATTTCTTTGCCCTTATAAATTCCTTAACTGAACTGGCAGGGTGTTTTGGGTCATTGTCCTGATGCAATATGAAGCACTTCCCAATGAATCTGGTGGCATTTTCTTGAATATTGGTAGGCAAGATGGTTTTGTACCCTTCCAAATTCATTCTGCTACTGTCATCATACATTAAGTCATCAGTAAAGTTGAGAGGGCCTGTTCCAGAGACAGCCATACATGCCCATGCCATGACACCACCTCCACCATGCTTTACAGATGAGTCTGTATGCTTGGAATCTTTTGCAGTTCCCTTTTTTTTCTCCACATTTTTGCTTTCCCATCACTTAGATAAAGGTTCATCTTTGTCTCATCGGTCCATAAACACAGTTCCAAAACTCTTCTGGCTCACCTTTGTGCTTTTTTGCAAACTCTAATCTTGCCTTTCTATTGTTGGTGCTGGTCAGAGGTTTGCATCTTGCTGTGTAGCATGTGTAATTCTGTGTCAAAGTCTCCTGAGGACAGTAGATTGTCAGAGCATCACCCCAGCTTTCTGGAAGTTGTTGGTGATTTTACAGACACGTCTTTTAGGGTTCATTTTCACAGCTTTTATGATTTGTCTGTCATCAACTACTGTTGTTTTCTCAGCCGATCAGGTTGTTGTTGGTTGCTGGTGTCGCTGGTGGTTTCCAAACTCTTGATTTCTCCATGCCCTTTGTTTTTGCTATAGCTCTAATTGACTTCCTCTTTTCTTTTAGCATCCAAATTGCTTGGTTTTCTCTCAAAGTCAGCTCCCTCATCTTCATCCTGGTTTGTGTGTGTCATCATCAAATGCAAGATTCAGAATGCAGAAGTAATGGATATAACTGATATGACACATTCCCTGCTTTTAATATCTGAAGAATGAATGCAACAGGACACAGCTGATCACTTAGAAAGATCTGCCAACTGTTCCAATACTTATGCTCATATCAGATAGGGGGATGAAACTCTAAAAGTGCTTCTTAGCTGGTAAAACATCTATGTGTTGAATCACCCAATAATAAAATGTGACATTCTGTAGTTTTGTCTCATATTCATATTTTAATCATATTTGTAAATGTCTTGACTCCACAGCCAACACAGCAAATTTGTCTTTACTGTTCCAATACTTTTGGAGGGCACTGTATATGCAGACATGCCCGCTCTTCTCCCGCCTTCGTCTGAACTCCTTGCCTGCCCTGAACTATCTATCTGCCCTGAACTGTCTACCTGCCCTGAAACGATCATGGAGGTCGTCTCCCTGTCCGCCGCGCTCCCAGTGTTGGGAGTCGCGATGTGGTGTGTGTGTGGGCGGTACACACCATCCCTGAAACCTCTACCTGTCTGGATTTCACACCCACCCACCCTCCTTCTCCGGCCTCCTCCTGTCATCCCTGCCTCAGCTCCGCCACCACTGTTTCCTGTCAGCCCCTCTGCTCACCCTCAGCCCACCATCTGTGCGGTGGGACTGCCGCGGGTCTGCCAGTCTCCATCGGCATCGTGGCTGGAGGATCCCTTGTCTCCGCCTCCAGCCTCTGAGTCCTGGACTCTGCCTCGGCCCTTCAACCCAGCGGCTCCACCGTGGCTCCTAGCTCCCTAATCTCCACCGTGGCCTGTCAGTCCACTGGGCCCCCTCATCCCTCCGGCTCCACCTTGGTCTGTCGTCGACCATCCTCCGCCTCGTGACTCCTCTCCTCCGGCTACATCTCGTCCCTCTGTCCCTCTGGCTCTGTCAGGGTCTTCCTTCCCTCCGGCTCCACCTTGGTCCTCTGTCGCTCCGGCTCCACCGTGGCCTTCCGGATCCCCTCCTCCACCTCAGTCACCGGAGACATCTGCTCTGCCTTGGCCCTCCGGATTCTCCCCGTCACCCTGGCACATCGGCTCTCCGTCTCCGCCTCAGGCTCCACCACCACCTGCTCCGCCACCATCGGTTGACCCCATGGAGTCGTCAGCCCTTCCTCCACCATGGCTCCTCCCTCCGTCAGCTCCACCGTGGGCCACCATCATGGCTGTGGCCTGGATCCCGCCTGGCTCCTCCTGCTCCAAGTCCCTCCTGTCTTCTCCCTGGCTCCTCCCTCCGTCTGATCTGCCCTGGCTCCTCCTGTTTCTTCCCTGGCTCCTCCCATCATCACCACCCTGGATTCTGGAGTCCATCCTCCGCCCAAATCTCCACCTGTCTTGTCTGCCTGTCTGCCTTCTTGCCAGCCCTTTGCCGTCCCCTGTCACCATCCCACATCCACTCCGTTGTCCTCCTCCTAAAGTCCCCCTCCATCCCTCCCTTTGTCTCCACGGCGCGAGGTCGCGCCTTCCAGGAGGGGGGCGAACTGTCACACCTATGGACTGTTTGTTGTGTTTTCATCCCTCATGTGCTCTGTGTGACCTACTTTCCCTCATGTTTGATTGTGTCATTTAGTTCAGGTGTGTGTCACTCATTAGCTTCAGTATTTATAGTCCAATCTGTTCCGTTAGTCTTTGTCCAGTATTGTTGAATGTTACTCTGTGTGTGTGTGTGTGTGTGTGTGTGTGTGTGTGTGTGTTTTCCTGCCCCATCTGGATTACCCTTGTGGAATCATTGAAGATTATTGAACTTTCTTCGTCTTCGTGTGCCTTATTCCACACACAGTGTTGTGACACCTTCTAATTATATAATATAATATAATATAATAACTGCACATTATTATACTTTTACTGAAGGAAAAGTTGTATGTAATTTATGCTAACAATAATAATAATAATAATAATAATAATATCATCATTATTATTATTGCTATTTAAAATCAATCATAAACCTCATAACTGCAATATAATATAATTACTGCATAATATTATACTTTTACTGAAGAAAGTAATTTATAATAATTATAAACCTTCTAGTTGTATAATGTAATATAATATAATTAGCACACATTATTATACTTTTAATTAAAGTTTTATGGAAGTAATTTATAATAACAATAATAATAATTTATTATTAAAATAATTTAAAAAAAAAAAAAACGATAAATTAAAAAAAATATTTAAAATCAATCATAAACCTCTTAATTGTAATATAATATGATATAATATAATTACTGCACATTATTATACTTTTACTGAAGGAAAAGTTGTATGGAAGTAATTTATAAGAAGAAGAAGAAGAAAACCATAAATATGTTCCCAGAAGTCTTGGCTTGGCACATCACATTATATTTAAATTTTCCCTTGTTTATTGAAATGCCTGTTTTAAATAATAATAATGTAAAGACTGAAATTAAATGAAAAATTATTCTTTAAAAACTGATGAACTTTAATTTATCCTGTGTTCTGTTTTACCACAAAGCAGACTGAAGTAGTTCACGTTGACATTTTAACATTATAATCAGTTAATGATATGAGCTGTTGAATATAAAGACACAAGTTTTCTCTAGGTAGGCAATAAGGGCTGCTGTTTGGTTCTTGATGAATGCTGGGTAAATTCTCACAGTTTCTGGTTAAACGTGTCCCAAATTTAGCATAGATTTGTGATTTTCACTGCTCTAGTCAGCATGTTTCCTGCTCCACTGGTCCTCCTCATGCTCAGTCAGGGTTGCTTTAAGATTCCTGAAATCAACACAAACACTGAGAGCACTCGCGTGGTCCTGCGGCCCTATCAGTGTCCGCAGCGGCGGTCCTCAGGCAGGCACATGACTTCAAAACCCTCAGTCAAGCTGCCGATTACACAGATGCTGAGTTCAAGGCACATGTAACGCACAGCTCCGGTTTCCTTGACAACCAGCCTGACTAGCCGACTGCAAAGGCCACTGTCTCTCTCTCAACTTCTTAGAAGTGTGGCTGCTGCCTACAGGTCAGCTATGCATCTCACTCAACAGGACCAAAAGCTTGACGTTGTGTTGAGAAACCAGGGCGCCGCAGACTCAACATTCGAAGTAAGTGCCGAAAAATTGCTCTAAATAAAAACAGCTTGATCCTGAGGAAAACAAAAACAGTCTTATCAATTGCTGTTTGTTTCTCATCATCACATGTGTTTTTATGGAAAGCCCTGGAATTGTTCTATGGGCCTCGTTTTGTCAGTTTTAGTCACTAGTTAGTCACTACATGTTATTTGAATGTGAAACAATACTAGTGTACATTGTTTTCTGGTGGATTATGGGTTAACAGAGGTTAATATACATTGATGGTCGTGCTTATTGAACAAGCAGGTCAACATTTTACGTAACTGAATGCAACTGTTGTAGTTCAAACTGGATTCCAAACTTCTAAGGATCATTTTCAAATCATCATAACCATCTTGTAATTATGGAATTATGCAGCACTGTATGAGTAATCTGAGAAGTTAATAAGACATAACTTGCAGTCTTGAGAGGCCCCATATGGTAATATTTAGCTGAAGTTTTAGTGAAATTCTTGTTGCCCCCACATTATGTATTATTGATATGCTTTACAGTGCCAGTTTCCAAACACACATAACCACAAAATCAGAAAAATGTCATATGCAATGAAACTGCACCAGAAGTTTTATTAGAAATAATACAGTCTGATTTCAATATGATGTAAGAGAATTATTTACAAGTATTTCTCTGAACATCTTACCCTTATTGAATATCCTATATTTTTTATATAAAATATATATATTTTTAAAGTATAAACCTTAATTAATTATACATTTTACACATAAAACTTGCCAACAGGGTGAGAAAATGTTAAAAAAATATAGTCTGAATGCAATATGATGTAACTACAAAAATTTCATAAACAGCAAGTTTTCTAAACATCCTTAAAATAAGACACTATTTTTTATTACTGAATATCACACATTTATTGAACTAAATAAATTATTTACTAAATATACTATACAATCTATTAATAAAATCCACCATTGAGGTGAGAAAAATAAACTTAATGCTTAAGGATAATATTTTCTGAGAATGAATGAATGAATGAATGTATAAATTAAAATTACACATTTATTTATTTAGTCATTCACTCTCTGAGAATATATCTTTAATAATTTAATTGTTTATTTATGTAACATATTTATATAACATTACATCTTATAAAATATAGCATAACAGATGAATAAGCTCCCGCCTGTCATTTTGTTTCCGTGGAGGAAAAGGCTGATAAAGGCCAGAGTAATTTAATTACGAACTGAAAACAGATTTATAAAGGTCAAATGGCTTCGGGGGAAACAGTGGGACACCATCTTCTTGTTGTTTTCAGATAAACACAGCATTTCTCACTTCATCCTTTTCTCTCTGATATACTGAGTTTTATGAAAAATCAGTCACTAGCCTGTGGAATTTCATGTCATGAGTAACTACGCCTTGATTAAACAATTGCATAAAATCTGCAAACCTAAATGTAGCATTAGTAAGCAACATTGTGAGTCACTCTGGCTGCTGTGAAATAACACAAATGACTGAATTTAATATCATATTTAGTAAAAATATTACTAAGCCAGTAGAGCCAGGTTATAAGTGCTTTCAAAACCCACGGTGTTTGATAAGAAGCGGTAACGTTAGGTGGCAGTATATACCGTTCAGAAAAGGCTCGCGTGTCTGTCGAGTGCCTGAGGTGGAGTTGCTCAGGTAAACACAGTCATTTCATTTAATGAGTTCAGTAGCGTTCATGCCAAATTCAACCCCTGTACCGCAAGCAGAAGGAAAGTGGTATGTTTACTAGGTGAATTTGAATATAAATTCTTAAAGTACATATCTTCACATTGAAACAAGTTTGAAAACATTTGCATACACACGTTTCCTTATCAAAGTTAGATGCTTGTCAGGAACTCTCATCACACTGATGTATGTTTGCCAAAATACATGCTGATACATTCCTGTAAAATCATTTGGACGCGTGTATGACATTAATTAGGTCTTTAAAAATCAAATAAAACAGTGACCATAAATCAGTTTGGCTTTGTCGGTCTGGAGTAATGTTAGCTGAGGAAATTATTGATCAGTCTTTCCGTCTGTGTATCAGGCAAGCTATAACTATCTATCTATCTATCTATCTATCTATCTATCTATCTATCTATCTATCTATCTATGTGTCTTTCAATTCTGTAAAAGCTGGAAATTCATCTGTCATCATTTACTCACACTGATGTTGTTTTAAATCCATATGTCTTCCGTGGAAACACAAAAAGATGATGCTATTCAAACAGCCTCAGTCACCATTTACCGTCGTTGCATCTTTTTTTTCCTCTATTCAATAACAGAAATGGTGACTGACACTGACTGACATTCTGCCAAAATCATCTTTTATGTTCCGAAGAAGAAAGAACGTCATACAGGTTTGGAATGACATGAGGGTGAGACAGGAGTTTCATTTTTGGTTAACTATCCTTTTGAGATATCATCAATCGTAATGGCTTTTTTGTTCACGCATGAATGAATCCTGATTCCCTCGTTTTAAAGAAACACTATGTATTGAATTTGAGCTGAGGGCATGTTGCTTATGAAAAGAAAAGGACAATCTCTTTGAAATTGTTCATGCTTACATATGCGCTGGACCATATCGCGTTAAAACGAGTCACTTGTTTGTTAAATGGTGTATCCCCTGTGAGGTGCTCTGTCCTGGTTTTTCTTAACAGTAGATCAACCACAGGCCAAACACTGTTTGAAAGGCCCTTACTGGCTGATAAGTGCTCATTTGAATGAACTTCACAATAAGAATCAAGTACAAGGGAAAAAAGGGTGATTGGGAAACTCACTGACTTGACTGAGTCATGTAAGAAAGTAAGTATTTGGAAAGAGAGTCATAAATATAGAAAGAAAACCGTGCCACCTAATAATAATAAATAAATAAATAAATAACAATAATTTTCTGAAATGACACTAGTGAATACATTTTCAAAGGGAGGTTGTGCCTCTTTTGCCTCCGTTTAAAGGGAAACCACAAAAAAAAAAAAAAAAAAACTGGTGAAAGGTGCTGACATGTTACTGTTATTGGTTGATTACAGTGTCAGCAGGATAATGTTGACTTATCATGTTCACATCCACCGCAAATCAGCCTGAATGGGCCGAACTTTTGGAACTGGACAGATCTAATTACAGACCAAACTGTCATGTCTGAATTGCAATTATCTTGAAATTACTGTAAGCAAACCCTCAAATTGCTTAAATAAACGTTTCCTGTAATATTCTTGTCACAACAGTTAGAAGTAAAAGATAAAATGATTTTTTTCTGTATTATTGTAGCTATTTAAACCAGTGTAAAAAGTGTTCAGTTTAATGAGACTTTTCAATTAATTTTTTTTTTAATTAAAAATATTTTGATAGAAATAAAAAAAAAATGTTGGTACTTATTGCTTGTTGAAACATAAAATAGAACGTAATGGTGAGAAGAACGTGAGAAATGTTGATTAGAATTATATTTATTTCTTTCAATACAAAATATATTCATATATATATATATATATATATGTATGTGTGTGTGTGTGTGACCATGGACCACAAAACCAGTCTTAATTCGCTGGGGTATATTTGTAGCAATAGCCAAAAATACATTGTATGGGCCAAAATTATTGATTTTTCTTTTATGCCAAAAATCATTAGGATATTAAGTAAAGATCATGTTCCATGAAGATATTTTGTAAATTTCCTACCATACATATATCAAAACTTAATTTTTGATTAGTAATATGCATTGCTAAGAACTTCATTTGGACAACTTTAAAGGTGATTTTCTCAATATTTTGAGTTTTTTGCACCCTCAGATTCCAGATTTTCAAATAGTTGCATCTCAGCCAAATATTGTCCGATCCTAACAAAGCATACATCAACGGAAAGCTTATTTATTCAGCTTTCATATGATGTATAAATCTCAATTTTGAAAAATTGACACTTATGACTGGTTTTGTGGTCCGGGGTCACATATATTTTATTTTACTAAATAAAATAAATTAGAGTACATAAAAAATGGACAGTTTTATCCAAAATATAGCAATGCATATATCTGCTTATTATTACAGTATTGTGTACTGTAAAAAGTGTTAACTTGTAATTATTACCTAAAAGAGTTATTTCTATCTGATTTAACATATAAAAATGAGTTTTTTTTGTATAAATTAATTTATTTTAGGGTCATTTATCCGTATTAAGTTATATTTTTGAGTGGAATAAAACCAGTTAATTTCGATGTTCACAGCTCATTTCAATACAGGTGATATGAGAGGAATGACACACTCAAAACTGCTGCCAATATAGAGTGTTCCAAAATGCTCACTTATAAGGTTCCATGACGGTTCAGATGCTTCGTTACAAGGCAGCCCCCTAGATTTTGGAACAAAGCTTTATACATTGCAGGTCTCCATATCTTGTTTCTCGGAAGGATTTAGTGGTCACTGTCCTTTGCTCTCTCATTCAACCTCAGTTCTGAGACTCTTAGAATATGTTGGAATAATCTCCACTACCCTCAGATTTCAGATGGCAGCCATGACCCTGAGAAGATCGTCATTACTGACCTCCATTCCGACGGTCTGGACTCGAGGCCTGAAGGCAACCTTATCTACTCCATCAACGATCGCCCACCCTGGTACCTCTGCATTCTTCTGGGTTTCCAGGTGAGAGACGACATGCTACAAATGCGGCTTAACCCCTGCAACACGTGAAAAGTCTTAAAGCGCGCATCTTCTAAGCAGACAGGTTTCTCCTGATTTGAACTACTGACACAGGAGACCTTTGATGGGCTTTTAGGGTTAAACTGACAGCTTGAGGTTAGAGTTCTACTCAGTGCATGCCAAGAAAAAGTGGGTGTGTAATCATCTGGGTCGGAGAGTTGACTTGAAGGGCATGATCAGGGTGACTAAAGATAAAGTTTAACCCCTTAATACCCAGGAATGCTGCCCTGACACTTGGTCACAACTGAAAACTCACAGATCTGCTCATTTTATCCATATCCAGACTTTTTTGGATGTACAGAGGCAGATTGCCCTAATCACCTGAATATTGTTTACATACAAAGAGGCTAATTTCATTGACCCCTTGTCTTCAGGTGCTTTTTTTTTTGCCCGCTTCTCTGTGTAAAATTAAATACGATCCTCCTAAGTCATATTTACACTGCAAGTCCGCAGGTTGTCTAATTTGCTTACAGTGCTAAAAATGGGAGTATTCAAATTCTCAAATGATTGCTTGCTGTATTAAAAACTTTGCTGATTCAAGTGGGAACATTTTACTTTTGCTGGGTTGCACACTTGCAGTTTAGACACTGTGTAAAGCCTAATAAATAAAGAAAATTATTTGCTATGCTCTTGCTTTCTAGTAGATGTTACTACTAGGGATAGGGATTGACATGTATTTCATGATCCGATTCCTGTTTGGAAGCTCTCAATTCGATTAATTTGATTTGAGTATGATTCATTTTGGTAAATTTCCATTACAGTTTCTAATTTGCTTACATTGCTTAAAGGGATATTTCAGCCAAAACTAACTCTAGTCATAATTTGCCAGATGTCAGTGGTCACTAAAATTGTTTGGTTGCCAACATTCTTCAAACTAAACTATAATGATAACTATAAGTACATTAATGTGCATTCGCACCAACCAATTAGTTATCTTTCCTCTGTGCTTTTATAGTTGTGCCATTGTCTCCACTATTCCCTTAAAGGGATAGTTCACCCAAAAATTAAATGTTTTTTTTTTTTTTTTTTTAATTCCACGCTTAACAGTTAACGGAAATGGCATCAATGGCACAAACGCATCGCTTCACTTCAGAAGGCCTTTATTAATCCCCCGGAGCCATGTAGAGCACTTCTTATGGTGGATAGATGCACTTTTTTGGGCTTCAAAATCTCAACCTCCATTGACTGCCATTATAAAGCTTGGAAGACCCAGAACATTTTTAATATAACTCCGATTGTATTCATCTAAAAGAATAAAGTCATACACCTAGGATGGCTTGAGGGTGAGTAAATCATGGGGTAATTTTCATTTTTGGGTGAAATATCGGTGAAATTTTGCAGCCAAAAAATTATCCATTGTCTATTGTCAATAGTGTCAATATTCCTTATTATATGCATCTGATGTTTAACATGAGGGGAGCATAAGCTAAAGTGTTCCACATATTTGTCAGGATGACACATGGAGATCAAAGGCAACTGGGTGGGGGGAGAGAAAGGGCAGGAAGGTACACAAGGGACTCACATAGACATATAAGGTAAGATGATGTGCCGAGCGCAAAGAGGAGTAGAAAGAAGAAGCCTCATTCCTCCAGCACACTCGCTTTCATCTCTCTGGCATCACAGAGGGGAGGAAAAAGCACGGAGAGACCTGGTATTTCATGTCAGCGCAGACTCCCTCAGAGCCCCTGACTCGTTTCTGCTTTCATCACTGCCATTTTTACACTAATACAATCCCTCTAGGCTTATGAAATTAAGATCAGTTCAAAATTGTTTTACCCTCTCTACTTGACTTCTGTGAAAAGGCAGCTGTAAAGGCATAAACCAGAACAATAAAACAGCAGGAATTTAAGTGTGGACAAACAAGTTTATCTCCCGGTTTCTCCTGCTGTGTAAATTCTCTTCTGTGCATAGCCTCCATATCCGCACTGTAATCTCCTGTCAAAGATACTGAGCATTCAGCCAAGTTTTACTTTTTCGGAGCCCGGCAAATTTATGAAGCTTACTGCTGAGAGTAAAAAGGGGCTATCAATTCACAACAGATAGGCCAACATCTGTCTTCCATTTTTCACACGTCTCCCTGGCTCAGTCAGGCCACATTTAAGATTTGCAACATTTTTTGTGATCATCTGTCTTCCCTCGTGTCTCGCCCCTCATAATGTGTTGTTTGCGATGAACCTAAGCCCGGTGTCATCACGTTAGCTATTCATTCCTGTTTCTTGCGTCACACAGCATTACATACTGGCGTTCGGTGGCATCCTGGCAGTTCCTCTCATCCTAGCCGAGCCATTGTGCATCAAAGACAACAATGCTGCCAAAAGTCACCTCATCTCCACCATCTTCTTCGTCTCGGGCATGTGCACTTTGCTACAGACCACCCTCGGGACCAGGTACTGGGATAAAAATTCCACAGAGTGTGAAATATATACATTGCCAGAAAAAAAAAGTGCAGAAATTTACAGTTAGTTCATAATTATTCAGCTGTTTTCCTGTTTTTCTCTATGAGGCTGCTTTAACACAATCTATTTCTATAAAGTTCTCAAGAAAAGTGACTTGACTTGATTTGATTAATACACAACCTAAAAAAAAGACATTTTGAAGAATGTTTCAACTGGTTTCATGAACATTGAGCCCCACTGACTTTCATCGTATGGAAAAAAAAGGTCTTTAGTCACGTCAAGTCATATTTATTTTATATAGATATAGTGCGTTATACAATACAGATAATTTCATAGCAACTTAACAGAAAAAACAAGAAAACAGCAGTAACATTCAACTTCAATTCTTTCTTGTAACTCAAACAGTGGAGCATGGCGCTATGTCAAGGCCAAGGCCATGGGTTCGATTCCCAGGAACAGCAGTGTGTAGAATATATGTGAATGCAATGTAAGTCGCTATAGAGTTAACTGTCTTCCAAATGTATTGTTACATTTCAGCTGTACAGAAGACATTTGTCACTTTTCAGGTCAAGTCAGTTCAATTGCAGTGTCAATATTACGAAACAAATTTTATCTAGCTATAAATAAGACAGGTCATACAGGTTTGAAACAACTTGAGAGTGAGTAAATAATGACAATATTAATACAAGTACCTTAAAATCAATCTGGCTCTGTTCTTTTTGAGCCAGAATATTTGATTTAATGATTTTTATTAGCTCTATAAGTCAATGAAAGGAATATTACATTGTTTTCTTAGACTACTGCCAATGCTTTTATGATAATACATAAAATAAGCTTGATGCACAATAAACATCCTTTATGTCTTCTCAGGTTGCCAATCCTCCAAGGGGGGACGTTCACCTTCATTACCCCGACCTTGGCTATCCTTGCCCTTCCCAAATGGAGATGCCCAGACACGAGTGCCACTGCTCACCTCAATGCCACAGATTCTGCAGCGCTCCTCGTGGATGCCGATGAGGTGTGGAAAGTCCGCATCCGTGAGGTAATGTATTTCAGAGCTGATCAAAATAATTTCAGCGCTCACTTCGTGCTGGAGTTTGAAATAAGTGTGGCTGTTCTGTGCTGTGAGTCATGTGTCAGAAGGAACTGTGAGTCACCAGCGACCGACGGATGATAATGATCCACTTTGTGCTCAAATTATACAGGGTGATCTCATTCGTATGCATATGGAAAGTGCAAACGTACATTTTTGAGAGTTTTAGAGACTTGCATATCAAGTTGCAGAGCAAGTTCAATCCTTCTACATTTATACATTGGTGGATGCTTTTATCCAAAACGCCTGTCAATTTATGCATTCCCTGGGAATCGAACTCATGGTTTTGGTGTTGCTAGCATCATTCTCTACTGTTTGCAATACAGAAATGTTTTAAAGACCTTTTAGATGGCAAATTCTTGTGCTCAAATGAATGAAATACGAGAGAAACACTATTGATTTGTGCACACAGTAGAGTGAAAAAATGATGTCATTATACATATTGATAAAATTCATAAAAAGGATTAATAAATATTTGCACGTCTCTAAGATGATTATATGTTCATAAGCTGCCAATACAATGAATTATACATTTCAGTAATGTACAAAAACATATGTAAAAATGCTACTAATACTAATGAGATCATGTTGAATTATAAGTTGTCTGCTCATTTAAAATAATGAGTGTTCACTATAACAGTGGTTCCCAACCTCGTTCCTGGAGGCCCCCCAACACTGCATGTTTTCCATGTCACCTTAAACAAACACACCTGATTCAGATCATCAGCTCATTATTAGAGACTCCAAGACCTGAATTGGGTGTGTCAGAGAAAGGTGAGATGCAAAATGTGCAGTGTTGGGGGGCCTCCAGGAACAAGGTTGGGAACCACTGCACTATAAGATTAGATCATTTATTTTTTTATTACTGTAATAATTTCACCTTTCGAGTCTCAGGTTTTAAGAGCAGCTCTTATCTTGAATGAGAGGAAAAACTATAATATTTAATATATTTATGACCCAGTATTTGCACTCAAGGGCATTTTGAGCTTTTACGTATTGTAAAAAAAATATATTTATGTTCTCTGTATTGGGAGACTGAGACTGAAGTTATATTTTATCAGGTAATTCAGATATAATAATCACAGTTTTTCACAGCAAAAACAAATTATTTTTTATGATAAAAAATATGAATGTATAGATTAATACAATCGGCCTGCACAATTTAAACCCTTCCCTTCCCAATATTTTTTTAAAAACCTGACCATTATTCTTTTAGAACAGAAACAGTGTTACTGTTAAAAAACATGTTCTTTTTTTTTTTTACCTTGTTTAATGAATAAAACTGAAAAATTTGCACACATTTTCTCAGAACATTCTGACCTCTTCTCTTTTCATAGATCCAGGGCGCCATTCTAGTGGCCTCAATGCTTCAGCTTGTTCTGGGCCTGTCGGGTCTCGTGGGGCTAGTGCTGAGGTTCATCGGGCCGCTGGCCATTGCTCCCACAATCAACCTCATCGGACTGTCGCTTTTCATCCAGGCCGGGCAGAAGTCAGGAGCCCACTGGGGAATTGCTGCTTTGTGAGTTACTGTGGAGTTACTGTTATTGGTAACTTTGAGAGCTGAGTCCAAACAGTAATCTGTATTTCTGGTTGTGTAGGACTTCTGCAGACTATGCAATGCAAGGCCCCTTTAAAAACAAAACATCCCTCAGGGTTGAGTGTTTATCTGTAGAGATCAATCCTCTTTACTGTTTTCATTTACATGATAATATATCGCTCAGATCCTTTGCTGAAAAATGTTGTTCATTACTCATCCTCAAGCATTCCTAAAAGATACATTAATGTTGAAAAGGTTTGAGCGTCTCGCCCCTCAGACCCTCCCTGTCCAGGTGCCTCTAAGTAAACAAAGGTTTAAAGGTGCCATAGAATGCATTGATAAAATATTTTAAATTGTTCTCTGATATCTACATAGAAGGTATGTGGCTTAGGTAAGGGCAAAAATTCTCCAGAAACGGTTTTACATGTGCATTTACAAGCCTAGGATTTCTCCCTAGAATGAAATGGTCTGTTATTGGCTTATTTGGAAGGGGCATGAATAATAATGTTGAGCTCTGCTCTGATTGGCTGTTTCACAGTGCGGCACTGCTCTGATTGGCTGTTTCACAGTGCAGCTCATTTCAGTTGCTCACAGCAGGAAGGAAACAGGGAGGAAAATATATATTTCAATACTTTCTCTCGCAGTTATATCGTCAGGTAATTATACTGTATATAAAATGCGGGCATCAGGGAGCCGTTATTAATATGTGGGGCACTGAAACTGCTTTCAAATGCACAATCGCTTTTTACTTTAGCTTTCGCTTTCGAGATTCGCGATCACACAAACTCTGTTTATACTATGGAGCGTAAGTATTTACCACACATTTTACAAGATCAGATGCTTGTTAGTGGTGCTCGGGATCTGTAAATCATTCGCCATCATCCTCAGTAATCTCTCCTTACTCTGTTTATGTGGTAATTGAAATCTTATGTACTGTAATGTAACAGGCTACCGCTAGCAAGCAGCTAACCATGTCCCTTTAGTGGCTCGCGTTGTTTTATTAGAACGCGTTATTTGCTTTCTGTGCCTTTCTGAATACAGACACCAACCCATCCCTGCATATCATCCCCTGCACAGCCTGGAACATAACATTTATTTCCATGATCTGCCATTTTCGCTGTTGTCCTCGCTTGTTTCTTCACAATACCTGCAGAACTTCTGATGGTTCGGCTGGCCTAGAACATGGGCGGGTATATGTTATGCAAATGTTGGGGGCGTAACTATTAGTGAACCTGACTGTTACGTCACAGTCGGTGTTATATTCTGATTTGCCTATTTTTCAGTGGTCTTTTTTTATTCACGAGATTTACATAAGAATGAGGAAACAATGGTGTTTGAGGCTCACGATATGTCATTTCAATGTACAGAACTCTTATTATTCAACTATGCCAAGGTAAATACAGTTTTCCATTTTATGGCACCTTTAAGGCACATACATGTGTGTCAGAGACTCATTAGGACGCATAGTAAACATCTCATCCTAAACCCTGTAAATTAGATTCAGATTGTGGCTTCTAGCTGCATTAATTAGTTTACAAGAGAAGAGATGCTAAAAAAAAAAAAAAGAAGAAAAAATTGTGATTTTTTTTTTTTTTTTTTTTTTTTTTTTTTTGGTATGTGTGTTTGCAAGTTAGTTTTTTTCTTTTTATTTGCTGGTACAGTATGCTTTTATTTGAAGCTCATTGTTATTTAATTATAAAAGCAGATGCTATTTATGAGGATTTTAAATTTAAATATCACATTAAAACCAATCCTTAATCATAATCCTATTCCTCATTCTAGTCCAGTCCTTAATCTGATCCTCACTAATCTTAAACCTTTACTACAACATATACAGTGTGGAACCCTTTGTTGCTGAAATGAATCAGAAAAATTCAATCAAATTATGTGCGATTTTAAATTATGCTTTGGTTACAAACAGTTTGTAGGTTATTTACATTTTGTTCTTAAAGGTAAGATTACAAAGAATTAGATTTTTCTTTGCTAAAGCTATAAAACAGATAAAGTAATAGATTAAAATAACTGTGATAAGAATTATGATCGTAAGTTTTTTTAAAAGGGAATATACGTGTATGTATATATATATATATATATATATATATATATATATATATATATATATATACACACACACGCACATATACTTTTTTTTTTTAATCCCACATACATTTTATCGTCAAGTTGTGTGTATTTTTGTACGGGATACTTAGTTTTTGGCACCCGTAGAATTGATTTTTGATGACTTTATTAACATGAATGAAAATGTTAATTATGTACAATTTATTTAAGTCTATAATGATTTCTTCTTTCTACAGAACTGTTTGCCTGATCCTTCTCTTCTCCCAGTATTTGAGCAAAGTTAACCTTCCTATAATTGCTTATAAGGACAAGAAGTGGAAAGTTTTCCAGTACCCTCTCTTCAAACTCTTTTCTGTGAGTGTATTTTATTTGCATGATATTGTAATTAAGTCTGTAAAATGTAATTGCGTAGGTATGTCTACTGTGGCAACCAAAGGTCTGAGGCCACTAGAGAAAATGCTTCAGTGTTTCTTTTTAAATTGTCATTACGAATGATATAATAGCATAACAATTTAAGTGAAAAATTACATTAAAATGCAAATTTCTTAATATTGGGTATGTCCTCATTTTACTTTAGTTGACAGCATGTGCTCATGTTTTTGAGTCCTTCAGTAAAATCAGTGACCTAGATATAGTCCAGAAACTTTATTATTCAAAAATATCTTATTCATTTTATGCTGTATCTTTTTATAGTTTAAAATGTTTTAAAAACTTAATTTCCAGGATTAAATGGGATTTTCTCTGAGATGTCAAACTTAATTGTCAGGATCACTAAAATTGATTATTTTAAGTAATCAATAGAAATAAACATATGGAACGGTTAACAATATTATGCTAAACGTTGATATACATATGATTTATTTGCAAGGTTTCCACTGTAGTCTGTAAACTAGTCACCACTGATTACAGAGAAGATGTGATGCAGTCTGTCATGAGGGGTTCTGCAGTACTCTTGTCTAAAATACAGTCTGTGAAAATCTTGTCAAAAGTGTTGTGGGAAGGGTTCAACTGAAAATAATAGTTTCAAGTCTTCTTGGCTTGAAGTGTTGGCAAAAATCGAGAAATGCCCCAGGCCTAATGCGTTGCTTGTCACATTTTATATGGTACAGATAACAAAAAAATTGCTAACATTGTTAACCTGAGCACCTGACATTAATTGGCATGAAAGTAAGCCAATAAATCCAGCCTGTAAAGGCTAACCATTAAAAAAGATAAAGAGAAAAAGTACAGTACCTTGTGAAATACAAAGAGATAGAAATCTTAAAGTGTATGTGTGTGTTTTGTTTCATGTACAGGCTTTATTTGGGATGTGTGGAGCATGGCTGGTGTGCTTCCTGCTGACATATTTCAACGCCCTGCCCTCATCTCCGAATGAGTACGGCTACATGGCCAGGACGGACATCAATCTTGATGCAGTAAAAAGTGCTGCTTGGTTCTATGTGCCTTATCCAGGTGAACCTCCATAAACTGTACACCAATTAACATAGGCTTTTTTTTTTTTTTTTTTTTTTTGCAACCCTGCAGTTTTTTGAAAAATGTTGCAATTTTATCATTGTCATTTTCATTAATTTTTATGGAAAGATTTTATTGTTACCCTTGTTTCAGACCCATATTTTCACACTTTTCCACACTTTAAAATATTTAGTTATTATAAAATCAGTTAATAATATATTATATAAAAATTATATATCGAAATAATCACTTTCAGCATTATTTTTGCATATTACGACAATGAAAAGCATTTGTAGGAATTACCGTTTCAGATGCAAAATTTATGGGAGGAGAGTATTAAAATGTATCACGCAACGTGATTTACTAATGTTTGCGCTCGTCAAATTACTGGTATTTGCGCCATTATTTAACGCCCAAAAAAGCATGTCTTAAAGCAGATGCTAATTTGCACTGCTCTTGGTAGATTGCGCTGGTCATAATAGAAATGATCTGGGTGCGTCTGTGTTCTTTAATGTGCACATTGTCTGTAAATCACACACAGAATTTTCTCCTCCCATCGGCACTTTTATGGAATTGCGCTCTATCGCTAATTTGCCCTGTGTAGTAAATCTGGCCCTATCTGTGAACATCTGACAAAAGCAAGTTGCAATGTGGTAGAAATGAGATTTCAGAAAAAAAAAAAAGTTTTAATCAAGTTTAATGTCTAAAATCCACAGGGCCAAAAATTCCCATATTTGAAAAAACATGCACATCTATTATCTCTTAACTGTAAAAATTCCAGAAGAAATAATCAAATTAATCTTATCATGAATTAAAATACCAACAAAAAGACAATCAACAGTTTGATGCAAAGATACATGGTTTCTCTGGAACTCATAAAAAAAAACATTTTGTCAGCTGTCTGGCATTTATGAATAATGTATGTCACATGAATGCTAATTTTCATAGTCAACGAACATGAATGTTAACTGTTTCAACAGTACCGTCACAGCTGTTTCCCAAGTGCTATTTGCCAGCTGTTTTTAAAAGACATATCTGTTTAAAGAAGAATGAGCCATCTTGAATGGCAGTGTTTCTTTCAGAATCCACAGATGAGAGATACGTCTGCTCTGAGGGCATTGGTGATAAAGTGACATGAATGGGGCTTCTCTAGTTCATCCTGAAGAAGATTTAACAACTGTCATTCACAGTGAACCATAGTTTGCTTTTGCTACCCATAAAGGTGTGGTGTATTAATGTCTAAGACACATGCAGCAGTCAGGCTTATGATTCTTCACCCCTGTTTCAGCTCTTTTCAGTGGTTCTGTTGTATTAAGAAATGCTTTCAAAACCAAATGCCCCTCTGCTTTGAATCATCTAGCAAATATATGTTTTTGAAACAGCTTAAGGTTTCCAGCATTACATTGCACAGCAACCCATTTGACTTCTTTAGATAAAGCCGTAAGTTGTACCTCCAGGAGGCTTCCATGTTGGGGAATGTGGGATTTTAATCTTCAGATAGCTAATACAGGTTTGACTGCATCAGTGTCTGAATGTTACTGAGGACAATTCATCGTTTCGCTTGACCCACTTAAATCCCTTGAGACATCTTTGCGCTTTGGGCTGATATATGAGAATAAAGAAGCCTGGGCCTCACATTACTGTTTGCATTTTACACTATATGCTCCTCTCAACCATCCACTTTGAATGAATGCAGATGTCTTTTAAAGCCATCCTCAGTCAATACATTGATCTGTAAATATACTGAATAGTGTTGATATTTTATTTTGGATAACTTTCCATAGTAAAATAGATTTGTTTAATTATAGTATATATTATAGTGTATTGAATATTCACTTAATTTGTATTTTTTAAATAGAGGTCCAATCTTAGCAAATTATATATAACAAATCTTAAGAAATTGTTTTTAGTAAAATATTATATAATAAATATTATGCATTATTTTTCTAAAATATTCAAAAGTTTGGTGTCAGTAATTAGCAAAGATGTTTTTAGAAGAACTGTTTTCTATTTTAATATTGTATTTCAAAATGTAATTTATTCCTGTGATGGCATTACTCCAGTCTTCAGTGTCACAGGTTCCTTCAGAAACCATTCTAATATTTGCTGCTCAAAAACATTTTGTATTATAATCAGTGTTAAAAACAAATGTGCTGCTTAATATTTTTGTAGAAACCGTGATTCATTTGTCAAATGAACCCTCAGGCCTTTCGTTCAGTTTGGCTTCAACTAGTTACAAATTTAACTGTCATTCACAGACTTGAAAACACGCTTCCATATTATTCAGAAAGGCTGATTAAAATCTGGTATTTTAGGTATTTATTTGATTAAAATCTTGTACGATTTTGGATAGGAATCAAAGTAAACATACCTCCGTGACAATATAACAAATGAAAAAGAAAACAATCCAAAGGTTTCTTGAGTTTAAGTACATTGAAAAATGATTTTCCTGGTAACCTCATAAACATGTAGTTATGTATTTAGTCTCAGCATGCCAGTATAAATACTACGTGCTTATTATTTTTATTTCCATCATAAAGTAAACTAAGGAACATCTTACTGTTGCAAAGGAACTTCGCTCATGTCTTAACTCTTGCTTTTTTAGGACAGTGGGGTTTGCCGACTGTGAGTGTGTCGTCTGTACTGGGCATGATGGTTGGAGTGCTGGCTTCAACAATGGAGTCCATTGGAGACTATTATGCGTGTGCTCGACTTTCTGGAGCGCCTCCACCACCCACGCATGCTATTAACCGTGGCATTGCGGTGGAAGGCGTGGGCTGCATCTTGGCTGCCCTGTGGGGTAGTGGTAATGGCACCACCTCCTACAGTCAGAATATCGCCGCTCTGGGAATTACAAGGGTAGGATTTGTCTGTTTATTGATAATAATACCTATAACAATCTTCATTGTTATTGCCACCAACACCTTGTTCAAATTCAGTTCTGTTGTACATTAACAAAGCAAGTTATTTATTATTTCAACACTTTTGTGCAACTATTTAACTAAAACGTCACCACCGGTCAAAAGATTGGCATAACTTTCTTTTTAAAAGTCTCTTATGCTCACCAAGACTGCATTTATTTGATAATACACAAATACAGTATATACAGTATCTCACAAAAGTGAGTACACCCCTCACATTTCAGCAACTATTTTATTATAACTTCTCAAGGGACAATACTATAAAAATGAAACTTGGATATATTTTAGAGTAGTCAATGTGCAACATGTATAGCAGTGTAGATTTACTGTGTTCTGAAAATAACTCAACACACAGCCATTATTGTCAAAATAGCTGGCAACAAAAGTGAGTACACCCTAAGTGAACATTTCAAAACTGTGTCCAAAGTGTCAATATTTTGTGTGAGCACCACTGTTATCTAGCACTGCCTTAATCCTCCTGGGCTTGGAATTCACCAGAGCTGCACAGATTGTTGCTGGGATCCTCTTCCACTCCTCCATAATGACATCACAGAGCTGCTGGATGTTAGACACATGGCGCCCCACATGTGGTTAATAGGGTTCAGGTCCGGAGACATACTTGGCCACTCCATCACCTTCACCTTCAGCTTCATCAGCAAGGCATTTGTCATCTTGGCCATGTGTTTTGGGTCATTATCATGTTGGAAAACCCAGTTTCTGAAGGGAGGGCATCATGTTCTGCTTCAGAATTTCACAGTACATGTTGGCATCCATGTTTCCCTCAATGAACCGCAGCTCCCCAGTACCAGCAGCACTCATGCAGCCCCAGACCATGGTGCTACCACCACCATGCTTGACTGTAGGCAAGACACAGTTTTCTTGGTACTCCTCACCAGGCCGTCACCACACATGCTGGACACCATCTGAACCAAACAAGTTTATCTTAGTCTCATCAGACCACAGGACATGGTTCCAGTAATTCATGCTCTTGGACAGGTTGTCTTCATCAAACTGTTTGCAGACTTTCTTGTGAGCCAGCTTCAGAAGAGGCTTCCTTCTGGGATGATGGCCATGCAAACCGACTTGTTACAGTGTGCGGCGTATGGTCTGAGCACTGACAAGCTGACCTTCCACTTCTGCAACCTCTAAAGCAATGCTGGCAGCACTCATGCGTATGTTTTTTGAAGCCAGCTTCTGCACCTGACGCACACCACAAGGACTCAACTTCTTTGATCGACCCTTGCGAGGCCTGTTCCGAGTGGAACCCGTCTTGGAAAACCTCTGTGTGACACTGGCCACTGTACTGTAACTCAGTTTCAGGGTGTTACTGATCTTCTTATAGCCTAGGCCATCTTTGTGGAGAGCAACCGTTCTAATTCTCAAATCCTCAGAGAGTTCTTTGCTATGAGGTGCCATGTTGAACATCCAGTGGTCAGTATGAGAGAATTGTACTCAAAGCACCAAATTTTAACATGAACATGATGAATAGGACATGTGGCTTTGCATGGTTAAACGACGTATAGCTGTTATCACTTAGGGTGTACTCACTTTTGTAGCCAGCTATTTTGACAATAATGGCTGTATGTTGAGTTATTTTCAGAGGACAGTAAATCTACACTGCTATACATGTTGCACACTGACTACTCTAAAATATATCCAAGTTTCATTTTTATAGTATTGTCCCTTGAGAAGACATAAAATAGTTGCTGAAATGTGAGGGGTGTACTCACTTTTGTGAGATACTGTATATATACACACAGGTACATCTCAAAAAAGTAGAATATTGTGAAAAAGTTCATTGTTTTCTGTAACTTATTTCAAAAAGTACAACTTTAATATATTTTAGATTCATTACATTGAAAGTAAAACATTTCAATAGTTTTTTTTGTTTTGTTTTAATTTTGACAATTAGAGCTTACAACTCATGAAAGTCAAAAATCCAATATCTCAAAATATTAGAATATTTAAATTTGAGTTTCATTAATTGGCCATCCCTACAGTATAAATTCCGGGTATCTCTTGTTCTTTGAAACCACAATAATGGGGAAGACTGCTGACTTGGCAATGGTCCAGAAGACAATCATTGACACCCTCCACAAAGAGGGTAAGTCACAGAAGGACATTACTGAAAGGGGTGGCTGTTCACAGAGGGCTGTATCAAAGCATATTAAATGCAAAGTTGCCCAGAAGGAAGAAATTGGGTAGGAAAAGGTGCACAAGCAACAGGAATGACTGCAAGCTTGATAATACTATCAAGCAGAGCTGATTCAAACACTTGGGAGAGCTTCACAAGGAGTGGACTGAACAGGCCCCCCCAGAAAGAATTTGTGCCCCCCCAGTTTTCTTAACGAATTTTAATTATTTAGCAGAGTGTCTATTAAACTAAGTGCAAATAGCCCGCCTTGTTAGGCTATTTACACTAACTCCGCCCACCAACATATTATTGGGATAGTCAACACTGCAAAAAGACGCCTGTTCAACATCAGTTTCAGTGACGTAGATGGTAATGCGTGTGCTTTTTGACATGATCGACCCGAGTTCAAACCCGTCTGTTGCCGACCTTTTTTTTTCTCCCTCTTCAAATCTCATATCGCATTTATTTTCTATAAAAATCAAGGAAATAATCAAAAAGTTGAAAATAAAGTATCGGGTAGGGTTAGGGTAGGTGTAGGGAGGGCTTTATTGTCCCAATAAGGTGGCATCCATTTAATAGCCTAATTTGAATTAAAACTATAATTTACACTCAATACGTTATTATTGCGTACTGTTTTATAATGTACTACAATACTGAGGTGCAGATAATTGCCACTATTTGCAATAAGTAGTATAAATAGCAGAAAATCTTGCTATTTTAACAGTGTAAATAAAATACATTGCTATTTGCACTTAGTGTAAATAGAATATAATTGCTATTTACACGATGTAAATAGCATCTATCACTATTTGCACTTAGTTTAAATAGCATCTATCGCTATTTAGCCTACACTTAGTGCAATATAGACGCTGCCATTATTTAGACCAGGAATAGATTATTATTTTGAGGCGCATGTGCGCACCGTCTGAGCGCATATGATGAATTTTGATTTGCGCAGATCGATCAGTGTCTGACTTGAAACAGTGTGTATCATCAAAGTAGGCCACAGCAAGAGCGATTCGCAAGCAGACACTGATTAAGATCATCGCAGTTTCTCCAGCGCGGCTGGCTGCCAGAGCTCTGATGACAGCTAATTCACGATTTACCAGACTCACCATATTTTATGTCGTGCTTTAAAAGGGTTACAAACGCTTTTCAGTTATATTAATGCTAGTGTATTGTGTCATGTTCATAAATAACCGATAAAAAAGTGAATTTACACACAAAAGATAGGCACATTGTTTTAATTTTTCCAACATTTCTTTCATTATTCCTGGATGAGACTTCCGGCCAGGCTGAAATTTTGTCCCAGACCGGCATTAAATTAATATTTGTAAATATTTGTGGCTTGAAACAGCTAAAAAATTAAAAGTGTACTGCAGCTCTATGGATGTTTTGGCATATGGGTAGGGTTATTAAAGTTAATTAAAACTATTAAAACATTTCTGTTATAAAGCTGAATTAAAGTAACATAAATATAAGTAATTATATGAACGGAGAAAAACGGAATTAAATCACATATATAAAATAAATAAATAGTCCTATTCGCAAAATATATTTGACTTAAATAATTCACTGAAACGAAAGAAAAACGACAAGTTCTATATGCTGAATTTCTGTCCATTTATCTAATGCAACAAGTTCACGGAAAGGAAATCAATAGCCTATATGGCAGAAAGCGACATCTGTTTGTTTTCTTTATTTTATAAAGCATAGTGTTTTGTTGTTATTGTGACTGTACACAAATAAAAGTATATCCTTTATAGTTTTATATGATGTCTCAGTCTTAGTTTGTGCTGTCATAAGGAACAAAACTCAAATGATCGCGCAGGTGCACACACAACATATTAGTTATAACATCGCAGCCTGTTCATTAGGGAAATAAAATAAGCCAACCAAACATATAAAAAGTTAGGCTGCACTACTCAATTTAAATAGTCCGCGTTCACTCTCCAAACATTGCACATGTGAAGGATGATTTACATGCAGTGAAGTTCAAATCATAATAAATAATAGTTTAGTATTCGAATATGTTATGAATATGGAAAATTTTTGAGTGGATTTGTGCAGAATATGAGAGGTAAGCAATGTGAGCCTAAGGACCGTTCCAGTTTCAGCAGCAATGAATTCGTTTTGAGTTGATGTTGTAACTTGTACTATTTTTCATTAGTTTTCTGAATACCGTTAAATTTAAAGGATTTGTTAGCCTATGGAGTGAGAAGAACTAAAATAGCTTTTAGTAATGTTTATCTGTATTTATATTGTAAGTAAACATTTAGCTTTATTTACCAGCATTTTACATTAGGCTATTCATGAATGTAATAAAATGCGACTTGGCCTTTATGCGGCTTAGCCTACCTTTTTTTGTACCTCAAAAACGCAATTTTATAAAAGGTATTTGTAATCCATGCATGAAACGTTTTAAAATATCTTTAAAAAATTACTTTAAAAACTAGTGAACTTTTGTATTTGTGCGCACGGGCGCATCCGTGTCTGTTTTGTCATTGCGCATTATAAGTAGTGGTGCCCCCCCATGGGATTGAAATGCCCCCCCCCCCCCAGTTATGCCATCCTGGCGCCGGGCCTGGGACTGAAGCTGGAGTCAGTGCATCAAGAGTCACCACGCACCGACGTCTTCAGGAAAAGGGCTACCAAGCCACTTCTGAAACAGAAAGAACGTCAGAAGCATCTTACCTGGGCGAAAAAAAGGAGAAAAAGAACTGGACTGTTGCTCAGTGGTCCAAAGTCCACTTTTCAGATAAAAGCAAATTTTGCATTTCATTTGGAAATCAAGGTCTGAAGTCTGGAGGAACCCTGGAGAGGCACAGAATCCAAACTGCTTGAAGTCCAGTGTGAAGTTTCCGAAGTCTGTGATGATTTGGGGTACCGTGACGTCTGCTGGTGTTGGTCCACTGTGTTTTATCAAGTCTAAAGTCAATGCAGCTGTCTACCAGGAGATTTTGGAGCACTTTATGATTCCATGTGCTGACAAGCTTTATGGAGATGCTGATTTCCTTTTCCAGCAGGACTTGAGCACCTGCCCACAGTGCCAAAACTCCTTCCAAGTGGTTTGCTGACCATGATATTACTGTGCTTGTTTGGTCAGCCAACATGCCTGACCTGAACCCCACATGGAATCTATGGGATATTTTCAAGAGAAGGATAAGAAACAGTCGATCCAAGAATAGATGAGCTGAAGGCTCAATAGTGCCTCAGCAGTGCCACAGGCTGATCGCTTTTATGCCACACCTCACTGATGCTGGAGTTTGTGCTAAAGGAGCCCCGACCAAGTATTGAGTGCATAAATGAACATACTTTAAAGAACTTGAACTTTTCTGTTTTGCAAATCCTTTTTTTTGATTGATCTTTGGAAATATTCTAATATTTTGAGATACTGGATTTTTGACTTGCATGAGCTATAAGCTCTAATCATCCAAATTAAAACAAAAAAAACTTTTGAAATGTTTTACTTTACGTGTAATAAATCTAGAATATATGAAAGTTTCAGTTTTTGAAATAAATTACAGAAAAAGATGAACTTTTTCATGATATTCCAATTTTTTGAGATTTTTTGCACCTGTGTGTGTGTGTGTGTGTGTGTGTGTCTATATATATATATATATATATATATATATATATATATATATATATATATATATATATATATATATATATATATATATATATATACAGTGCTGCTTGAAAGTTAGTTTTTTCAACCCCTTGCAGAATCTGTGAAAATGTGAGTAATTTTAACAAAATAAGAGAGATTATAAAAACTGCATGTTATTTTTTTTTTATTTAGTACTGTCCTGAGTAAGATATTTTACATAAAAGATGTTTACATTTAGTCCACCAGACAAAAAAATAGCTGGAATTATTAAAATAACCCCATTCAAAAGGTTCTTAATATTGTGTGTGGTTACCTGGATGATCCACGACTGTTTTTTTGTTTTGTGATGGTTGTTCATGAGTCCCTTGTTTGTTCTGAACAGTTAAACTGAGCACTGTTCTTCAGAAAAATCCTCCATGTCCAGTGGAATCTTCAGATTTCCAGCATCTTTTGCATATTTGACCCCTTTCCAGCAGTGACTGTATGATTTTAAGATCCATCTTTTCACGCTGAGGACAATTGAGGGACTCAAACACAACTATTAAAAAAAGATTAAAAACATTCACTGATGCTCCAGAAGGGAACACGATGCATTAAGAGCTGGGGGGTGAAAACTTTTGAACAGGATGAAGATGTCCAAATTTTTTTTTATTTTGTAGAAATATAATTGTTTTCCATTTAGTACTGCCCTTCGGGAGCAACAGAAGATACTTGCATGTTTCCCGGAAGACAAATTAAGTACAATTTAACTTGATCTTCAAATTCAAAAGGTTTTCACCCCCCAGCTCTTAATGCATTGTGTTATATATTATATAATTGTACAGCACTGTATATATTATATAATTAAAATTTAAAGTAATATGTATGAATGTATAATTATAATAATATATGATATAATTATAGTAATTATAATATGCTGATTTGATGCTCAAGAAACATTTATTAGTTTTATCAATGTTAAAAACTTGTTTTTTGTAGCTTAATATTTTTGTGAAAACTTATACACTGATTATTCAAACCATGATTCAAAAGTTTGAGGTAAGTAAAATTTAAAAAAAGAAAAGAAAAGAGAATGCTTTTTTTTCAGCATAGATTAAACTGATCATAATGTGACAGTAAAGACATTTATGTTACGAAAGATTTCTGCTTCAAATAAACGCTGTACTTTTCAACTTTCTATTCATCAAAGAATCCTGGAAAAAATGTATCACGGTTTCCAAATATTAATCAGCAAAAATATTAGGTTTTAGTAATAAGAACCTTTATTAATACTTGAGCAGCAAATCAGCATGTTAAAATAATTTCTGAAGGATCATGTGACACTGAAGACTGGAGTAATGATGCTGAAAATTCAGCTTTGATCACAGGAATAAATTGCATTTTAAAATATGTTAAAAAGAAAGAATACTTATTTTAAATTGTAATATTATTTTTTACAATATTCCTGTTTTTGCTGTATTTTCATCAGGTAATTTCAGCCTCAGTAAGATTCTTATGAGGGTTGTTACAAAAACAAAAAAGTGTAGTATTCATCCATACTGCATGTCAAGTCAATTTTATTTTACATAGAGCTTTTCCCAATACACATTGTTTCAAAGGAGCTTTACAGAGAATCGTTGTTATTATTTATAATATTTCAATATATGTATGCTTTATAGTCGCATTTAGTAGATTAGAGCTCTACAAAAATATAGTTTGTTTTGTGACAATATAAACAATCAAGCAGTTGAGATTTGTTGTATATTATGAGCTTTATCTGAGTATACTATATGCATGCACATAAAGTAGGATATACTTATATCCAACTTAGCTGTGTGATTAATATAGTTTACATTTTGCAACGATATAAATAATCATTCAGCCGAGATTTAACTGTATATAGTATGCTATATAAAGTGTTTTTCATAAGCACTGTTATCAAAGCAGTATGGAAAACATTTGTAAATGAATGAATACTGATCATTTTGAATTTAAATATATTCCAGATAACTAAAATCATAATGTTTCACTTAAGAAAAAGTAAAAAGTAAATGAATTAATAGAAAAAAATACGCTAAAGAATCTGCAAGTCATCCTGAAGATATCGTGTTCTGAAGTTCAGGCTGTTTGGGATCTTAACATCAAGTGTTGTCTTCTCAAACATCAATGACTATTTGTGCCTTTTATGATCGTTCCTGTGAGTCCTGAGCAATGAAGGTGTCCATTGTTCTCAAAAATCCTCCAGGTCCTGTAAATTCTTTTGATTTCTAAGCATCCTCTGCACTTTTGAACTCTTACCCATTTTGGACAATTGAGGGACTAATTCACATCAATTACGAGCAGCTTCAAGCCGTCATTGAAGCTTGAGGAGGCAACACATGACATTAATGTCATTTTTTGAGGAATGTTTAAACATCCATTATGCAACTTCTTCAGGGAAGTGCAAAGGTCTTATTCTCTCTGTTTTTAAATATTAAACATGCTAAGTTGTGTTTTATAGCTTTCTTAATCTTTTTCTTAATCTGTCTCCATTTCATGGGAATGGAAATTACATTCCCTGCATGTTGTTTGGTTTGGGCTTCATCACAGTGTTTTGGGTGACTTTTCTTTTGATGTTGCCAGGTTGGCAGCAGATTGGTACTTCAGACCGCCGGGCTTCTTATGATCATCTTGGGACTCTTTGGTAAATTCAGCGCAGTCTTTATAACTATTCCAGACCCGGTCATTGGTGGAATGTTCCTCGTCATGTTTGGGATGGTAGCAGCGGTGGGAATTTCCAATCTTCAGGTACCACCTGATAGTCTTCATACATTTTTTTTTTTTCATTTTTCTTTTCATTATGACTTTATCTAAATACATACATACTAATGAGTCATCACCTCATTCATATTTCATTTTATGTTTCTGTTTTTCTTGCAGTACGTGGATTTGAACTCCTCCAGGAATCTCTTGATTCTTGGTTTCTCAACCTTTAGTGGTCTTGTGCTCCCAACCTGGTTTCACTCGAACCCAGGCATGATCAACACAGGTGAATATAACATTAAAACACATACAAATTCATACCAGCATTTAACCCATCAGCAACAGGAATATAAAGCAGTGGTATTAGTCAGTAACAGCATTAGTTAAAACTGCGTGCAAGAAAAACTGCGAGAACAAGATCTCATTATAAACTTCCAGGATATGAGCATTCAGCGTCTGTGCTGTTTTAGATAGACTGCAATCCTTGAACACATGGGTACCCTGTAGTATGGCCAAAAAGATCAAAAGAAACCAAACCTGGACAGCAGACAAGAGTTTGCTCGTGATGTTAGCCTGATCTTGCGCAAACACTCTAGGCATTCACATAAAAATTAGTTTTTTTTTTTTTTTATCAAATCTTGATTGCTTTGATATAAATTTTATTTGATATAAATATTATTATTTCTGAATCTCATACTTGTCTGTCACAGGACCAAGACAAGACTGTTAAATAACTTCTAATGTGACTGAATTTATGTAATGTGACTGAGTTTTTTTATGTAGTTTCAACTATTCATTTAAGGAATTTTCCATAACTCAAAACTTGTATTTTTTTACCAGAGCTGGGTAGATTACTTACTAATTGTAATCCATTACTGATTACACATTAGATGATGAAAACTGTAGTCAGTAACATAATCTACTCATTTTAGGTAATGTATTCTGACTACGTTTTAGATTACTTTTTTTATTTAACTTGTTTTAAACGTACCATTGAATGTACCATATTGATATAAAAAAGCAAGAGAAAGAAAATACATTCCATTTTTTAATATCAACATTATAAAATGCATTACACATTACATTAAACAAGGGTTTCCCAAACTAGGCTTAATGTTAGAACTGCAGTGTGTTTGTGAGTTGATAAAAAGCTTATCATTAATTAAACACTAAAATTGTTAAATTATTGAAATAGTAAATTCCTCAGAGATATTTCAAGAAAATATTTCATGTCAAATTGGTTTCGGCTGACAAAAATTTGGGGGAATCCATTTAAATGAAGAATTAGTGAGAATCAGTATATTATCAATGATTTACTGCCATTGTGTTAGTAATATGTAATCATGTAATCCATAAAAAGTAACTGTAATCTGATTACGAGCATTATAATATGTAAAATGCTCTAATTACGAGTGCTTGATTTTTGGAATCTGATTACGTAATCCAGATTACATGTAATCATTTACTACCCAGCTCTGTTCTTTACATTTTATTAATTGAATTGTTAAATAATTAAGTGTGTGCATATATACATATAATATTTTTTAATGTATATATCACACAATATTATATTCTATTATAAAAAATCTCTCTCTCTCTCTCTCTCTCTCTCTCTCTCTCTCTCTCTATATATATCAATGAATTTCACTTGAGCAAAATCATTCTGAATTGCTTAATTTCATAGTCAATTGCTATTGCATCTCTTCATTAAATAAAAAACAGAACAGACAATAACATTACATTACATCTACATTTACTCATTTAGCAGACGCTTTTATCCAAAGCGACTTACAAATGAGGACAGTAGAAGCAATCAAAACCAACAAAAGAGCAACAACATGCAAGCGCAATGACAAGTCTCAGTTAGCCTAACGCAGTACACATAGCAAGGTTTGTGTTTTGTTTTTTTAAAGAAATGAAGTAGATAGAATATAGAAGAAAGAAACCTAGTGTTAGCAGTTAGAGAATAAATATGCGAATGATAGAGGATCATGTTTGTTTTTTTTGTTTGTTTTTTTTTTTTTTAATAAAAATAAGAACGATAGATAAAATAGAATTAGAATAGAGAATACTTAGAGGGTTAGAGGGTCAAATAAAGATGGAAGAGATGTGTTTTTAGCCGTTTAATTTAATAACGAAACAAATATATTATAAGAACAATTCCAGTCTGAACTCTTTTGCTTTGCATTAGATGCAAATGATGCTTCAGCAACTGAGCAGGACAAGAAACAGTAGCTGTTTGAGATATGCTATGTGGGAGGTCACTCGGTGCAAGTGGCACATCCCAAGCTTATCTACATTGGTAAAAAGCATTGTCTGGACTCCTGAGGTTAGGGCGACTTATCTGCCAATCCTCTTTACAAGTCTCCGTTCGACTCTGCTGTAATCTCCTCCCTTCACTTCAGCGCGACCCTTTCACGTAAAAACCAACGGACCTCCTTCGGCATCCTGGCCAGTGCACCCTTTGGATGAACTTTGTCCTAATCTTTGTCCCAAGTTTTCTGTTAACACTGCTTAAAATGAGGGGCCTTTTCCATCAACAAAAGTCCAGTAGTGTTTTATCAGGGGCTCTTTTAAGCAGTTTATTGACAGGCTTTCAGGAATTAGTGTTTTGAACTCCTGACCAACGCTTGCTGTGTGGGTCTAGTCAGATGGACGTTAATTGGCCCTAGAACATCCACCCTCTTAAGACATAATCATAAGATATCTTATACCAAGAGTTTTTACACCCACCCGTTGCCTTATGTCTATATGCATGCGTTGGACATCTGTCACTGTCCGCCCGGTTCTTTGTGATCTGAATGGTTTTGTATCTGTCAACAGGCATAAAAGAGCTGGATCAGCTCATAATGATTCTCTTCACCACCCACATGTTCATCGGTGGATTCTTTGGGTTTGTTTTGGACAACACAATACCAGGTAAGTCGTAAAAACGCATGACTGTTGGGCATGTTAATCTGCAGGGGCACGTCATGGCCAAAAGGTCTTTGTACGACTCGCTACACTCTTTGGAAGCCATATGAAAGTCATTATTCAATAAAAATATACGTAACAGTGAATATAACAGGAAATGCTAATGAATACACACTCTTGAAGGTAGTATGGAATATTGACAGCTAGTGGCTGAAATGGGTACTGTGGTCCAAATTGGTCTCAGACTCAACACTCACGTGAGTTAACAGAGTGAGGACACTGGCAATGTAAGGCGACAAGCCTTACACTGTAAGTTAATGAGTTAAAGGGATAGTCCACCCAAAAAAGAAAATTACTCCATGATTTACTCACCCTCAAGCCATCCTAGGTGTAAATGGATTTCTTCTCTTAGATGAGTACAATCGGAGTTAAAAAATGTCAATAAATAAAGGCCTTCTGTTAATAAAGGCCTTCTGAAGTGAAGCGATGGGTTTGTGTGAGAAAAATATACCTATTTAAAACTTAATAAACCGTAATCTCTAGCTTCCTCTAACTGTCATAGCACGTTCACGAGAGAGTGGCGTTCCAGCGGATGATGTAGAATGTAGGCGTAGCGTAAGCTCCAGTGAGAAATGACAAACGCGGAAGCGCAGAGGACAGAGCAAAACAAAACACCGGTCATGAATTAGAAGTACAAAACAAGGATTTGTAAAGAAAAATGTCGGAGGATTTCAATATAAGCCAAGAGGAGACTGGATTTCCTTTGCTGTAAACAAAACTTGGTTCTCACGACACTAGCATATTCTCATCGGAGCCTACGCTACGCCTACGTCCTACATCATCTGCTGGAACGCCACTCTCTCGTGAACGCTAGGGGTGGGACAAAATATTGATATGGCAATATATCGTTGTCCTTCTCCATGCAATACAAGAATTGATACTTGGTGCCAAATATTGATATTTTAATTAATACAACTAAAGTGCTCTAAATAGATTTCCCTGCTCCCAGCATCTAAAAATGCGTTGAAATCGCGGCCGCGCCATTTTTACCTCCTTTCCAAAGCGCTCTGAGCAACCATAAACTGTGTTCTCTATGCAGATGGGGAAGCATGAGGAACCGAAGGATAAACAGAATTCCAGCCACTGTATTAGCTCTACTGCTATATATATATATATATATATATATATATATATGTTTATGGAGATGAGAACTAAAAAACTGCCCTGGAACAGCTATCAGCGTGGACCATAGGCACCGATCACTTTATTATTGCAGAGCGCATATTCAGTCCATGAGTAGCGTAACCTCTCAGCTCGGATCGCAGGTAGATTTCCCTCACTATATGAGTGAGAGAGAGCACCGCTAGTGTGTGCTTGCCGTCATGTGTGGGGCTCTGTTTTTATGAGATATATATATATATATATATATATATATATATATATATATATATATATATATATATATATATATATATATATATATATATATATATATATATATATATATATATATATATATAGCTTTGTTTTTTTTTTTAAGTCCAAGAATGTTATGATTAATTTACTTAACATGTTAAATCTGTTTTCTAACAGTTTGGACTTGAATAAAGACAGAAAAATTGCACTTAACCTTTTCACAGGCATTTTGTTTTCATAGTTAGACAGATATCATGATATATCATTATCATCATAAATGTTTTTCAGTGAACGCATTTCCTGGTTGCAAGATTTAAATATCTGCTGTGTCTTCTAGTTGTGTCAATGTAGTCTTGGTATAATTAATAAAAATCATGTTTTTTTGTCTTAGGAACAGAAGAAGAAAGAGGAATAAAAAGCTGGAGGAAGGCGGTTCATGAAGGCTCTCAAATACACGTCACCGATCACTCCTGTTACAGTCTGCCATTCTGCACAAACTTTATTCAGAGGTTCAAACTGCTCCACTACCTCCCGTTTCTCCCGTCAGTTAAGTCACAGGAACTGGGAACCAGGGGCGTAGCGTCTGGGTATGCAGGGTATGCAGGTGCATATGGGCCCGGGCAGATTGGGGGCCCACCGAGCCGAAGGGGAACTTTTAATTGAAACAAGGGGACGAATATAGAGCCCTGCACGGGCCCGGCCCTTGTCCGACAGCTTATCAGAATTCTCCGCCCGAGTCCGACCCGAACCCGTGTCTTTTCTCTCTCTCTCTCTCTCTCTCTCTCTCTCTCTCTCTCTCTCTCTCTCTCTCTTCCCCTTTACACAGCTGCTGTTGCAGCCATTAAAAAAGTTCAGTTTTTGGTTTTTAACCCCAGGGTTAAAAAGGGTTGGCAAAGTGGTTATATTTCGTTTCGTTTCATTTCATTTCGTTTCTTTATTAAGTTAATTTAGAAACACGATTGGAACATTTTATGTTCAAGTTTTTATTTTATTTTTTAAATACCAAGCGGCCAGCGCCAGACAGTGAGTTGAGCATATGTTTGATCAGTTTAGCCTTCTCAAATAAACACGATTTGAGATATAAAAAACTTAATGCATTTCACAATATAAATTTAAAAATTTAAGATAAATGTGTGATAAATATCAAATCGTTTGTGCTAAAAGTGGAAACTGAAGCGCGCTTTGAAGGACATGGAGGCGCTAGCAAGATCACTTGCATTTTTTTTTTCTTAATAAGAGTGGAAAATTAAAATACGCCGTAATTTTTCCTCATAAAGGTAAGATACATCATTCGAAGCTGCAAATAGTTTTATTTATGTGCATTCACAATATCAACAAAAAGTTTTGCTTTTGTAAAATAACGAAAACAAACAGGTCTTGATCTTGAGCAGGAACACTTCTCAAAAACTGAACCAAAACTCAGCAAATACTTGCCTCACTGACATGATAAATATATTTATAGAATGCTATAAATTACTACTTTACAACGAAATAATTCAAATCAAAAATTAAAAACTCTTTCATTAGCCTATGTAATCCGTAAAGATGCATTTCTCTCTAAAGGCGCGTCCAATGAGGAGAAATGGGGAGTCAGGAACATCAACTTCATACTATTTTATATATATATTTATTTATTTGTTTGTTTGTGTTTTTATTTTGTTTTGTTTTGTTTTTTTGGACCACTGTGCCAAGATTGTGTTTGCATGCAGTACAAATACCCTACAGCAGCATTTTAGTGTCATGCTGAAAAATAACTAAATAAGATTAACGTCATACTATTTTAAGAATAAAGTCAAAATTACGATAATAAAATTGTTATATTGCATGAAGTTAATGTGAAAATTACACACAAAAAAAAAAAAGTCTGTGGCATCCAACCTGTCATTCTTAACACGAAAAATTTAGGCGAATGTAGTTACCTCACTACAAATAAAAGAGCGCAAAACATTTATTGTTTGTATCTGATCTTAAAATTTACAGAAGGATGAGACTTTGAGTTATAATAAAAAAGCACAAAGCTTATTGCAATTATTGGGTGGCTTGCGTGCAATGAATGGACTTGAAAACGTTAAATATCATTTCCAAGCATTTATACCGTAATTAAAACAGCTTGTTAATAGTCACGTAACGTTATTTACGGCAGAACAAGTTAACCCAGTTGGAGCCCATATCATTTCGGGGGGCCCGTGCAAATTTTTTGCATATGGGCCTGGGGCTGACTTGCTACGCCACTGCTGGGAACACATCTGTAGTGCTGGAGCTTCCTGTGGTGAAGCTTGGTTTTTGAATGGCACATTCCAGGCAAGAGGTGATCAACATTCAGGCCCGGCTCCAGAGTTAAACTGATGAGAATTGCCACAGAATTGCTGCAATTTTCAATGGAAATCATACAACCATCAACATTTTTAGCTCTTTTTGGATTATTAAAGTACATGAAGATTCCTCGAAATCTCAAAGTAAAATTCATTATGTAACCTACTGGTAAATTTACACCATTTTTCAAATAAGTAACACACATTACTTTTCTATTTAATTTGTCAACAAAAACAACTGAAAACCCTTTGGTTTACATTTTGGCAAATCTAGGCAGCTTGTGTAATTTGAGTTCTTGAGCATGTAATCATGATGCTTGTACATCACTTTTCAGTGACATACAGAGTCCCACGCTAAGATTTAGATTTCAAAAAAATAATACTGATAATAAATCAAAATGAACCCTTTTGCGTCAGTGAAATCCAGTTGCGCTCGTTATTTGTAGCAGGTAAAATAACATGTCACCTCAGGGCTGCAGCGGATTTGATCTATCCAGGAGCTCACAGGTACCGTTGCCATAAACCTTACCGTTGTCTTGACAATCATTGCGCAAATTTCGTAAAATAACCTATTTGTCATTGCATGCCAGCTTTGTTGGCAAACTTATATAACACGATTTAGTTTTGTCAGTTTTACATGAACTTTTGCTGGTGTTGATATATGAAATATCTAAGCATTATCATTCATATTGTCTAACAATTTGATATTTGAGCCGGGCCTGGTGCCATTTCTGTTCTGCTTCGTGACATAAAGGTAAATTGAATAAAGAAATGTACCACTACACAAGAAATGTCATGTCAGTTCTGTGAGAACTGTGCACGAGGCATTTGAAATCCTTAATGTGCTTTGAACACATTCTAATTTTGATTTTTGATTATAGCCATGTGAATCAATTTTTTCAATTTTTAGATGTATTTTATATTGGACTTGTGATTTTGTGCACAATATTTAATTAAAATAAATAATTAAATACATTTAAAAATAGTTTTAGCTAGAATTTTTTTTTTTAATGATTAATATATTTTTTTTACATTTCAACTGGATTCCTTTTATGCTACCTCTACAAAAATTATAAAATATTATTTAAAATCCTTGCTAAAGAGAGAGGACTATGATGCTGTCCACAAATGCAAATGTGACTATTATTTTGCACACTTGTGCATTTAAATGACTGTGTGCAAAAAATAGACAAAAGCAACGATTCCTTTCAAGCTGAATTTTTAGATCTTTTAGACTGTGAATAAATACATCAATTTATGTTCACCTTCCATGAAACCGAGGATGTAGTTCATGTTTACATTTGCACCCAAATAAATGAATTGTCTTCCAGTTAATGTTGTTTTATATTTATTTGTTCAAATTTTATTGCATTTTTATGTTTTTATCTTGGAAACTAAGACTGAGAGATAATTACTTTATTACTGGATAATTACTTTAGTACTTCTTTTGAAAAATGTCTCAGTGTTTTCCTATGAAAGTGAACAGAATCCAATATTGTGTTGATTCTTAATATTATCATCTTTTGTGTTCTACAAAAGAAAGTCAGAGGTTTAGAATGACATGGGTGTGAGAAAACAATGACAGACTTTACATTTTTTGGGTGAACTGTTACTTTAAGACGCATGAGCATAAAGCAAAGTCTAGTGGGTAATAAACTGTAACCTTAAAGCGTTTTAGATAACTGAACGAGTTTAGACGTAGGTCACTAGTGCATCTGGACTCCTCGGCACCACAATATTTAGCTCACTTACCTAAGAGCCATCTTTATTCTTTGATGTAGGGCAGTTGCATGAAAGTATCAGTAAACAGAAAGACAGAGTTTGCCATGACATATCAGTTGTGCCAAATGAAATTACGCCACTGCCAGTTCTCATTCCCTTTTCAAAGGAATTCATGAAACAACATTTGTTTTAAATGCCTATGGGAATCCCCCTGGTGCTGTCTGAGGCCGCGCTTGACTAAACAACTAAAACACAAGCAACCAATTTTCAAAGTCACCCTCAATTAATCACAAATATCTCATTTGCCATCTATAAAACTGGATGGAATGAGTTTAGTTTTATGTACTTTTGAGAGGGGTTTTATAACACTACTTTCAAATTTTAGTTTTACTGGCATTATAAGGCAAGAAAACGTTCTAGTCTCTAAAACAACCATATGTGCAAGGCAGGCCACATCCGGAGCCAATGTCTAATCAATGTGTGTGTGCAGCATGAATATAATTTGACAATAAAATATTTAAGCATAGCGTGCCATTCAGCTTCCCTTTTCACGCACGTAAACAGACATTCCACTGAAATTCTTATGAATAGCCTCCAGGCTAAAACAAATACATAAACCTATAAAAAACAGTTAATATGGACCTGACTAAATACTGGCTTCTGCTCTCTCACTCACTCATGTGGCCTCTCAGCTGATATCAGTCTTCCCGACTGGGGACGTCATCGGCATTACTGACTTGATCAAGATATGGGCCTTCTTGGAATAGAGAAAATGCTCAAATGAAAACATCATATTAGCAATGGAATGCTTCTATTAATGAATCTAGCCCTAATTTGAAGAGAATCCACCCTGTCATGAATGAGCTTTGATCACGGTATAAAGCATATATAAATGCTAATATAAAAACTTATATATAATATAGCTTTTTTATTTAATTTATTTATTTTTGGAAAAAGAAAGAAAGAATTTAGTAATGCTCAAGTGATTTTTATGGATGATCCTTATAGCAGAAAATATAAAAAGGTCCCAGAAAGTACAGTTACTCAGAATAAGCTTCACTTTTCTTTATTTTCTTGTTATTTATTTATTTATTACACTGTCTGAATAAAAAAAATGTAACACTGTATTTTTAATAGTTTAACAATCCACCAACCACACTGACTTTATCCGACCTTTACTAGGTCAACTAAAGACTGCAGGGGTCTCAAGATGCATTTTCCAAAGTTTAAGTATTTGAGTAATATTAATATACATATGTATTTCATGCCACCTCTAGTTGTAATGCAACAAGACTTAAGCGTGGAAAGCAGTTTGATTAACTAGGTTACAACTGTTGTGTTCACTCTTAAAGGGAAGCCAGTGTGGTAATTTGACTCTCAGATGTGCTGGCATAAATCTAACAGCATTACAACTCATTTTCCTAATCTGAGTTGGATTGCTAGGATTGGATTACATTAACAGATGTATAGGCTGACTAAGCAACAAATCGCCTGCTAGGCCTTGAACATTGTGTATTAGTGAAAGTCTCTGCCCACCTGCCAAGAGGTTTACAGGTCCAATAGAGGATTGGCACTCTTTCTTCGAACGTTTCACTTTTATGACTTAATTAAGGATAGTTCAGCCAAAAATGAAAATTGTCATTTATTACTCACTCTCATGTCGTTCCAAACCTGTATGACTTTTTGATTTCTCTCATAAAACATGAAGGGAGAAATTGTCCCTGGACAAATAACAAACAGCAACATTGTTGCGACTCTCGCCTTGTACCTGTTCCAATAAATCCCTTGATCCAGCTTTAGCCAAAGGTACATCATATTGAATTATCACCAGCAGACCAAACGGCCACCAGCTGGTGCTTGTGTCCTGAAATGGGGCAGTGCGCTTGGCACTCACTCAGTCAGTAAAGTGATTCAGTTAAGAGTCGAATGCCACATTTGCCCCATTCCAGTAGCTTTACGAGATATTGACACCTAGTGCAGTGATTCCCAACCAGGGGTGTAAGCAAATTCCAGGGGGTACATGGAAAGATTCCCATGTAATAAAGAACAAATATTGAGCCAGATTTACTAACAGCTAGCGCCAGCG
Organism: Spinibarbus caldwelli; assembly: GCA_039654775.1. Taxonomy (NCBI): domain Eukaryota; kingdom Metazoa; phylum Chordata; class Actinopteri; order Cypriniformes; family Cyprinidae; genus Spinibarbus; species Spinibarbus caldwelli. Next base: position 12,043,698 of record CM077265.1, on the reverse strand, counting down.
CAAACAGTTTTTTGGCATTAAAATAATATTGTCAGGATTTACGATGCATAGTGAAGAACACAGTTATTTTTGCGTCTGACCTTATTGAATATGCTTTTGTTGGAGTCTCCCTTTCAGATGCAAAATTTGTGGGAGGAGAGTATTAAAATGAATCACGAAACACGTTTTACTAATGTTTGCACTCGTCAAATTACTGGTATTTGTGCCATTATTTAACACCCAAAAAAGTTTTAAAGCAGGCGCTAATTTGTGCTGCTCTTGGTAGATTGCGCTGGTCATTATGGAAATGATCTGGCTGCGTCTGTGTTCTTTAATCGTCAGTAAATCACACGCAGAATTTTCTCCTCCCATCGGCACTTTTATGGAATTGTGCTCTTACGCTAATTTGCCCTGTTTAGTAAATCTGGCTCATTATGACTTATTTGTTTAAATCTTTTGATGGCCCTATTTAGGGCCCAAGCACCACGGTGCGAAGACCCTCTTGGAATTGTTCCGTTTATTTCAATTATATGTATAATTTTTTGTTGTTGTTGTTCAATCTAATGGATTAACTTGTTTGGTTTAAAAAATTGCTTATATTTTACATTAATATCTTAATGTAGTTTATCAGTTTAAAGCATGTTATTTTATTCAAGAACAAAATCATCAAAAATCAAAAGATCATTTGTTATTTATTTATTTATTTTTAGTTATTAGCAATTACATTTAGTTAAATGTACATTTATTTTTAAAAAATAAATAGTATCCTTAAAATATTTAAATAAATAAAGAAAATGTAAATAAATTTAAATAACTGTATTTTTAAACTACATTTAAACTTTTTCTTTCTTTCTTTCTTTCTTTCTTTCTTTCTTTCTTTCTCTCTCTCCCTCTTTCTTTCTCTCTCTCTCTCTCTCTCTCTCTCTCTCTCTCTTTGCTCTTTCAGTTTTTAAATTTTACCAGTTTTATTAGGGTTGTCATAATAATAAATTATTAATCATTAAAAGACTACTCTTTAAACTAATATATTGCTTTTTATTTAGTTTATTTATTTTTAGAAGAAAGAAAGAAGGAAGGAAGGAAAGAAAGAAAGAAAGAAAGAAAGAAAGAAAGAAAGAAAGAAAGAAAGAAAGAAAGAAAGAAAGAAAGAAAGAAAGAAAGAAAGAAATTTAGTAATGTTCAAGTGATTTTTATGGATGATCCTTGTAGCAGAAAATATAAAAAGGTCCCAAAAAATGTAATTACTCTGAATAACCTTCAATTTTCTTTGTCTTATTTATTATTATTATTATTATTATTATTTGCCTTACCAGGGAGTTAATAACTCACACACTGTCTGAATCAAAGTCTTTTTAGCCATGTTTCACACCTGTTGAACTGTATCTGTTTCACCATGTTCTGTTGACTCAACTGAGGCAACAGCTTCATTTGGTGAGAGAAGAGCGTGTGTTCTGAATCTCTCAATTCAGTGTCATTTTGATTAGTTCATCTTTCATTTTGTGGTTTTGGGTGCTGGCAGAGTAGTGTAGTATAATTAAATCTGAAAAAAAAAAACCATCATTCTTTATGAGATGTAATGTTTATACATGACTGTAAGTCTAGAGTTGCATGATTTGAATTAAAACTACATTTTTTCATACTCTGAAGAAAATGAGAGCAGTGCCTGTCGTGCAAAGCTCACTAGGGTGATTTGGGTTGTTGCAAGGGCATGGATATATGGTTACTAGGTGTTCTGAGTGATTTTTAATGTGATGCTATTTTTAAATTTAGATTACCTTTGTGTCATCTAATACTCACTTAAAGTTAATTAAAAAACAATAATTATATTTATATGAATAATATATTTAATAACAGTTAAATCAAAAATTTTAGTAAATCAAAAATATGCATTTTCCTACAGTACATTACAATGATTATTATAGTAATAACCAGTAATGGGAATAACGGCGTTATAAATAAACGGCGTTATTTTTTTCAGTAACGAGTAATCAAACGAATTACTGTTTCCCCCGTTACAATGCCGTTACCGACAATAAAATGCGGCTTTACTATAATATATTATTACATTATTATACATATATATAATCAATTTCTCATAAGCATTTTTTCCTACTGTACATTACAATGTTTATTATAGTAATAACAGGTTTACTATAGTTCACTAAAGTCTAAGTTTTGTTACTTAAAATATATACAAACTTATATAATTAATTTCTCATATATATATACACATACCAGTGCTTTTCATCGATTAAAAAGGAACTAATCACACATTTTTCTGTAATTAATTGTGATTAATCTCATCTTACCATAATTTATATATATATTATATGTATAACTGAAAGTGAAATAAAATTAATACAACTATAGACATTTAAAAAAAACAGCTAATAACAATGACGGACAACAAAATTACTAAAATTTTAAAATTAAACTAAAATGCAAAATGGAAAAATAAAAAAACATTCAAAATGTTTATAAAAACTATAATAGTATCGCAATACTAATTTACACTTATGGGTAAATTAAATAATAAAATTTATATATATATATATATATATATATAATATATAAAATAGTATAGATGGGTAAATGATAGATAGATAGATAGATAGATAGATAGATAGATAGATAGATAGATAGATTTTAGTATTTTTAGTTCTTATGTATTAATTTTAGTTAAATACTAACAAAAATTTAATATAGTATAAAACTAAACTAAAATACTAAAGTATAAAATTTTAATATCGGCAACTTATCGGCAACTTATCAACATGAAAATAATTACAGTACTGCTGATACATAATGATTTATCATACACCAAACAAAGAGTCAATCAATTATCAATTTGACCTTTCATTAGTGTGCTACTAATGTTGTTAATCACTAATGATGCTTTTTTTTTTTTTTTTAACAGTGCACAGCCTTTCTTACTGTAAGGGCACGTAATTAGTTTTTATGGCACTTACTACAAAAAACATGTAGGTAAATTCTGATGCTTGCTTAACTAAACAATATTTCTAAGCTTGTAACAATACACAGTATAATAGCTGTACTAGCATGTTTCATGTATTGCCAGCAACCGTTTCTCGTACTTGTGTCTACACCACCCCAAATGTACTATCTGCCAGCTATAAGCCTATTCCTCTAGAGACAGAGTCATTAAAATAGTTTATGATCAGTGGTTTATGCTGGTGCCATGCATTATGTGGATGGGGAGGTCTTCACACAAATCAATTTGAGCACTTGTGATCACTTTTTTGGATCATGCGAACCAAATTATATCAGCCGCACAACTGTCCAACGTGTTTGAAAATGTAAACAATGTAATAAACAGATTGAGAAATGAAGGTAAGGCAATAACCCGGCACAAACCAAGAAAAACGGTTGTTTTTTTGGATTTAGATATTCTGTTTTATTGCGTAGAAGTGTTATAAAGTGGGAAATTTTCTGACTCTGTATGACCTCTTTTTCGAGGAAAGATGAGGGGAATTATTCTAGGAGGTGACAGTGTTGCTGTTGTCGGTAGCTCCTTTGGTATTCCTTGTCATGAATAAGGAGTGTTGTTCTGACGTTTTCTCTTTTTCATGCCTCGTATCTAAGAATTTGTGTTCTTGACCCAATATCTGAAGCTGAAACAATGCACCGATTGACATGGCAAAGGCCCTGGGAGCAGACGGTTGGATATGGATTTTTATTTGGGTGGGTTCCAGCGATGAACTTCTCATGAAATGTCTCACAGATTGACGGGGAGCAGATTAAACCTTGTGTTCTGTATCTGTCGGTTTTGGTTGTTCTTCTAGGGGTGCTGTGCATACCAGCTCTTGTCTTTCAGCGCTCTCCTCGTCTTCGGGAACACCCTGCTCCAGCCCTCCCAACATGTGGAATTGCTTACAGTAGTAAATTCTTATGTATTACTGGGAACATGCAGTAGCTTAAGAGAGGCTTTGGTCTCATAAAACAGTGGCAGCATCTATCACCAAAAATACTTGCTTAAATGTTTTCAAATAAAAGTCGCTCTCTCTATATATTCTATAAAAAAAAAATTGTGTAGAAACTATTTATATATGTTACAAATAGAAATATTTATATGAAAATGTTCTTATACAAAGTTATAAAAATATATATTTACTTGTGTGTGATATATGTAAAATATAAATGAAATATATTATATATATATATATATATATAATAAATAAAGATGTGTACACTATAAATTGTCATTTAATTTAACTTGATAATTAAACCTAAAACTGAAATAAAATTAATGCAGCTATAGACATTAAAAAAAAAACGAATAAAAATTACAAACCACAAAATTACTAAAACTTCAACTAAAATTAAAATAAAATTGAAAATGGAAAAATAAAAATATTTAAAAATATTTATAAAACTAAAATTATTTATAACAACTAAAAATGACAAAAAAATCAAAATGAGTGAAACTTTGACTAAAATTAATAGTCTGTTAATTAATACTGTAAATAGTAAAATTAATACTGAGTTCATTTTCCAGCAGGTTTTGGCACCTGCCCACACTGCCAAAAGCACCAAAAGTTGGTTAAATGACCATGGTGTTGGTGTGCTTGACTGGCCAGCAAACTCACCAGACCTGAACCCCATAGAGAATCTATGGGGTATTGTCAAGAGGAAAATGAGAAACAAGAGACCAAAAAATGCAGATGAGCTGAAGGCCACTGTCAAAGAAACCTGGGCTTCCATACCACCTCAGCAGTGCCACAAACTGATCACCTCCATGCCACGCCGAATTGAGGCAGTAATTAAAGCAAAAGGAGCCCCTACCAAGTATTGAGTACATATACAGTAAATGAACATACTTTCCAGAAGGCCAACAATTCACTAAAAATGTTTTTTTATTGGTCTTATGAAGTATTCTAATTTGTTGAGATAGTGAATTGGTGGGTTTTTGTTAAATGTGAGCCAAAATCTTCACAATTAAAAGAACCAAAGACTTAAACTACTTCAGTCTGTGTGCATTGAATTTATTTAATACACGAGTTTCACAATTTGAGTTGAATTACTGACATAAATGAACTTTTCCACGACATTCTAATTTATTGAGATGCACCTGTATATACTAATACTATATAATCAATAAAATTTAGACTTACACACACACACACACACACTGAAAGAATGATTTACAAAGTTGTAAATAATGGATTATGTTTCACAAGAAAATATTGTTTCAGATTAATTTAAGTTAATTCCAGTCTGTTACTTGCTGTCTTGTAATTACTTGTGAAATTTATTATATGTGTGTGTGTGTGTGTGTATATATATATATATATATATATATATATACACAATATAATTTTGAAGTGTAAATAAATGGACAGGCACTTTTTATTTAATTTAGATTCCAGTTAAATGCGCAAACTATGAATGAAACTATCATGTCATACACTATTCTCAGTTATTGTCGAAGTTTTCTGCATTTTTTAGGACCCTACAACAACAAACATATCCTCCTAATCACTGAAAAATTCCCTATACACGTGTTCTAGAGGCTCAGCGAAAGGCTGGGGGAATTCATAAATTACTAGACAGACAGTCATCAGGGCCTGGAGGTCTAAAAGAAGTCTCTGAAGGGTCTGGAAGCTCCTGTGTTTTCTCAGTAATGCACTTGCTGAAGAGGGACAACTGATGAAGTGATGCATTTTGAGTGTTGAGGGAAGTGAAATTGCAAGATTGCAGCACCTTGATTAAATTAGCGTCTGTCGTGGAGTGAAAAATTAACCTTCTGTCTGGTCCTCTCAAGTTACACCAATATCAAGAAAATAAAAGCCGTTAAAGTTATCCCTCCTACACACACAGATGCAAGTGCGCATGAGGGGAGGTGAAGAGAAACCCGTGACAGCCTGGTGAGAGTGGGACAAAAAGGAAAAAGCTGTAATAATAAATGAAATCATTATCAGAGAGGTATGACAGTGCATTAGTTCGTAGACCAGACATACCCATAAAACAACACTCTCTTAGGAGAAAGTGTGCAAGAGTTTGGTCAAAGGTCAACGCTGCACTGTTCTGTAAGAAAAACTCAGAGGTAAAACATAATGAACAAAACCAGAGAGATTTTCACCCTGCAGCAGAAGGGAGTGGGGTAAGATGTGCCAGTTTTGTTTTGTTCAATTGAAATAAATTTGTTTTTGCAAATATATATTTATATGCCATCTTTAACATAGAGCCATATATGTGCAGTGGCACAACTTGCCCCATGCTGTGTCAGTGGCTAAGTAGATCCATCTTGGGTAAACCGTCCAATTTATTTTTAATCCAAAAAAAAAAAGAAAAGATAATTGCCCCATTCGCTAAACTCCACCCTTTTTGGTTCATCAGACAAGCTTTAAAGAATGTCCCACAGGAATGAACTACGGAGATTTCTGTAAACAAAGTGATTTTCAGTAAATGTGCTCATAAAATGTGCTTGAAAAAACTGACTGAATATTATTTTTATGTAGATTGCAATAACATAAATGCAAATGTGATACAGGGGAGATTTCTGCGCCAATACCAAATAGAAATGCAAATGAAAAACAATTTATTAATGCACTATTCCATTCCCAAATTTGTTGTTATTTTTGATATCCTGAATTACGTATAAATATATAAATGTATTAATATAAAAGTATAATGTTTGTTGGGTTTCAAAAGACCAAACATTATTATATTATATATTTGCTTTGACATAAATTAACATTCTTATTTAACTGTTCTACTTTAAAATATTTTTTCTGCATAAAAACATTTATTTTTTTAATAACAGCTAGATATAATAGGCCCTTCTTAAATATAGTGACATAAATTTGTGCATTGTTACATATACAGGTGGTGATCCTTCCACTGGCACACCCATGAACAGATGACTGTAATAATAATATTTACAAAGTTATTCAAGAGGCACATTCACATCTATATCAACGAATTAGAATTGAAGGAGGCACATTCTGTACTCGCAATCCACATTGAAACTTTTGAATGAGTCGAGTGGAAAATTTTCCCTGTGCCTCAAAACAACTATGAACTCTGTGCACTAGATATCAAGCACTACTAGTGTTTTCTGTTTGCTATATTAATCTAATGAAGTGCATCAACAGTATATTCAAATGAGTAACTGCTCACCATATATCCTCTTGAATCTACATTTATTAAGTGAGCTTTACTTTTGTATTCAAAAATACAATTCGAACTGAACATTCAGTGTAATTTGTAAAAACAGTAGGGCGTGATGGGGTAAGATGGGCCAGTGGATAAACGGTGTCGCCTCTATTATATCTATGAAATATTTCAAAAGGAGCCATGAGCTGCCTGTGAGAGATCCAAATGAGAATTTTTTTTCATTACAATGAAATATTCTGAATATTATAGCTTTCCTGTCTGCAGCAAAATGCGACTTTTGGAATACTGCATTTCTTTTTCATTTTTAGCTCATATTTTATTTGAAATGTCCTATTGCTTATTAGTTTATTAATTTCTCCTTGCCTAGAGGGTAACTTATTTTAAAAAAAAATAAAATAAAATCAAAAATGGCACAGTTTAGGCTACCTCAGCCTCCCTTATTGTACTGTACTACTGCTGTAGATGTCACTGTTCACCTCATTGTTCGCGCACGTCTGTCACATTCGACCACGTATGAAACAGAAAAGTCCAACACGTGGGATTCGAACACATTTAATTTGCATGTTTGATAAAATGTCAAGTATGTGCAATATGAAACCACCAAAGAGCCTTCGCGTCAAGATGAAACAGCGGCTGCTGGTTTTCACTAAAGTTTCCGTTCGAGACACTTTGAATGGTCAGCTGCGCTTCATTTCTTAATAACAAAATCCAATTTAGCCAAACCAAAGCTTTGTTTCGTTCTTCGTCATAGTGAAGGCGTTTTGATTTTTAGTTAGCACAGGAATAAGATGAAGTAAACGTACACCAGAACGATATCAACAATCACTAAACATTTCTTCAACGTCTCAGGGTGAAAACACTCCAGCGCCAAAGACTTTTTTCTCTACAAAACATCTATTTGCAGTCACGACAAGCCTTAAACAAGCGACTCCATCCTGCGAAAATTAGCAAGAAGACATTTTAATCATATAAATCTCAGCTGGACGTTTGGATGGTGATTGTGAAATCGACTGAGACCCAGGGCAGCAGACGATCGAGAGAAACTGGGGTGGGCGGGAGCGCGCTGAAGTCACACGATAAAAAGGCTTTGCTCTTGGGAAAAAACTCTTGATTCTTTCCGCAGCCTTCCGTTCTCCATCGTGCGGTATGAAGCGTCTACCTGGATACTTACCGTCATTACGCAAATTTAGGTGACTTTCTTTCCCTCCCGACTTGGATTCTACTTTATGATGATTTTGGATATGTACCTTTGGGATGAAAAGAACCCTTTCCCTGCCCGCCGAAGTAAGATAAAATAGGGTTTCGCTGACATTGGAGTTACTCCTCTCGTTCCATATGAAGAAGTCAAACGTAAGTGAACGGCTTTTGCTTTAACGCGAGTAATTTAGCGTGAATCACATGATTTGCATTAGTTTTAGCTACGTGCGCTTGCAAAAAAATGCGTTGTCTGCTGAGTATAACTGGAGGAAATGTTATATATAGGCTGTCGCTTCAATATATTACAAGATATTGAAGCGACAGCCTGAAAAGAATTTCTCGCATCGTTGAGCTTTTAAGTATTTTAAGACGCTAAATGCGAACGAAGGCGCGCAATTGTGCGCATTTCATTAGTAGGTGGGGGTGTGGAAGGACTTGCTACATAATGGTTTATTATTTCAAATGAACTTGACGCTTGTTGTTAAGTACCACAAACATGCTTTGATCTCACTGAGACGAACGCTATTATACTGTAACAGCGTGTTTGTTTCCATGCAGTTAACTTGTCACAACCAATTGTTACAATTTTTGTCAGAATTTTTTGAACAAGAAATGGTTAAAAGAAGTGCAACTTTTAAGTTTAAAAAGAATTAAGGCGGGAATTAAGCTTAAGTGTTCAATTTTAGTTGGTTTAAATGTTTTACGATGTGGTGAGACATGCATTATTCGATCTGGTCGAACTGCAAAATCAGCTTTCGTTGTCGTTTAACAAGAGAATATTTTGTCTTCGACGATCTGAGGTGTCCTCTCGATGATATATGTGAACGATATGACTACTAAAACATGATCCATGATCGATAAATATGAAGTCCTCGAAAACGAGTAAATTGATACTGATAAAACGACACGACCTTTGGACGTCTACGCAGGTGCTTAACGCGAAAAAACTACATGCACATATATTTTGTACGAACTAGATTGTCCTAATACATTACTCGCTGTCTTGGAAATGTTGTACAACGGGAAATAAGCCAGGGGAAATGGTTTTCATTGACTGTGGGGGATATTTACTCGAAATGCATCAGGCTTTTCTAACAGCATCAGTAATGTTTCCCTTGCTTTTAAGTGAACTAGGTGAGGCTTTGCGCTTGCTTTTAGGTACTGTAAATTATGAGCATTTGCCATGTTATAAATGAATACTCTAATTTCAATAAGACCTAATGTATACTGATGTATGAAGAGACAGAAGTCATTCATCTTGCACCTTCTTAGCCCTGCTGGGAATTTGGATTACCTCTGGCTGGGAGTAAGCAGTTTTAGGATGATACATTGTCATGTGGTGCTGACTTAATTTATTTGTGGTGCATTTTTGCTATTTTATTGATAGACTGTAATAGAGAAACAGAACATAAGGAAGAGAGAGGTAAAATTAGCCCAGGATGGGAAAACAGCTGAGGCTTGATTTGAACTCTGGTCTCCTGTAAGCATGTCACCTCAAAATGTTAGAGCATTCACGTGTTGCTTCAATAAAACACTTAAGTACAAATAATTTATGTTTAACTTCGGTGGCTTTGAAAGTGCATTTGACACACCTGCCACTGTATTTGAATCTCATTGCTCGAAACCTTGTCTTACTTATAACCTTACATGAAATCAAGTTAATCATTTGCAAACATAAGCACAGGGAAGCTTGCTTATACTGTACACGTGACAGTTTTGATTTCTGAGTCATTTGATTTTTGTGGTTAATCTGTTGGAGAGAATTGAATGTATGAGGAATGTGTTGTGTGAACACCTTCAATTCAGTGTACAGTATTCTATGGCTGCAGTTAAGAAACCAAACCTAGTACGTGAAAAATCATTGAACTAATTGTACAGATCTTTACCGTCCCCCGTGACATACATCGACCCCTTTGCCACAACTGAGGCTCAATTATATGAAACATCTTGCATGAAAGCAAAACACTTTCAATCATATGCCAAGCCCAAAGGCAAAAATAAGTCAGTGACAGTTTGCAGTTTGACTATGAGGAAGTGATATGCATCAAAAACTAACAATCTTGAAGTAGGAGAAAACTTGGTATTTTGCAGCATTTCCTCTTCATGGGTAATACCAGATTTCTGTCTGGTTTGTCCCAAGAAGCAGATAGTTCAACACAGTTCTTTCCTGAAAGATTTTGTTTTAGAAAAGCTGAGAAATGTGCAGCTATACTTGCAGTTGACATTCTTGTGCAAGTACTGAATTAAACGTACAAATGTGATTTGCATGTTTAGCCTTTGAAATTAGACATGGAAAAGTGAAGACGTATATTTGCACCTCAGCTGTGAAGTCGCTACAAATTAAATGAGCTACAGCTGCAACTTAAACAGTAATTCTATTCACAGTCTTCAAAACTGGTTTTAGTGCTAACATAAATCTCTCAAGACTGCTCGAACAAACTATGAGGTTGTGAAACAATGTCATATGCTTGTGTGTAAGTTAGAAGTAACTTTTTAAATGAAACTTTAATTAAAATTTGATTTTAAAAAAATCACATTTCGGCAAATACCTGAAGTAACACAATCCACAATCAAAACTATCAAATGTTAGTTCATATGGGATGTTGCAGCATTATAGGATTAAAGACAGCAGTAATGTGTTCTCATAAGAAAATAAATTAAAAAGACAGAAAACACAGATGGATTGCATTATTTGCAGTTTATGGGATTGGTTGTCCATCAATTCCCTCATAAATTGTCTGTCATGTACCGTTGTCTTTTTCTGTTATATACATACTTTGTAACTTCAAATCAAATGTGTAGATACCTCTTTTAAAAGAAAATAAATAGAAAAAAATAATCAAAACTTCTGAAAAATAGCAATAAGGCACAAGTTTACAATGGTAAAAATCACTGTAACATATAGAGCCATAGGTTAATGTTTAAAAAAATCTGCTCCAACAGCACTATGCAAACAAAATGTTTAATAATAAATTAATATTTAATGGATAAATCTGGAGCGTATGGTCAAAGGTAATTAGTAACACCAGACTTTCTGAATTTTACTAGGAATGGTTTTGTTATGTAATTATTTTTGTTTCCTGTTTGGGCTGAAGATATGCAGCAATGTGTTGTTGTGTCTAAGTTTGACAAATTTATGATCCGTAATTCTGATTTTGTCATATCAGATGATTCATTTTGTGCTGTAAAGATAACTTGTGGAGTTTAGAGTTTTACACCGGGTAAAGCAATAAGCAGAAGTCCACTACATACTAAATCGATTACCCAGTAATCCAAACACAGTTGGAACATTTATAAGTTAATACATAAATATGTGGTTTGAAATAAGTCTAGCAAGCCTTTCTGGAGATAAAATACCAGAAAGAGGAATGCAGGGTTGAACCATAATTTAACTGAACATTATCAGCAACGCCATTCCATTAAGTCTGTTTACCTGTTTACTTTGTTTCCGTATCCTTTTAGTCCTTACATGGCATTTGACACACCTGGCTTTGACACTGCTAAGTCTAGTCCAAATAAAAAGGTTTTTAATAGCTGATGGCCATTCACAATAAAGGGTGAAACTTCATCTGTGTTTGGAAAGAGCTTAATTGTATAATGGACTCTCTAAAGTGAATTGAACCAATGATAAAAATGAAATCACTGGACCGGCAAATAAATCTCTTGCTTTCATTGGCACACTCTGTAAATTGAATATGTCAATAAAATTAAACTCCTAATGTATAATATCATCCTCATTAGTTTTCTATTGTTTCTCTATTATGTGTTCCATTTGTCTGTTGTTTTATTGCAGAAATTGGTTTACCTCAAGTAGCTTTTCAATGCCTGATTGGAAACGAGTTATTTTGCGATAATATCTTTGCATTTCTTTTCTCTCAGAAATCATTTTCTCAGCGTTCTCCTCAAAGCGTTGGGTGGGTCCATTAGCATAACTGCTTTTCTTGGTTAGTTCCCGAACAAGGCCTCCCTCCTGCACAGGCTATTGTAATTTTTGCTCCCACCCAGTCCATAGACTCCCTTTAAATTAGCTATAAAATAGCCAGATCAGATTTCATTGGGCTCCTGTGGCCTGTTGCCCTCTATTCAAACACTCATCAGAGGACATTACAGCATAATCGATGTTACCCTAGGTAGTATAAATCCGCTATTTCTTTTCCTTTGGTTTGAGATGTTTAGCAGCACCCAATGATTTTGACTTTACTGACAAACCCCATTGAGGAAATAATCATTACGTTCCACAGAAGTGTAGAGACATGGCTGCTGAGGAAGAATTTGACATTCTTGGCAACATGAGAAAGCATATATATTCTTTAGGACATTTGATAGCATCTTTAGCTAGTGTTTATTTGGTTAGCCAGAGGTTTGTAAAGTGCACCTGAATGGACACGGGCAGACAGAGTGCAATTTGCGGAAGCAAATTTGATTTGCGTAGTTTTTGAGTGGATACTGGTCGCTGGCTATTCAACTAAGGCTGAAATGGTTATGTTTTCCGGCTGCTGATATTTGTCCTCTTGCTACTCTGGCCTGCATAAGTAGATCACATGGCTTTACAAAACTGCCTTCCGGACAAACATCTGGTCACTTTTTGTAATCAAAACTAAGAGACGGTATTGTTTTTCTCAGATCTTTCCGCTTTTTCCTTGTAGCTACGCTAGCATGAAGTGTTAGCATTTGTGTCATAGCCAGTATGCGGCTAGTTAATATCAGTCATCGGGATTCTGCCTGTTTTTTGTAGTGTTAGACTGACGTACACCATGAGATATCCAGATATTAACTGTGAAAAGATGAAAAGAAAGAAGATAGATGGTGACTAGACATTTTTTTTGGCACCATGTGCTCTGTTCTCGCTAATAAGATTATGTAGTGAATGGTACATTGTTCAGAATGAGCTTGTATGTCCGTCTGGGGAGCTTGCAAAGTTAATAAATCTAGCGATCAAAGACTCTGGCAGTGATCTCTAGCTGAGACAGTTGCTTTTAACATGATGTTCAAAAGGAAGGGTTGAGTTGTCACTCTCTCTCTTTTTCTCTCTGCCGGTGGTCAGTCCAGCTCATGGTCAGCCTTAATGAGATCTTGTTCTGCTTCACATCTCCTTTGTCTGGCTAAGTGAAAGTGACCTCTCATTTGACGTGTTGTAGCAAGCTAACACTTTCAAGATTTCTTTGTGCTTATAATACAGCAGTCTGTACAATGTCCTATCAAAGCCTGACGAAATTCGCAATTGTAAGGTATAAAGTCACAATTATAGGAAAAGAAGACTTTAAATCTCAAAGTGTGACTTTACATCTTGCTTTGCGACTTTTTTCCTCATGACTTTACAATTGTGAGAAACAAAGCTGCAGTTGTGAGATATAAAGTCGCAGGATATTAAGTTGCAGTTGAGGAAAAAAAGTTGTATTTGCACTTCATAGATGCAGAATCATATTATGAAATACAAGGTCAGTCGCATTTGTGAGATATGAAGTCACACTGCAGGATGTAAAGTCGCAGTTATGTGGGAAAAAAATTGCATATCGTGAGATATAAAATCACAATTATGACAAACAAGTTCGTGATGCAGGCTATGCAGCTGTAATTATGAGGAAAAAATGTGGTGTGTAGAGTCACATTGCAGGAAATGAAGTTGCTGTTACGAGGAAAATCATTGTAATTGTGGTATTGAGGCACAATTATGAGAAAAAAAGTTGAATTTGTGATATATAGGGTTGTAATTACTTTTTATTTTGTATTTACTTGATAAATGAGTTAATTTTTATATATACAGAGCTATTTTTAATAAATACATGCTCACAGAAGTGCATTCTGGAATTGTGTTCACTAATATACTCTACAATTTACCACGTATTGTAGGAGACAGAATTTAGGAGATGCCTACACCTTCACACACACCTATAATGCCTTAAGTGCTGCCTACATAGGCAGCTCGTACCAATGGTTTGGGAGCAACATGTTGTTCACTTGATCAGTTGAGTGGTTGGTGCTTACAGTCTATTGATTTATGGCAGTCAGAGCTGAATTTGAGTTCAAGTGAGTTTGAATTGTTGACGTTTAATTAGGAGACAGAAAGACGTTTGTTGTTGTGTCCAACATACTTTCTGAAATCATAGTTCTTGGCTATGAAGGCACTTTAAAGTCTTGGAGGAAGTCAAATTATGGATAATATAACCAATGAAACATCTGGGCTTCCATGTGTTGTTTCATTCATCAAATTTCAACAAATCCTCATCTGGTTCACAACAAGAGCTCTCTACAGTCCCTGGTGATGCTGTCTGAATTCTAGCAATAGGTTAACTGCTTTTTGAGTGCATACTAAATTCCAGATGCTGTCTTGTGTACTAGCGTTGTTTACTTTGAATTATATATTGCAGTCCATTAATTCAAAGCAAGACCTAAGCATTTACATGTGGTCAGTCTTATTTATGGATTATGCAAATAAACATGCCCTGTTTAACCAGGAAGAATGTTTTAGAGGAGCTGGTTGGAAAGAAGATACATTTTGGAAACTTGTAACAGGGAAATCAAATCGGTTGCATCATTTATTATATATTATAAACTTGTAGATTTGCTTTAAAAGCTTCTGACCTGCCTAGCATAATGATTTGTGTCAATTTAACACGAGTCTTTGGCTTACTTCTTGTGACTTTGAGTTCAATCTTTGATACCATGATGCAATCGATGATGAAACAAGCTTCTTCCTTGTGGCTTTATTTTTCATGTCAACAGCTGAGACCTTCCAGCGCATGGTCTTCAAAAAAACTGGGATCATGGAATTAAAGATGGTTCATGTGTTGACTAGTTATCTAACAAGTTTTAGTAAGGCAGACTAGTTTATCTTGATGTTCTTATATTACATTTTTAGTTTAGTGGCCATGCTTTTATTAGCATGCTGTGCATTAACTTGTTTTTATAACAGTTTTCATTCAGTCTGTAAAGTCATCACCTTTGAAGCAGCACTGCTCCAATCATTCATATTTAGGTGAAGTATGTTTGGTATATTGAGCTGTCTCACTGTTTTTCTTGAATGTTCTGTCATTAGCTTTGCATTTTAAAATGTTATGTCACGTTCAACAGTCAAAGTAAATTGTAGTTTGCAACATATTTTACTTAATGCGACATTCCCAGTGAATCAGGACATCCAATAAAAAACATAGTGGGTGATTTTGTTTTATTTTGAATAATAAAAAATGAACATTACAAACCAGCATGGAGCTAAATGCTAGTTTGTTAAAACAATGCCTAAAGAGAATGCTAGTTTGCAAAAACAACAGTTAAATAGAATGTTAGCTTACTAAAACAATGGCTAAATGGAATGCTAGTTTACTAAAACAGCAGGTAAATACGAAGCTAGGTTGCTAAAACAGCAGTCAAATACAATGTTTTTTTTTTTTTGCTAAAACAATACCTAATAAAATGCTAGTTTCCTAAAACAACAGTAAAAAGAATGTTATTTTGCTAAAATAACAGCTAAATAGAATATTAGTTTGCCAAAACATTGTCTAAATAGAGTTCTAGTTTGCTACAAAACAACAGCAAAATAGAATGCTAGTTTACTAAAGGAATAAATAAAGTTCTAATATACTAAAACAACAGCTAAATAGAATGTTTTTTTTCTAAAGGAATAAATAAAGTGCTTATATGCTAAAACAACAACAAAATAAAATGCTAGTTCGCTAAAGGAATGAATAAAGTGCTAAATATACAAAAACAACAGCTAAATAGAATGCTAGTTTGTTAAAAAAAAACAGTGAAAAAGAATGCTAGTTTGCTAAAGGAATAAAGTGCTAATATACTAAAACAATAGCTAAACAGAATACTAGTTTGCTAAAACAACAGCAAAATAGAACGTTAGTTTGCTAAAGGAGTAAATAAAGTGCTAATATACTAAAACAACAGCTAAACAGAATGCTAGTTTCCTAAAACAAAGACTACTAGACTGTGCTAAAACAACAGCTAAGTAGGCCTAGAATGTTAACGTTCCAAAACAACAGCTAAATTGAATGCTAGTTTGCTAAAACAAAGGCTAAATTTATTAATGTTATCCAATAGCCTGCACAGCCTGCTTAAAATGAAAGTCATTTTTATAAGAAAATTATTATGTTTGAATGTAAAATTGAACTTTGGAATAGCATAAACTGATGAATCATTTACAATAAGACCAGAAACAAATCAAAAAAGTTTTATTCATGTTGACTTTAAAAACAAGACCCCTGCATTGTGCTGTAGCTGTTTTTGAATGTAAATGCTTCCCGAGAAACGCATCACGTGATCCCAAAACCAGCCTAATTTCTGAAAATATGTAATTGCAGAGCATCAATTTTGTCAATTTTGCAATTACACACTCAGAGCATCTCACAGCCTGTCCTCGGATGAGTCTGCTTTTCACCTCTGCTCCGCTCCCCCCTCTCTTTCAATCGCTGGCCCGTTTCTCCCAACAAGGCTCATGCATTGTTTGTCTGGGATCACCCTTGTAATCAGGGTTAAGAGCAAATCTGCCTCATGTTATGCAACAAGCTCAAATCGCAGGTCTGGGAAGAGGGGAGCAAAAGCTTTAAGCTCTAAGCCACCATGGGACAACAAGCTTTATAGCGGCGGACGGGAAGGAGACTTTGCTAGACAAAAACGCTCATTTATTCTATCAAAACTGACCCGGTTGTTCTCAAAATAGCAGTGAAAACAGTTTCCGTTTTGCCTAATACTCCTCCAAACAATGAGATTAGAAATTAGGACACAAGCAGATCTGTATTATTATTAAAAGATTTTCGCTACGATCAATTAGACTGATCTTTTGCCTCTTGTTTTTCAGATTTGGATATGCACCTGTGTCCATTTATTGCTGTACATGACAGTTGCTGCCTATTCCAGTGAAATAGGAAATCCCATTACAGATGACATCAAGAAAATTTCTTTGTTGGTAAGAGCTCGGCCATTCTTATCTCTCCAATGCCGGGGGGCTTTTTTTCCCAGCGTATTTTGTGAAAGACAACAGCGGAGGCTGATTTAGCGATGCTCTGGGGGGAAAGAGCTGAAATTTATTTCATGTGTGTTGGAATGAAAGCCCCAGACATGTGGCTCAAAGTATGATAATAGAGTCGTATACATAAAACAAATGCTTCGCTGCAGACAGTCTTTTTAGGATCATCAAAAATCATCAGCCTGAAAGGATTATTGAGTTTATCGCTTTGTTGGAACATGTGAGTTGTGTAATGGCATTTGCTTTCCTTCAGCAAAATATTTATGAAGTACAATGCCAAATCACTGCGTGTGCCATATGCTGGTTGGTTAATAACCAGTAATTAAACTCTTTTGAAGTACATATGTTTGCGGCTTCCATAACTATACCTAAGCCAAGGTTATAAAGCAAATTAGAGTAATTCCACGTTTACGTTGTGGTCACTCACTGGTAAAGTTTAATTACTGAATCTTTATCGATGATGAAATGACCATGTGCATTGTAGTTTTTGACTCTCAGAACCGCTTTCTTTCTCTCCTATTAGAAACAGAATATTCCAAAAGACTACAAGATTACATTACGTTATATACCTAAAGAAGTGGTGAGTTGTTATTATTCAGTTTCATCGAATCGTTCACGGTAATAAAAGCAAACACGGTGCTAATCTAGTAATGTCTTTTGTTTTTCTTAAAGAGTGGTATGTGCTGGGTAAAGCTAAATGTATTTCACTTGGAGGTGAGCTTTAAAGGCCTGGCGCAGAAGTTTGGGAACATATCCTCCAATAAAGATAATATAGGCACTTTTGTCCAAATACTGCAAGAGATGCGGTATCACATTGGATATGGCTTGGTAAGTTACCTCAAACAACTGTGTTTCATGCAGAAATCTTGAAGTATCTAGTATGTTTTGTTATTGTGTTACAAATTTTCTTCAACTATAGTTTCTATAAAAATAAATTCTATGAATTCTTTAAATAACACAGTGATTGACACTGAATGAGGAACATTTTTAAGACGATTGGGAAAAAACTGTGCAAAATCTGAATTTTCAGGTCTTAGTTTCTTTTTCAAAAATAGTTTAAGATAATTTATATAAAACTCTTTTTTGTTTATGGTACATTTTATGGAGGTTTTATTCATTTCTTTTTCAATAATAGTTTTAAATAATTTCTATAAAATGAATATTTATTATTCAAATGTATATATTTATCTTTCATTTTTATTTAATTTTTTTTTTTTTTTAAACTATTTATTTTTCTTAATTTGGTTATACTTTATTTTAAGGTGTAATATTAATTAACTACATGTACTTACTGTATGGTTAGGATTAGGGTTTGCCTTAGGGTTACTTGCATGTAATTACGCATAATCTGTTGTTATTATGATAGTAAGTACATGTAACGTGTAACAAGGACACCTTAATATATAAAGTGTTACCCTTATTTTTAAGTAAAATATTGCAACCACTGAGCAAGGTTTGTAAAACCACTTAGACAAAAATTCAGTTGATGACAGTAAACAACTATACATTTGTAAAGCAGTGCAAAATTTGGTATGTTTTATTAAGGTTTTATTAATTTCTTTTTCAAGAATATTTATTTTTGCATAATTTATTTGTTTATTTGTATTTCTTTTTAAATTTTTTATTTTAAAAAATGATTCATTTTTATTACAAGTAAATCATCGTAACAAATGATCCACTTGTAAATGGAAACCATTTTTTTCTGATTCTTCAGGAGGATTCAATGCTAGAATTCGATTGTCACTACATCAATGAGATGTGGCTTACGGCAAAGTATTTTGAATTTGTGGAGGACTTTTTCAACACTGCCAATTCGTCGAGAGATGCCGAGGATTGTGAGCCCCCACCATGTCCCACATCCACAAAAACAACAGTAACGACAACTACGACAGCGTCGACAACGTCAGCGCAACATAGCACAAATGGTGAGGCACATATCATAAGCAGTCTTAAAGGCCTTGCGAAGGCATGGTCTACACATTGCGGAGTGTTGTCTGTGTCGTTTTTAATGAAGCTATTGAGAAACCGCAGAATGTCGTTTGTGGAAGGCCGCCCATTTGCAACTGAGGTTTTAGATGTTAACACCCACTTTTAAATCATATCTCTTGTGGCAGCTTTGGTTGCAATTTTGCGCATGTTGTGTGTGTGTGTGTGGGTGGATGTGTGTGTGTTCCACGCCTTTTCAAACGAAGCCTCTGGACAAAACAAGAGAGGCAACATGTTTTTGTCAGCGCTATTATGACAGAGTCTCAGCTGAGTTTCAAAACCAACAGATGCTCCCCAGTGAATGACATGAAAGGGAGAACAGAATCGAAGTCCAATTGTCACCATGTTGATTACAGAGCAATCTTCAGATCTTCCCAAGCGCAAGCTCTTTCTTTCTAAAAGCGGACAGATCAGATCTTTCATGGGGCGGAGAGAAAAGGAGATTGTGTCCGACTTTTTAAGCATCTAACAATGAACGGTTTCTATCTGAGACTTTTAATGCTTCTCTGTTTCTGGCTTTCTCTAGAGAAACGTAACGGTTTGCCTGATGACCCCGAAAAAGGTGAGTTATCACATAAATGTCTTCAGTCATCACTGCTGTATGCATCCAAGAGATAGTCGGTCCAAAAATGAAAAATATAAATAAATAAATAAAAATCTTTTACCTACCCTCGTGTTGTTCCAGACCTTTTATCTCTATCTCTTTATCTCTTCACTGGAACACAGGAAGAGATAGTACTGTTTCTCTTACGATGAAATTGAATGAGGAATAAAAAAATCAAAGAGATTTGTGTAAGGAATGGATGAAAATTAAAGATGTATTCACAAAAGTCAAGTCATTTCGTGCCAGGTTGGCAGACAAGTAATATGGGCTACTGTATGTTCTTTTTTGTCATTTTTGATGCTTGACAGCCTCAGATGCCATTCACTTTCATTATAAGGGAAAAACTTTGTAAACATTCTTCAGAATTCCTCATTTTATGTTCCATAGAGGAAATGAGGAACAACATCTATTTTACATTTAACATTAACATTTATTTTACATTTTATTTATTTGAAAATGACTACCCAGCTAGCCAAAGAAACAAGAAATAACATCAGGTTGAATAAATGTTGACAGAAATTTTAGTTTCATTTTTTACATTATTTTATTTTATTATTTTATTTTATTTTAGGTTCCTTTACATTTTATTCATTTGAAAATGACTATCCAACTAGCCAAAGCAGCGAAAAAAAATGATATGAGGTTGAATAAATGTTGACAGAATTTTTAAATTTAATATAATTTTATATTATTTTTAGTTAATGCCAATTTTTAATTAATTTAATTTAATTTTTTACTTTTTATTTTGTTTTTATATTATTTTGTGCAATCTATTTCTTTAACATTTATTTGAAGAAAACTGAGCAGTTATGCAGGTCAGATGTTGGATTTAGTGCTGAACAGATGTAGATACTCTGATATATCTGCAAGGTTGAAAGTTTATCTTGCTGTCTGTCACAGTTTAACAAGAGCGCCTTTGCAAACTGATAAAACCAGTCTCATTTTTCTGTAGGGGCATTCCTTCCAAAAGTTGTGCAGAGCAGTCTTATGTCGCTCCTCGCCATCCCGTTCATCGCAGTGGTGGTGTTTCTGTTGGTCTGGAAGGTACGTGTGGTTTTGTGCCCCGCTTAAACTTCAAGATCACAGCCTTTTGGCTTTCAATCCTGATTGGTATTATTCTTTGTCCTTTTGTAATGCAGATGAAATCTCGAAGAAACACCCCCCAAACTGAACGGAGTCCAGAAGAAGGTCCCGCCCTTTTCTCAGGAGAGGAAGCCAATATACCCCCATTAGATGTGGAGATATCTGAAAAGTAAACAGTCAGATCTGCATAGTGTGCTGTGCTTTCTACACTTCCATTGAGCCCTAAAATATTTGAAAACTTAAGCCAAATTTCAAATTGGTCATTGCATAAGAATTAAATTGTCCAAATATTTTTAGGGTCTATTTTTGTCCTGCCTATTCACAGTTGTTTCGACACACCAGTTAACACCAACTTCCTGTTTTCCTTTTCCAGAAACAGATTAAATATTATCATGGCAGTGTAAATCCAGCCCCAGCTTAACCAACGCAGGTAAATAACGTTCTTATTATAAATAAAGCATTAACTTAACCTACTTTACAGCGTATCATTTCACAGAGGCCGCAGCCATAATTTTGTTTCTCATTAACAACCTTTCAGTCACTCCTTCAGAAGGCACAACGGACAGGAACAAACAAGCACCACCTCCGAAAGATTCTCTTACTGAACTTCTAGTTGTGAAGGAAGGATGCATACTGGCCTGAGACGCAACGAACTACTCTTTGAGAACTGATGCCCTCTCTTATCAACCACTGCTGAGCCCTTCGGGGTAGATACGGTTGCTCATTCTGAGAACTTCTGAGAGTCGCTCTTCATGCTCTTTAAAGCTTCCTTCTCCTCTTGGAGACCGCAACAAGAATTCGATGAAAAACAGAACGAAAGCAACACGGCATTGGATTCAGCTGGAGGCGTCAAATAGCCAAACGCATTTTTTCGAGCGCAGGAGCCGCAGTTCAGAAGGAGGGCAGCCATATTGTTGCTTGAGAGCAGATGGCTATCTAAAAGGAGTTAAAGCAGAATTGACTACCTCCAGCTGCACTGGTCCATCTCCTTCTTTCTTTCTTCGTCCTTGTTCACTCTCTTTCTTTTGGTCTGGGTGTCCAGATAGACGCCTTTTCAGTTTTTTGAGTGCTTGAATCAGTAAAGTCGTTCTCAGATTGTATCATCTGATTTGTGAATTGTTTTTATTGTCACTATAGACTGGTGGTGTGGACTTAATTTATTTATTTTCTGAATATGACATGACACCTGCATGGCATCAAATATCGATTGAGATGACGAATACACGATCGTCTCAACCTTAAAACATATCCCGCAATTCTTAATCGCTTGTGTATTTTGACAATAAACCCTATGTTCATACTAGCCACAACCTTGTAAGTACCATTATAGCTCCTCATCTGATAGACGCCGTTACGTGTTTTTAAAGCTATGTATCAGTACACCTGTGATTTACGCTGTTAATTTCGCATTACGGCTTTTTATAAAGTCTGCTTCAGTGTTTGTGAAGTCATTTAGTATGAGGAAATCTCTGGTGGCTGCTAATTTTATAGACGACTCCGCTTTTGTCGACGGTCATGAGAGTTTTATAGCTTGTAGATTTTAATTAAGAAAAAAAAATCTGCCATGCTAGAGCGAAATGCAGTCAGACTTTAAATATGGGTCAAAACTAACTCGAGTTGTATCACGTCAAACAAAACGGTACACCTCACACCACAAAAAGCAACTTTTTCGAATACAGGATGCCATCGGAAGATCTCGCTAGCAGTAATAGAAAACCTACATGTATATTTCTACTCGTATTTTTGTGCCTTTTCATAGCATGGCTCTCCCTGTAAAGATTCTTTTTGGATAACCAGCCATATATTTATTACGGAGAAAAGAATAATATAATAATGATATTGCACTAGCTATATTCAAGAAAATTCCTCTAGGACATTTCAGATGACTTTCCAAGAAAAGCATAACACGATCCGGTTCCGGCTTCGGTCTCCTGCTGAGTACGAATCAATTTATGCATGTTCACATCTGACGTCTTACATGGATTGCGCTTAATCTGTACATACTGATTTATGATAGCTACAACTCATATAGACAAGTGCTAATGATTTTGAGACGAAACTCAGAGGAGATCAGATTTGATTTGTACCCTGCTTTCTCCAACTGGTTGTAATGATCTATATCCTGTGTTGTGGGGAATAACCTGTTGTCTGCCCAGTCTTCATTTTCTTAGTTCGAGCACAACAGTTTTTTTGTTTTTTTTTTAAGATACAGTATGTAATGTGAAGTTGACGTTTGGTGAGTAATATCTTGTCCTGGTTAAGGTGGTTGTTTACAAAAACTCGTATTAACATTGGCAGCAATGGAAAGGTCTCTCATTGTAGTGTTTTCATGCAGTTAATCCAAGCTCTCGATGGGGCACGTCAGTGTAAGTATTTGCTTTTTCCATCACAGTAAACTGCTTCAGACCATCTCAGTGTAGTTTGGGACAGTGCTGGTAATGTTACAGCGTGAGGTCACAGATTATAAACATGCAAAATTCATTTTTACATTCGATTCGGGAACCTCAGTGAACTGGAGAAGTTCTCAGTCTGTCTAGAGGGTGATGAAGCTTCCTTTGGCGTCTTTGTTTGTGCCCTGATTAGTTTCCATGTAAAGAGTCAATAAGTAATTGCGACAGATAAGCTGCACCATAGGAGTCTTCAAAAGTGGGAACATTCCTACATGTTGTAGGAGTTTCGTGTGTGAAAACTCTGAAAACGGGAGTTAAGACCCCCCAAAACACAAACCACAGACCACATGAGTCAGTCAGTGAAATTCCCACCACTGCCCTGAAACTACTGGGAATGTTGGCGAAGTGTCAGAAGGCACTGTTGCTCCGTTTTGTGATGCTGAGATGAGAGGGACGTACAAGGGAACCGTACCAGGATTTTTCAGATTTGGCATGTCCCAACTGGCGCAATTGGATCCTGCATCATATTCATAAGCCTGCAGAACACAGCTAGTCAGGAAGCCAGTCAGGGTGCCAAAAGTAAACAAGGAATTGTGGCCCAGTCATTGTCTGGGTGACAGTCTACTGTATTCTATATTTTATATGAATATATGCAAATATATGTATGAGATGTAAATAAAGTACATTTATCCACCATTGCTGAGGCTTGGGTGGGCTTTACTTCTCATTACGACTAATAAAACCATGATAATGACAGTTGAGTGGTCTGGGTTTGATTTTACTTATTATTTTTTTTCTTTCGACTTCCTTTTAAAATGTACTGATGCATTTAAAAGGAAAGTTCACTCATTTATTCACCCTCATCCAAACCCAAATGACTTTCTTTTTGCAAAAGGAAGTATTGACTGAACGCCTTTGACATCCATTATAGTTCATGAGAGAAGTATCAAATTATTCTTTTGAGTTTTTGGTGAATCAGTTAATCCTGAATGATTCGTTCTGAAGGAGTCGAGTTCAGCTCACTTAATCAGTGATCCGTTTGAAATGTTTTATGAGACTAATCATTTCTCACACAAAACTATTGTATAACTTCAAAAGACTTGAAATCTAGATACTGATTCATATGGACCACTTTTATGATGCATTAATTGCTCCACAATAACAAATCATTCACTTTTATTACACTGAAGAAAGCGACCAGGATATTCTTCAAAAATCCCCTTTTTGTGTCTCACGGAAGAAAAGAAATAATAACGTGGGTTTGCAAGGACATGAGGGTGAGGAAATGATAACAGAATGTTAATTTTTGAATGAATTGTTCCTTTAAGCGTGTGTGAAGTTGTTTGTGGTTATTTGATGGGCTCAAACGGCTTTTCTTTCCATTTACTAGGAAACAACACGCCACAATCACACGCACTGAATAGCCTGGTTAAGGGTTCAAATTTCATTTAAATCATACCATTCTCTTTCCTGTTAAATGAAACAATACATTTGGAATGTAATTATTGTGAGGTTTTTTACAAAAGCTATTCCAAGGAATATCCATAATGTAAACATTTTAACACAGCATTTAGTACTTCATATCACATGAATGTTCATATGAATGTTCTTAAAGGGAGAGTTTGCTCAAAAATGACAATTCTGTCATCATTTACTCACCCTCTTTTTATGTTGTTTTGGACCCCATTGATTTTCTGTATGGACAAAATGACATGAGGGTGAGTAAATTCGAATTTTTAGCCAAACTATCCCTTTAAGTGCTTTTACTCATGTAGCATTTTAATCCCCCCATTTGGTTAGAGGCTGTTTATGGACTCAAATGCAAAACATGTGGAGTGAAAATGCTCTACACATAAAGTTACTGATCACATACCATCAGGGAGTTGTTGTAAAAGTTAGGCCCAAATCTGAGCTAACAACATGGACGAGGCATTTTAACTGTTTTACCATCAGCCATCTTGCTCGCTGTGGTGTATTTAGTGCTACCTAATGTAAATCTGCTGTGCACAGATCCTCCAGGCCCTTTAAACACCCCAGGATAATAATTCCTTGTTGACTCAGTAACATTGCTTACTAAAAACAATTCCGGAAGGAACAAGCGTAGTTAGGCATAATGACGGTTTAAGGGTTTAATAAGTAGCGCCAAAACTGGGAATTCAGTCTTGTTTATTTGTGCAAGTTAAGACTATATGGACAGTCATTTCTCCCTGCCGTGCTTGTGTGGGCAGTGGCTTCCCGCTGCGCAAATATGCAGGCGCTTCGGCGCGCTACAATAAACTCTGCCGTCTCTTGAATTTTGAACCCAGATTGCAGAATGCATAATAAAGATAAAAATGGAAGCGCTTTTGCATAACAGTCTACGGCTCGCTCGCCTCTGCCCTTCTCGGCAGCCCCCTCGCATCGCATTAGCGCCGTTTGTGTGGGTAGGTACGCTGGTTGAGAGCCCAGGCAGATGACACTATAAGCCTGTCCCCCTGAATGCCAGCCTCTCCTATGACAGTACGTACATTAACAAAAAAAGGGCTTTTGAATGTGTGACAAAGGTCTTTATGAATTTAAATTGTGTGCGTTTTTTCTCGGCGGTGGGAATCGGCACAGGACCTTAGTCACAGGTCATGTGGTTTAGGGTTACTAAAAGCCTCTACCAATAGAGTTGTGTTGCACGCTTTTTGCCCTTTTACAAAGCCCTTTCTGCAGCCGCGAGAGAAAGCGCTCACCCCCAGGTGGGGAGCGGAGACGGACGAGTCGGGTCCCTGGAGGCTGTAACCAGAGGCTTATCAGAGCCCGACGCTGTTCTGTAATACTCCTGTGAAAGGCCTTCTCCGCCGCCTCCCAATAGCCGTGTCTCTGGGCAGGAGGCTGTAATGGAGATCTCCGTGGCCCCTCGGTAAGCAGCGAAGGAGCGAAAAAGGGGGGACTGTCTCAGGACGAGGCCAGAGCCGAGCGATGACACTGCTGCGTAGGCGTGACAGAAGAGAGGAGAGGTCTAATGAGTCAGAGGGGAAAGGCTCGGCTTCTCCTCAGGGGTCCCCCGCCATGAAGCGTCACCTCACGGGGGGCGCAGGTGGACACGCCCGGCATTCGAACGCCACCGCGTTTCTCATGGGCTCCCCGAGGAGCACCTGTGTCGTGGCTCAAAATGATTGGATAAAGACTGGGAAGGTTTACACCAGCTCAGTGACATTCAGCTTCAAACCGAGGCCTTGCCAAAGATGAGTAGCCTGAGATCCGCTGATATGACTAAGGCGAATACACAGTCGGATAGAGATAAATGTCATGCTGCCGTGTAGCTATGAGTCACGTCGTGATGATCGGTTGCTTTCTTCTTGGCTGCTACGCTGATTGAAATCCTAAAGGTTGTTTTGCCAGTAATTTTGCCAGCTGATACAGCTGGCGTCGTACCATGATGGCCTGAAAGGCTTCCCGATAAGAATTTCAAGTGAAACTGGAGCACTTCTAAGGCTGTTGAAACTGATTTCGGGACAGGCCAGGATGACGCATTTATCACACAGAAGCTCAGAATAACCTGGAATATCAAACCATTGAGCAGTCACTTTTAAAAAGTAGTTATTTGTCCTTCTGTGCAGGAAAAAATTTACATTTAAATTATCATTACTATGTGTAAATAAAAAAATAAATCAGTGCAGTTCCTCAAAAGTCAGCCCCTTCGCTGAGAGTTTTTAATTTCAAAATTCATTATATAACCCCACGCATCATTCTGATTCCCAGGAGGATAAAGGGTGTGTAAAAGGAGGTGTTTTCTTTTATCTAAATGAGCACTGTTGGGTGTTCATATTGTTTGCTGCTGTTTGAAATGCTGATTCCTTTCACACTATTCCACTGAATCATTTCAAAAGAGTAACTTGATAACCTTGAGGGTTTGGCTGCACATCTAAAACATATTATCATATACAAAGACACCTTTCCCTGGAGATTTTCACATATGACATGAAAGACATCCATTTCATACATATATATTGTCATGTGGGATACAGCAAGTGCAATATTGTAATTGAACAATAGGGACCAAATTATTGTTGTGTCTTCCTAGCAGATTTATCTTGATATTTCAAATTGTGGCTGATTTTTGTTATTATTATTATTGTTATTATTATTATTATTATTATTATTATTATATAGCCTATGCATACCTATTCACATCAGACTCTTTACCAAAAGAACAAATATATTTAAATATAATCTGAAACAATTGTGTAATAGTTTACCATTTGTGCATAAAATATGTTTTATTAAAATATTAAATATTGTTGCACTAAATATTAAATGTTGCTATAAATTATATATAAATATTGTATATAAAAATTATATATATATATATATATATATATATATATATATATATATATATATATATATATATATATATATATAATGAGAAATTCGAAATACAATAGCATGTCCTTCGTCAAGGACAAATTGAATTAGTTATTAAAAGTTTAAATTAGTTGCTAAAAATTAGTTGTGCTGTAACTGGTTGTCTGCGAGTGAGCGAGCTAGCCTGGCGAGGAAAGCCCTTATATGGACATGGTTTGAGAGCGTTTTATGCAAATTACTAGCGGTTATTGGCCAGTTTGCCTGTACAAATAATCAGATTCAACGAAGGTAAGGACATATTTTCGTGTTTACTCACCTGTTGAATATTGCGTGAGAACTTTTCTACACACAAAGCAGATGTTACCATAGAGAATATACTTTTACTCTAAAAAAAAATAAGAGAGTTTGAAATGTGATGTCTGAGGTGTGCTGCATTCGTCCTCAATCATTTCATCGGTAGCTACACAGTATTTCCTCTGATGGAACAATTATTTATAATTATTAACAGGTCTTATATGTATCCGGTTAACTTCAACATAACTGCAGTTAATTCTCAAGGGTTATTTCATGCCAGAGCATTGCTCTTTGGCACTCAGTTAGCCTACTTAAATAAAAAAAAAAAATGAAAGTTCACCTGAGCTTTTCCATCATTAACGCTTGGTCGGCCGCCAAGAATTCTATAGAGTGCGTCCACAGTCAGTGTGACACATAGAGGATGATAAATTAAGCACATGACTAGAGGTTAAGCGTTTAATTAAATATGGAGAAACCAAGTGAACACGACTCTCTTAAAGTTTATCCAAACACAGAACCTCTGCCAGACTGTCGAAATGAAGAATCACTAGCATTAGAAGTGGATAATTTATCTCATGTATGAGGAAGCAACAGATGAGTAATGATAAGAATCACAAAAATGGACATTAATGTCATGGTTTCACCCCGATGCTTCCTTTATCAAGCTTATCTTTATTCAGCAGGTATATCAAATGTGCAACCAGGTCAAGGCTTATAGATCTTGGGATAGAATTCACAGATATGTTACTGCATTTTGTGTGAATCCCATTCACGTAGAATTGCAGTTGTTTTTAACAACAAACATCTGAAACGTTCTTTCCTCAATTTAATGGTCCAGTCATTAGCGTCCCTCAATAAATTTGCATGGTATGAGGTCTTTGTAAAAAAATTCCACTTCAACCACATATTTGAAGAATGAGGCACCATTGAAATGCAGTGCTAAAGTGCCTGGTTCCTGATGTAGAAAAAACCTTAAACAAACTTTTTTCCTTTGAAGCAAACCACCACTGCAAATTGCTTCCTAATTGAAGAACAAAATGTTTTACATGTGCTTCAGATCTCTGTTAAATTGTTTTTGAAGTGTGGATTTAGCAAAGCACAAATTTGTGATACAGATACTCTGCATAATCCCTGAGAAACATCATTTCTAATTAAATTTAATAACAGAGCGGCTCACCAACCCTTCCCATGCTAAATCATTCATGATAAAAAGGGGAAAAAGCCCCTGAGCAAAGCTGAAACACTTGCAAAAAGGCATGCTGACAAAGTTCTCCCAGGCTGTTGCACCTATATGTGAAACTCGAATGTTAATATTTGTACTGCCAAGTCAAAGTAATACATTACACTCTTGATTGTCATTTAGTGGGTTTGTTAAATCCTTTCTTTCTCTTTCTACCGCACCCTAACACATGCACTTGCAAGTATCTGATCTTCCTATCTTTTCTTATCTTCTTCATGCATGTCTGACTAACAGTTTAAACTATTTGCCATCAGCAGAATGCGACAGGTTGGTGAGAATGTATTAAATAATTCTTTTAATATGAGTATTTCCAAGCACTTGCAGATATATATATATATATATAGATATATATATATATATATATATATATATATATATACTGTATATACAGGTGCATCTCAATAAATTAGAATGTCGTGGAAAAGTTCATTTCAGTAATTCAACTCAAGTTGTGAAACTTGTGTATTAAATAAGTTCAATGCACACAGACTGAAGTAGTTTAAGTCTTTGGTTCTTTTAATTGTGATGATTTTGGCTCACATTTAACAAAAACCCACCAATTCACTATCTCAAAAAATTAGAATACTTCATAAGACCAATAAAAAAAAAAAAAAAACATTTTTAGTGAATTGTTGGCCTTCTGGAAAGTATGTTCATTTACTGTATATGTACTCAATACTTGGTAGGGGCTCCTTTTGCATTAATTACTGCCTCAATTCGGCGTGGCATGGAGGTGATCAGTTTGTGGCACTGCTGAGGTGGTATGGAAGCCCAGGTTTCTTTGACAGTGGCCTTCAGCTCATCTGCATTTTTTGGTCTCTTGTTTCTCATTTTCCTCTTGACAATACCCCATAGATTCTCTATGGGGTTCAGGTCTGGTGAGTTTGCTGGCCAGTCAAGCACACCAACACCATGGTCATTTAACCAACTTTTGGTGCTTTTGGCATTGTGGGCAGGTGCCAAATCCTGCTGGAAAATGAAATCAGCATCTTTAAATAGCTGGTCAGCAGAAGGAAGCATGAAGTGCTCCAAAATTTATTGGTAAACGGGTGCAGTGACTTTGGTTTTCAAAAAGCACAATGGACCAACACCAGCAGATGACATTGCACCCCAAATCATCACAGACTGTGGAAACTTAACACTGGACTTCAAGCAACTTGGGCTATGAGCTTCTCCACCCTTCCTCCAGACTCTAGGATCTTGGATTCCAAATGAAATACAAAACTTGCTCTCATCTGAAAAGAGGACTTTGGACCACTGGGCAACAGTCCAGTTCTTCTTCTCCTTAGCCCAGGTAAGATGCCTCTGACGTTGTCTGTGGTTCAGGAGTGGCTTAACAAGAGGAATAAGACAACTGTAGCCAAATTCCTTGACACGTCTGTGCGTGGTGGCTTTTGATGCCTTGACCCCAGCCTCAGTCCATTCCTTGTGAAGTTCACCCAAATTCTTGAATCGATTTTGCTTGACAATCCTCATAAAGCTGCGGTTCTCTCGATTGGTTGTGCATCTTTTTCTTCCACACTTTTTCCTTCCACTCAACTTTCTGTTAACATGCTTGGATACAGAACTCTGTGAACAGCCAGCTTCTTTGGCAATGAATGTTTGTGGCTTACCCTCTTTGTGAAGGGTATCAATGATTGTCTTCTGGACAACTGTCAGATCAGCAGTCTTCCCCATGATTGTGTAGCCTAGTGAACCAAACTGAGAGACCATTTTGAAGGCTCAGGAAACCTTTGCAGGTGTTTTGAGTTGATTAGCTGATTGGCATGTCACCATATTCTAATTTGTTGAGATAGTGAATTGGTGGGTTTGTTAAATGTGAGCCAAAATCATCACAATTAAAAGAACCAAAGACTTAAACTACTTCAGTCTGTGTGCATTGAATTTATTTAATACACCAGTTTTACAATTTGCGTTGAATTACTGAAATAAATGAATTTTTCCACGACATTCTAATTTATTGAGATGCACCTGTATATATATATATATATATATATATATATAAACTTTTCTGCAAAATGCGTGAATATCCAAGGATATATCCTATATTGTCCAAAAAGTAGGCTGCTATGTATCTTCATTTTTTATTTTTAACTGTTAATTTAATTCATTTTAAATCAATGTTTTAATTATTTTAATTTTTTATTCTTTGCTTCTATTGTAGTGATTATTTTAACTCCTTTTTAGGTAAAGCACTTTGAATTACCATTGTGTTTGAACTGTGCTACATAAATAAACGTAAAAAGTAAATAAAATTCAATTATTTAAAAAAAAAATTGATAATACATATTTTCATATTTTCATATTATAATGTTGTTATATTTGAAACAGCCTTGTAAGTAAACTGTTTTTGTACATTAATAATAAAAAAATGTTTCTTGAGCAGCAAATCAGTATATAATTTCTGAAGGATCATGTGACACTGGACTAATGATGCTGAAAATTCAGATTTGCCATCACAGAAATAAAT
The DNA here is from genome assembly GCA_039654775.1 of Spinibarbus caldwelli. NCBI lineage: Eukaryota > Metazoa > Chordata > Actinopteri > Cypriniformes > Cyprinidae > Spinibarbus > Spinibarbus caldwelli. The sequence continues at coordinate 12,012,012 of CM077265.1, read as the reverse complement.
TACAGTTTAATATATGTTAAAATAGGGTACAAAATAGTTCCTTTAAATTGTAATAATATTTCAATGTTACTGTTTTTATTGTATGTTTAATAAATGCAGCCTTGATGAGTATAAGGGACATCTTTCAAACACATTTAATAAGCTTAATTATTCAAAAATTTTGACCTTTAAAGTATTTATACATTTAATATTTAAATATTTAATTTAATATTATTACATATTTTAATCATTTTTCTCTGAAATTATATAGAAATATTCAACAAAAATGTCAGGGTGACAGCTATTGATCATCATGCATATTAGCGGCATGAAAAAAGCAGCTTTGACATTTTGATGATCATTCTTTTTCTATTTAACTGGGAAATGTCATCAAAACGTGAATTTGCTGAAACATGAAGATGATTAGAATTAAAGCAAATAATTGTGAAATTTTATTATCAAAGATACTATTTTGTTGGGAAATTACAACACACAGTTTGAATGGCAGTGCCACTTGTGGTAAACAGGGCTAATGGAAACGGAGTAAACGCACACAATGTCCATGTTACATTTTATCAGTGTTTTAAAAGTTTTATTATTAGTATTAAAGAATCAAAAACCTTATAAACCCTGATCGTCAAATGCTGCCCATGGATAGGATAATTGCCTTTCTCTTTAATGAACATGACTCATGTATCATGTCCCCTAGGTGGTCTTCAGTTTCTTGTGTTAAGCCTATGCTGAAGCATTTGAAATCTTTACAGGTTTGACAATACTTCATCTTTGCGCTAAGGCATTTGATTACACATATATGTCTCTAATAGGGTCAATTTGAGCTCAGAAAGAATAACTGCGAAATGGAATTCCCTTTCAGCACTTCAGTAAAATAACCATAAAATATGACAGGTTCACTGATCTTTGTCACAAACATAATGATGTAGCAACTTCAACACACCAGCTGCACTGCATGGCTGATAAACTTTAATAATGGTATGCCAACAAACTTCAAAGATTTTGTGGCCGACTAGCAATAACTTGTTTACAGCCCTTCATGCGGAGTCAAGTGTCTTTTCGATCTTTAAGCTAATGATCTAACCTGACAGAAAATTGACTTTGTTTCCAATCTTAGCACTTTTAAAACTGGGCTCGTATGAGATAACAACAACATGTGGGAGCTGAAGCCTCAGGCCAGTCACCCTAAAGGATTTTAACTTGCTTGAACTCAACATGCATCCACATAACAGATGTATCTCCTGTTAGATATTAAGCAATGTTTACCCACATTACAGCAGCGGCACTGGAAAGCCCTCTAGTCAATTGCTAAAAAGATCCGATGTAGAAATTTGGCTTTCAATGTAGAACGATGAAATAAACAAAAACAAAAGCGCAAGGACACTGAACTCCCTCTCTGACAGATCTGTATTGCTGTGGAAGTGCTCACTTTAAAAAGCAAACAACTGCACTTAAAACTGAGTAATGATCCTCTGAAATTCAGTTACCATATCAGCCCTAATCTTCAGGATATCGGGCAGCAAAACATGCACTCACATAAAAAAAAAAAAAAAAAAATCAGAAAAAAAGATCCCTTTAAGATCTCAGTTGTTTCTCCTATACAGCAATTAGACTAAATTCTTCTGTGAAAAAGATATCTTGAAATGAATTGTCGCTTCTTATTCTTTCTGTAGCCTGTATCAACAATTGTTTCTTATTTCTGAAGATAACATTTTTATTTCTTTAATTTAGAAGAAGCATCTGCGATAAAATTGACGCATTTAGCTGTGAACTCCTGAGATCTGGGGAAACAAACATCAACATCAGGTAAAACCAGCGAGTGTTGTGACCAGTTAGAAATGAGGGTGAAATGAATATACATCTTTAAATCATTTGTAAATCTTTCATAATCCGAATATGCACGTATTCTGGTTAAAATCAGATTTTTTTTTGCTCTTAAATCCTACATATGATGCAATCGTGATTAACACGCGAACACGCACACAGTGATTACATTGTATATATTTGATCAGATGTTATTTGTTATTTTGTATGACCAGAAGGGCTTGACGTGAAACAGTTGTTGGATTATGTGATGGGTGGGATGGATGTTTGGCATAAAAATGGTTTAGAAACAAAGTAAATATGATTAACACAACAAATCATGCACAAAATTTAAACTGATGTCCATGTTTTCTATTAGTAGTCGGTAGGTAGTGAGAACGGTGCTCTTTGTACTTTTAAGTTAGTTATTGGATAAGTAGTACATTTAATAAAAATAGCATTATTATAGAGGCTCAAACAAACAGCATGTTACAACACAGTCTCTTTTATACTGAACAACTCCTGCAAACCCCTCACTGATTACTGATCTTCAAAGAACACATTTAGAATTATGTGATTGTTTTAACTCTCATTATTAACGTGGCATGACAGGAATTATACTATCCGTTTGTAGGAGTATTACTGAGTAAATAATAAGACTAGACTCTCAAAACCTCTCCTGCCTGCCAGACAATGGTTAAGTAAATTTAAATGTCAACGAGAGAACATTCATAAATGCCTTCTCTCCAGTCTTTTCGGTGCCTGCTTGTCTGTGGAATGAAATCACATGAAGCCGATATCAAGTGCACATCATTTGTGGAAAACCAATTTATTTATTTTTGCCCAGCCACCAAGCGGGAGCAGTCTTAATGGAGTACAGTAAGTTCTGAAGATGCCAGCTAAATCATTTGGGTGTTTTTGCTAATTATTATTTTTAATCTGTGCAGGACAGAATAACGTATTTTCTGTGTTGGGACAGGGACAGCTTGCAAGGCTGTTTATGATTCTCAGTATGTGGTGAACAGTTTTCCCTTTCCCTCCCAGTCAGTCACTCTCGATGTCACGTCGGTAATGACCGACTATGGGATCCCACTTAGAGAGACCAATCTACTTCGAGTGTATCAAAACGAGCCAATGAATATTGGCATGCGCTGATTGCATTCAGCTGCCACTGATCACAGCGTGAGTATAAAAAGGCAGCTGGTGCAGCGCATATTCAGCTTTTCGCTTCGGAGCTGAGCGGTGTAAATCGTCCTGCTCCTGACTGTCTGCTACGAGTGAGAATTCAAGCGAGCTCTTCTGCTCTTCATCATGTTGGTGGACAGCGCTTCAGCGGCGGTGGTTCCTTCCCTTTGTCGAGTGGATTGCACACATCAGGTTGCACTACCTCTGATCGTGTTGCAGGCGGCCATCTCCCCTGTGCGCTTCAGCACACTAAAAGAGCAAATTCTAAAAGAGCATTCACGGGTGGAACGTCTTTTTAAAGATGCGTCTTTTTAAAGATGCCTTTCCACCCATGCGTTTCTGGATGCAGTCGTTACCTGGCGCCGGGTGATGGTCACGATCGCTGGCTCTCGTGTCTGGGTATTAAGCACGCTGAGGTGGCCATCGTGGACGAGTCATGTACCCATTGCGGGAAGATGACCGTCGTGGAGTTGCGGACCAGACTCCGTTTCCTGCAAAGGGGCGGAGTGCCCGTGCCCTTGCACAGATCTAGGGCTCACCCTGGTGGCAGCCGGGGGGACGCTACCTCTGGCAGAGGCCGGACTGGTCTTACGGTGACGGTGAGGAATTCCCCTCCGAGGGCTCCTCTTTCCGCTGGCACTTCGCAGCCAGTGGAGCTGCCGGGGGAACAGCCCGGACCTTCCCGGGGGGTACCGGCTGTATCCTTTGGGGCTCCCCCCGACAATCGGATGTCAATCGCTGCATCGGAGAGCCAGACCTTTCTGGAGATGAAGATCCGGGAGCGCTGGCGTCTGCTAGACGGCCAGTAGTACCGGATACGGATCCGGAAATGGTGGCTATGCTTGCCCGGGCCGCCGAGAGGGTAGGGCTTGAGAGGAGACCTCCACCGTGTCCCGAACCCTCGAGGTTGGATGATTGGTTTCTCGGGGTGGCTCGTGCTTTTTCTCAGGGCCCCACCACGGTACCTTTCTTCCCGGAGGTGCGTGATGAGCTCACTGGGTCATGGACGGCACCTTTCACTGCCAGAAACCTCCCCGGTGCCTCGTCCTCCCTCACCACCCTCGATGGTGGCGCAGCGCGGGGCTGATCGGCAGTGCTTATATGGCCTGTGGAGAGGCTGCCTCCACCTTACACGCTTTGGCGTTGTTGCAGGTTCATCAGGCCAAGGCACTGAAGGACCTGCATGAGGGTGGCCACGACCCAGAAGTTCTTAAGGAACTCCGCACCGCTACTGACCTCGCGCTACGTGCGACGAAGGTCACTGCGCAGTCTCTGGGCCGTGCGATGTCCACTCTGGTGGTCCAGGAGCGCCATCTCTGGCTGTGTCTGGCCGACATGTGGGAGACGGACAAGACACGCTTCTTGAACGCCCCCGTGTCGCCGACCGGCCTCTTCGGCAACGCTGTGGAGAACTTTGCCCAACAGTTCTCCACTGCTCAGAAGCAGACTGAGGCCATCAAACACATCCTGCCCCGGCATGCAGCGGCTGCTTCCACCTGGCTGCCGGTGGCAGCATCTCAGCCGGCTCGTCGCCGAGGGCGGCCCCCTGCCGCCGCCGCCACCCCCGCTCCCGCGCAGCTATCGCAGCAGCCTCCACCTAAGCAGCGCCATGGAGCCGGCTGCAGGGCAGCCGCCCCGCCCGTCCAGGCCCTCGCCAAACCTGGCGGCAAACGGAAGAGCAAGCGGCCCTGAGACGGGCGACCCGGAGATGGATGGAGCTACTCTTCGGGAGATGGTGAACGCACCACTCCCTCCCCCGGAGGAGGGCCGGGTGGAGAATCTTTTGTTTTGTTTTTCCCTGCCACTGACCTCACGGTCGGTGGTACCCAAAATCTCGACAAAAGAGCAGTTTCCTCTATCTCTGGGTCCCCAGAGGGGACGGGGAGCTGTGGACGGGCCAGCGGGGCATTTTCAACTACCTCGACGACTGGCTCATTCTGGCTCAGTCTCAGGATCAGTTGTGCGAACACAGGGACCTAGTGTTAGCACACCTCAGCCAGTTGGGCCTTCAGGTCAACTGGGAAAAGAGCAAACTCTCCCCGACTCAGAGGATCTCTTTTCTTGGTATGGAGTTGGACTCGGTCGAACAAACAGCACGCCTCACGCAGGCACGTGCTCAGTCGGTGTTGAACTGCTTGAATATGTTCAAGAGCAGGACGGCGGTACCACTGAAGTATTTTCAGAGGCTCCTGGGGCATATGGCAGCTGCAGCGGCAGTCACGCCGTTGGGGCTGCTTCATATGAGACCGCTTCAACACTGGCTTCAGGGCCGAGTCCCGAGGTGGGCATGGCAACGCGGCACTCACCGGGTCCAAGTTACACCAGCCTGCCGCCAGACCTTCAGCCCGTGGTCAGACCTTTCGTTTCTCCGGGCAGGAGTGCCCCTGGAACAGGTCTCCAGGCATGCTGTAGTTTACACGGATGCCTCTACCACCGGCTGGGGGGCCATGCTCGACGGGCTTGCAGTGTCAGGGGTTTGGACGGGCCCCCAACTGCACTGGCACATCAATTGCCTAGAGTTGCTGGCAGTACGCCTTGCCCTGAACCGTCTCAAGGGACGCTTACGGGGCAAACACGTGCTGGTCCGTACGGACAACACTGTGACCGTTGCGTACATCAACCGACAAGGTGGTCTACGCTCCCGTTGCATGTCGCAACTCGCCCGCCACCTCCTCCTTTAGAGTCAGAAGCATCTGAGGTCGCTTCGTGCCATTCACATTCAGGGCTTGCACAACCGGGCAGCCGACAAACTGTCACGAGCTGCGCTTCCCGGAGAATGGAGACTCCATCCCCAGACGGTCCAGCTTATCTGGAGTCGTTTCGGAGCTGCTCAGGTAGACCTGTTTGCCTCTCCAGAAACCTCTCATTGCCAGCTGTTTTAATCCCTGACCGAGGGAACACTCGGTATGGATGCACTGGCACACAGCTGGCCGCGGGGCCTGCGCAAGTATGCGTTCCCCCCAGTGAGCCTTCTAGCACAGACACTGTGCAAGGTCAGGGAGGACGAGGAGCGGGTCCTGTTAGTGGCGCCCTATTGGCCCACCCGGACCTGGTTCCCGGAACTGATACTCCTCGTGACAGCCCCTCCTTGGCCGATTTCTCTGAGGGAGGATCTACTGACTGAGAGATGGGGCACCCTGTGGCACCCGCGTCCAGACCTCTGGAAACTTCACGTCTGGTCCCTGGACGGGACGCGGAGGTTCTAGGTGACCTACCCCAAGGGGTAGTTGACACCATCACTTCAGCAAGAGTGCAGTCTACAAGACATGCTTACGCTTTGAAGTGGAACCTGTTCGTCGAGTGGTGTTCCTCTCATCGAGAGAACCCCCGGAGATGCCCGATCAGAGTCGTGCTGTCCTTCTTGCAGCAAGGGTTGGAGCGAAGGCTGTCTCCCTCCACCTTTAAAAGTCTACGTGGCTGCAATCGCTGCTAACCACGACCCCGTAGAAGGCAGGTCGGTGGGAACGCATGACCTGGTCATCAGATTCCTTAGGGGGGCGAGAAGGTTAAATCCTCCACGGCCCCCCTCTGTACCCTCTTGGGACCTGACTCTAGTGCTTAGAGCACTACAGCAGGCCCCATTTGAGCCTTTGCAGGCAGTCGAGCTGAAGTTTCTATCAATGAAGGCTCTGCTCCTGCTTGCAGTGGCCTCCATCAAGAGGGTAGCGGACCTGCATGTATTTTCGGTCTGTCCAGTCCAAGCCTTAAGGTGCTACGTAGACCAGACACAAAGCTTCAGGATCTCAGACCAGCTCAGGACCTCAGACTATACAGTGGGCCATCCTCTGCTTGGAGGCCGCATTCCCCTTCTGCCGGCCTCCGTGACAGACAAAGAGCTGGTCTGAGGTCCTGAAGCTTTGTGTCCGGTCTACGTAGCACCTTAAGGCTCGGACTGGACAGAGCAAAGCCAGGGCTGGGTCTGCCTCCTCCGGGGGCAGCGCTTGCAGGCTCACCACCTGGTCCCTGAAAGGAGTAGTGGGAAACTTGGGCACATAGCCGGGCCGGGGCCTCAGGATTACCTGGGAGTCAGCCGGCCCAAACTCTAGGCACGATTCGTCAACCGAAAATGCATGCAGGTCCCCTACCCTCTTGATGGAGGCCACTGCAAGCAGGAGCAGAGCCTTCATTGATAGAAACTTCAGCTCGACTGCCTGCAAAGGCTCAAATGGGGCCTGCTGTAGTGCTCTAAGCACTAGAGTCTGCCCGCTCAGGTTGAGAGCTCACTCTACTAGAAGTGTCGCATCCTCCTGGGCACTGGCTCGTGGTGCCTCACTGGCAGATATTTGTAGAGCTGCGGGCTGGGCGACCCCTAACACATTTGCTAGATTTTATAGCCTTCGTGTGGAGCCGGTATCCTCCTGTGTTCTCACATCAAACGGGTAGAAGCACTGAGTGGCCCCGGCTTCGGGTCAGCTTGCTATAACTGCTCCAGAGAGTCCGTGCAGTAGACCCTGTCGAGCTCCTCCATCCCCTCGGCAGCCAGACGTGGCAGAGCATCCGGCGCCAGGCCCTCACTCGATGAATCCGTGAGAACCGGTAGAGGGCTGGGTTCCACATGTAGAGACCTAATTGGATCCCATATGTGTAAAGTCCACGTTATAGCCACAGAGCCCGTGTTTCCCCGGCAGTCAGTCTGCGTTCTTAAGAGGTTTACAATCACCTCTAATCTTCCATATGCACCTAAACGGTTGATTCATATGTGTAAGTGCTTCCGAAACCTCCTTCGGGAAGGATGGGGCTTCCGCACGTTCCTGTTCCAAGTGAATGGGTACGTTTCCCAGTGTTATCCAAGTTCACTGAGTGGGTAGTGCTACGACGACAGGGACTGGCCTTCTGTTGCGAGCCCCGGCCTACACCAAAAGGGGGCGCAGGAGGCTCGCACAGGACACTGGAAGGGGCAGCATCCGTGGCGCTTTGGTAGGGATCCCATAGTCGGTCATTACCGACGTGACGTCGAGAGTGATCGACTGAGAGGGAACGTCTCGGTTACGTATGTAACCCTCGTTCCCTGAAGGAGGGAACGGAGACATCACGTCCCGTCGCCACGGCTCCTGTACCACCGCTGAGCGGCCGAGTCACCGGCTAGCCTCCTCAGCGAAAACCTGAATATGCGCTGCACCAGCTGCCTTTTTATACTCACGCTGTGATCAGCGGCAGCTGAATGCAATCAGCGCATGCCAATATTCATTGGCTCGTTTTGATACACTCGAAATAGATTGGTCTCTCTAAGTGAGATCCCATAGTCGGTCATTACCGATGTGACGTCTCCGTTCCCTCCTTCAGGGAACGAGGGTTACATACGTAACCGAGACGTTTTATAGTTCCTGAATAAAAACCCTCTTAAAAAAGAATAGCTGTAAGGATAGTTAGCTTTACAACCAGATGGCTTTTAAAATTAGTCTGTCCTCCATATGTGTTGTCAACCATGTTAAAATAGGGATTATATAATGAATATAAACATATAAAGAGTGGATTCAAACGTACATATGTAGCAGTTTAATAGTAACCATCGCAACAAAATCTGTTTTCGCAACAGTTTATTTGGGCACTCTTCCTCAGTCTTGGCCCATAAATATAAATGGGTACTTAAAGGGACACTTTATCCATAAATTACAATTCTGTCAACAATTACTCACCCTCATGAAGGCACGTGCACAGGTAGAGCTCAAGCTGTGCAGAGCACATGCCCTTTTTTCCCTTACACTCCGAAGTGCCCTTTTTTGGTGGTGGTGTTTTTTTTTTTTTTGTTTTGTTTGTTTTTTCTTGAATAAATCAATGCTATTGGTCACCCTTTACATTTGTCTGCCTCTTTTACAAATATTTAGCCAGTGAGAAGTATTAAAAATAGCTTGTGACTAAATCTTTTTGGATCCGCTCAAACTGTCAGTAAACCTCATAACTCCACCCCCTCTATCTAACTGGACTGAATGAACTGAAGTTCCGCAGCAGCTGAACGAAGTCTTGCAAGGGTCTATAAAGGCTCATATTTTATGTATTTGAGGTCTGAGACATGTGGGACCGGAGAGAGAGGGCTAGCATTTGCCATCTAGTCATAGCCAATACACTTAAATAGCCTGTGCATACAGTAGCATTTCATCTATTTTATAAAATGAGATTTTGGCCAAATGTATTTTACAACAGGAAAAACTGAGCGACCATATAGCTACAACAAACTTTGTAACCTGTTGATTAAAACGTAATGTGATCCCGCCGTTTTAATGACGGACAAAATCCACATTTGCACACATTCACTGGTCAAAAACCCTGTAACTGCATTTGAGCTTGACACAAAGCCACTGAGTGATCCTCGTCATCTAGGTAAAATATATTCTTTTATTTATGATTGCTGATACACTTAATTTATTACATTTAATAATATTATATGGTCACATGGTTCATGTTTACGCTGTTAATATGCAGGTATTCTCTAGTTAGCTCATTTCTTAATCTAAAATGAGCTAACTAGAGCCAACTTTTGCCCTTTTTCAGTTTCAGCACATGCCCCTCAAAAGGTCTGTGCACAGTCCTGCCCTCATGTCAGACTATCTTTCTGCCATGGAGCACAAGAACAGATGTTTAGAGTGTTCAGGCTGCTTCATACGTACATCTTTTTCAGTTCCACACTGAAAAAAAAGTGGAGAAACAATTTTTACTCAGAAATTACTAGTAAATTTCACAATTAATTATGAAGAAATGTCAAGTAAACATTGAACTGACCCTTCGCAAAGACCCGTCCCCCTTAGTTACTGTTGCTATGTCTGACAAGCCATGCCGCTCTCATGCCACACGTTCTCACGCAGTGAAAAATAAATCGCGGAGCAAAGAGAAAACTGACAACACGCAGACAGACAAACAGAGTAGGTTACTTCTGGTATGAAACAAAGTCTCAGCTTTCAAATTTTGTCCTTTTTTAAGAAACTCAAACAATAAATAGCATTTTGTGGCTCTTTAATGTGTCTTGACAGATCGTTGTAGTACCTCAGTTCAAGCGCACGTGAAACGATCGTCTTTTCATATTTACTTAAAGCACAAAATAAACATGAATGAACATCAGAAGGTTTTATTTCAACCACGGAAAGATGTCAATACACAACATTTTTCAAGTTTAAGTCCACCGAAGTTAATCTCCTGTCTGATTTGTTTGTCAGACAAAATGGCAGATTTGGCGTTATGAATGGTCAGATCACCTGTCAACCAAGCTCCCTGTGAAAGGTCAATTAAACAAAATTTTGAAGTAGAAACACTGAAATATAAGTATTTTCTTGTAAAACATACTCCAGTAAACTTCAAATCCAACTTCGAAAAATCATTTTTACAGTACATGTTCTACAGTCTTTATCTTACTCTTCTTTTTCCTCCTCACTTGAGGATTGTTCAGCGTCTGAGAGTAAAGCAGGCCACTTTGGTTTCCTATCATCCAACTGTCTGCAGGACCTTTTTAACATCTTCAAACAAGGTCTTTCAGGTGGCTCCTCACCCCTGACCCCTTTGACGACGCCTGACTGCGTCTTATTTTAAATATAGCAAGCTCATGTTAAACTGCTCCTGTCTTATTCAGGAGCTTCAGGAATGCACAGTTTTCACAGGTATAGAGCTTGTATTTACCTGGCAAAAGTGGCCTGTTATGGTTTCCCTGTACCCCAAAAATGGAAATAGTTAATTTTTTTGTCTTATTTTCTCTCTCAAAGTGAGAGTGAGCTGGGGCTAATTTTTACAAGGAAATTTACAAAAGATATGTTATATTTTAAAAGCCAAACTAGATAAAAAGTTTGTCAAGACAAACTTTAGGTTGGCTTGTGAAAGCCTAGCATGAAAGTTTGAAGTAGTTGTAAAAGCTTGAAGTTTGAAACAGTTGTAATGTTGAAAATTTAGATGATAGATAGATAGATAGATAGCTAGATAGCTAGATAGATAGATAGAATGATTTAGCACATTGTCAGAATTTTTTAGCATGTTTTAACATGATTTTTCACATTGCTAACGTTTTCTGGCACGATTGGCATGTTGCTAGCATGTTTTAACATGATTAGCATGATGTTAGCATGTTGCTAGCATGACTAGCATGTGGCTAACATGTTTCTAGCATGATTAGCATATTGTTAGCATGTTTATAAAATGCTTTCTCAACCCCGCCTAATTACACCTGTAAATATTGCTTGTACACATTGTTTTCTCTAGCAGTGTTTTGTATGTTGGTTTCAAATATCTCATTCAAAACAGATTTAAATGATTTAATAGCTGTTTGGTAACAAGAGAACACAAAACTACACTGGCATACAAGCAAGAATCAAGTATATAATGAAGACAGATTTTAAGTTAATGCCAGGTGGATCAAACTGGATAAAAAAATAAATAAATAAAAAAAACAAGTAGTATTTTATAAGGTCATGGAAATCTAAAAGAACTCACACACTTTCTAATGTGCGTCAAAAAAAAAAAAAAAAGAGAGACCATGTGGTTAACATTTCTCATCAGAACTGCATTCACATTTATGCATTTAGCAGATACTTTTATCTAAAGCGACCTACAGCAGTGGTTCCCAGCCACGTTCCTGGAGGCCCCCCAACACTGCACATTTTGCATCTCTCCTTTGTCTGACACACCCATTTCAGGTCTTGGAGTCTCTACTAATGAGCCGATGATCTGAATCAGGTGTGTTTGATTACGGAGACATGGAAAACATGCAGTGTTGGGGGGGCCTCCAGGAACGAGTTTGGGAACCACTGACCTACAGTACATATACTATTAACAGTTTATGCATTTCACTGGGAATGGAAACCATGACCTTGTCATTGCCATGCTGTACTGTTTGTAATTTTACATAATAAAATAATATATGTTGGCCTAAACAGAGGTTTAATATTTTTAACATTTACATTTCTGCAGTTTCATAATTTTTTTACTGTTTAATTTTAGCTGAAAAGCCCATAATAAGTCCATAATCAGGTTTCTTGTGACACAACTTACCCCATATACTGTAAACTGTTCACCATGAAATAAAAATGAACCCAATGTACTGGTCTTTTTGTGCATGTAATTAAGCTAGAAATACCAATAGTAACAGTTAAGAATGAGTTCGATATGTCAAAGCACTCACGTCAGCCTAATCAGATTTCATAATGATCATCTGAGAAACACATGTTGACTGTGTTCTGTATATTAACACATTGTTAAACTAACCATGTATTATAAGGCCATTTAGAGTTAAACCATGCAAACAAAACAGATGTTTTTGAAATGGTTATTGGACCACAAGCCCCTCATTTCAATAAATTTGATTCCATCAGTCGTCCCAGATTAGCAATATGACGAACACTGACTGAAGTTTTATAAATAGACTAATAAAAGGTGCTCATTTTCTTGTACTGGTTGCATTTAAGAGGCACTTCCTTAAGAGTATCTAAGAGCTTACAGAGCTCACGAGTCATAAGATTGTATGAACATGGGGTGTGTCCTTGTTCACTGAAGACACAGCCCAAACTTGTTTACCCCACATGACCTTTTTTCCCCAACCCAGTCTGTCCTCGTGAAAAATGTTCCCAGATTCTTGGGTAAATCAGGTCCTCATGGGAAAATAATACTTTGCAGAGTTCGACAAGGCCCTTACATCTTTGCATTTTCGCACTATGAATGTGAGAGAGATCATTTAGGCCACAAGCTAACCAATTTGTATGCTTTGACACAGTCACATGTGCATTCGGGTCAGCAGCAATAAGATACTCAGTCAAGATACAATCAGGCAAAAAACAGGCTGATGATTTGTTAACTGAATTTAAAAAAAAAAATGAATGAATTTGAAACATACACAAATCGGCATCATGATACAGTGATATACAAACATTAAATAGAAAGTAATACATGATGTAACGGTTATACATTTTAAAGGAAGTTCAAGCCGAGCTCCAAAGCTCCACAGAAAATCATTGTGTCTCATGCTTCAGTTTGTGAAAATAAACAAAAAATTGGGTTCACAATAAGTCACTTACTACAGAGGTCTATGGGGAATGGAATAGCACCGGAATAGAGGTCAAAATACTGAAATACACACCGTTTTGAAAGTATAACCACAAAACTCAAGGGTGAAGTGTGTAATTCTGCAGCACTAGCATTACCAAATGTATTAGCAGAAACACTACAGATTTCTCAAACACTACCTCATCACCGTTGGCCAGGCAATCAGATTTTGTGGCCCCACGATGGATGAGACGGCATTACTGATGTCGGGCTGGTCAGGATGCTCAAACAAAAAGCAATGCTTTGAAGGAAACCTACTTTTATTTAACAGCTTCACATTAAACTGATCAAAAGTTAAAGATAATGTTACAAAAGACTTCAGTTTCAAATAACTTTTGTTCTTTTGAACTTTCTGTTCATCAAAGAATCCTGAAAAAAAATCTATTAGTTTACAGAAAAATATTAAGCAACACAACTGTATTCAACATTAGTTATTTAAATTGTAATAATAATTAACAATATCTACAACTAAGGTACTGTCTGCACAGCCCCTCCCTCTTCACCTGCCAGTATCCCTCTTCTGGGCAGAGTCTCTCTGGCCCTGTTTACATCTTGTATTAAGATGCGTTTTGGTTGATAGGATCACAAGTGGACGAGGGAGACACATTCCCGTTCACACCTGGTGTTTTAATCCATCTCTTCTGTCCACTTTTGACCATTCTGTCCCAATTTCTTTTGCAGGGTGGGTCTATTGGCCAGGGTATGTGGGCTTTTTCTGATCTTTTGATCTAATATTGTGAAAATAAGCTCATGCAATTCACATAAGAATTGCCCCCAGAGAGAAAGAGAGAGCCAGTAAATCCTTCAATCCTTTTACCTGTATTCAGAACAGAATAAGATATAAAACAGAAAATATAAGTAGCTATAAAATTAGAGTAAAAAATTATATATACAATTATAAAATAAATTACAAATTATAATTGCATTGGCCTGTAAACATCTAGCAATGCTGCAACTGATATGTTGTGTGTGCACGAGAGTCTCCAGCGTGATCACGGATGTTGTCCTTATCACAGCGGAAAAAACTAAAATATTCTGTCATTTTTGGTCATAAAGATAGTAAGACATAATTTGAAGCTGCTTGCTTTTATGTATACTCACAATAAAAAAAAAATGCCTTTGTAAAATAGAGAAAACAAACAGGATGCGCTTGCAGCCGTCTGTTTCCTTGTGGTGCAGTCATAAAAATGAAACGAAACAGACTGTCACATGGACTATTTTAACGATGTCCTTACTACCTTTCTGGGCCTTGAACATGATAGTTGTGTTGCTTTCTATGCAGGGTCAGAAAGCTCTTGGATTTTACCAAAAATATCTTAATTTGTGTTCCGAAGATGAATTAAGGTCTTGTGGGTTTGGAACGACATGAGGGTGAGTAATTAATGACAGAATTTTCATTTGTGGGTGAACTATCCCTTTAACATGGGATAGGAGTTTATATGGAACAAACTCTTCTTTAGATAGATTTACAACCGTTTTGTACAGAGAAATTTATTCAAGTGCTTAAAAAATACATTTCTTATGCTATAACCTTTCAGGTATTGCCTTGCCCCATAGACTTCAACTGTAAGTACATTAATGTAAATGTATTTTACTTGCTTTTACAGATGTACAGATGTACAAATGCTTCACATTTCTCTGCTATTTGTATCTCAGATTCATCACAAACTCATGACATTCCAGGGATTTATAAAAAATCAAAACATCAGTTAACACGTCATGCTATATATAGCAAGTACCGGTCTGTGAAATCGCTTAAGCCGGGTCATATGGGATTTTGACTTTCTGCTTAAACAAAAGAGAGGCTTACATAGCAAAATAGGGCACAGAGCACCAAAAGTTTGACAGCAGCTATCTTTCAAGCTGAAGTGTCATTTTTTTCAATCTTAAAATACTTTTATAGCTTAAAATGTGGAGACAAATACCACTTTAAGGTTGATTTCCCCCAAATACGTGTAAAAATAGTGTCTTCGAACATTACAGTTTGTTTGAGTATCCAGATCTGCCTGACAACAGTTGGTTCAACCAATAGAGTTTGGGGTGGGGCGACCTGTTTGACTGACCAGTAGCAGACAGAGGAAGCGCTCAGGGAAACGTGTTTGACGACATCCAGTATGTTTACGTATCTCTTACACATTTCAGCATTCAACATCTTTTTGTTTTGTTTATTCACAGTGAAGTCTTAAAATGTGATAAACCTGGGTTGCTTAGTCTTGTCTATTATTCAAAATCTATCTGAACATTCCGGGGCGGTTGATCCAGACTGTGTAATCTTGAAGATATATGAATCTAGATCCATCACATGGCAGGATTTCCCTGGAATCCTGGGAGTACAGAGTTATCTTCAAGTGGAAAAAGATACAGAGGTGCTGACCTGTGATTAATCTAACTCCGTATGTGAGCAAGTGAGAGTTGATGGGCTGTGAGCGCTCAAGGCTTTAACGCTTAATCTGAGGTCAGGGTCAACTTAAACACTTCAGCACCTTGGTTTCAGTAGCCGCCGAGCGGCTTCCTGTTGCCAATTGGCCATGTCCAGCTGTTGTACAGCTGAGAAGTCAAACTCATCAGGAGAGCACTATGAGCCAAGACTGTCTGCATATACCCTGGGAATTCCCACAATTGTTCTGGCTGAGGACTCTGCATCACTGTTTATATGAGAGGACCAGTGACCACTCGGTCTTAAAATAGCCACTTCCAGATCAAATGCAGGAAAACGCCATCGTGGCTCCTCGGCAAGTGACGCTAACTTTAGCAAGACAATGGCTTCAAGATTAAGCCTTTAATTTATCATTTGTCAGTTGTTTTTCAATGTCCTAAAGGACGTGTTTCATGTTTTCTGTAGTTTACAGCACGTTTCAAAGCACAGTTCAGCTTGGAGTCGGTCCGAATTTAAAAATAAAATCTCTTATCCTTGCCAAGGCTGCATTTGTTTGATTAAAATATAGTAATATTGTGAAATTACTATTACTATTAGAACTATTTTCTATTTCAGTATATTCTAAAATATAATTTATTCCTATGATGCAAAGCTGAATTTTCAGCAGTCATTAAATCATTCTATATTGCTGTTCATTTTTGCTGCTCAAGAAACATTTACATTTATTCATTTAGCAGACGCTTTTATCCAAAGCGACGTACAATTGTGGAAAACAACAAGTGATTCATCATTTTCATTTCTTATTACAATCAACATTTATCAGATTAATTGGTCCTTCCTGAATAGGAATTTCTCTCTTTTTTTTAAAAAAAAAAAAAAAAAAAAAAAAAAAGAAGAACAAAAAGTCTTACTGACCACAAACATCTGAATGGTATACTGTATATACAGTGATGAATCAACTGAAGTGAAAGGAAGCTCCCATAAAGCACAGCTGCGAGGGCTGGATATGTAAAAAATCTTGGTGATTTTATGTTGACAAAGTAATGTTTTGTAACATTTTGGATGAACACCCTCACTAGAATGTTATCAGTTCTGCAACAATTATGTATACGATGTACTGTATTTTGGAAAATAACGAAATAACAAAAATAAAAAATAACGAAATTCGCCAAAAGATATTTTGCCACAAAATATTGTTACATACATTTATCCTATGACCTGAATCTCAAACCTCACATAAAAAGTAAAATGAGGGTGATTAAATAACAAAATGTTCATTTACGGGTGAACTATTACTTTAACATTTTGCATGTCTACACATAAAAACCACATGACCTAAGCTTCATCGCATGATTAAAAACAGATCTGAAGGTTCCCACAGACTATGTAGTGCAAAAATGTGTTCATATCATTCCTACATATATTAAAATGACACATTTTCAAAACATGCCTTCATAGGAGACAATAGTGGTACTTCTGTCCAAGACAATAAATGTGATCTTAGCAGCTATGCCATTTATTTATTATTTTTGGTACAGAGGTGGTAAGGCAGAGTGATGAGTAAAGACCAGATGCATAATTTTGTGGAGGAAAAAAAAATTGAATAAGCCATGATGCCAAGTTAGTGGTGTTTGTGATAGAAAGCTTACCCGCAAGCTCTCAGCCAATTTAGTGTTACAAAACTCATATTTTGATTTTACTGGCATGGAGTTGATCAAATTTTAACCTACAATAATTTACAAATAAATACATTTAATGAATAAAAATATGTATATTTTTGAAGTTGCATTCAAAAAACCCATTTGGCTCAGACCAGATGCTTCTGCTGTAGATAAGAAAGTGTCTTGTAATTTTAAAAGGGATAATAAACCAAAAAAAAAACCTAACCCTGTATAATAACTTACTAAGGGGATTGGATAAAATAAATCAAGAAATGATTATGTGTCTCATTCCCATGGTTCCCGAATGTCACATTGCTGCTGCCATTAGAAGCAATGTGGTTTACAACTTATTGGCAGACGAATATAGACTTCCTCTGTTCAAAGATATATTTTAAGTCAACAAATGTCTTGTATTTCCATATAAAGCACTCTTAAAAACATCCTCTCATAAAACATTTCTCTGTTTTGTAAAATAAACACGAACAGAAATGAAATATAACAAGGTCTCACAGATCAGACCCAGACACATTTGTTCTCATTAAAAGCACACATATAGAAACCCCTGTAGATAACGATTCGCCATGTCTTGACTCATGTACACTCATTCCACAGAGATGAGCAAGCATCGCTTATACAAAACTTAACCTCACTTTCAAAATATATTCAGCTTTCACGTGTTGTTTTTCACTTATTTAATTTGTTTTTCATTAGCTATTGAAAATGTAAACAGTTTTTAGTTTAAACAATTCCTGTCCTTATTAATCTAATAATACATTTATTAAACCACAATTTTTCCTTAAATATTCAATCAGTGATTCTAAATACTACACAATATGCCTGGGGGGGTCTGATAAACCCATGTTTGCCAGCATACTTCCCATTTGAAAAAGAGGAACGCTGCTGAACCATATCTAATTAATCTGAATACAAAGGCTGTGACTCTTTTGAGCTGACGCATGTGTGAAGCATTTAATTTAACTGATTCATATGCTTGCATTGTCTAACTGACATTTGTGAGAAACTAACAAACAGAACAAGATGACCAAGTTGCAAGAAACACATTAGAAAAAGTAATGCATAAAAGCAAGTTGTGACTGGGCTATGCAGTCAGACTGGTGTCGTAAGTTTAAAAAAAAAATAAAAAAAAAAGCAGGATTACTCCTAACTTTGAGGACATTGGTGCCCCTGGGGTAGGTGGGTGGTTCATCACCACAAGATGACAAGCTCACAAACCATGTGCACACAATGCCTTTCACTTTCTCATCCCAGGGAAGATTCATTTGTAAAGACAACTAATCTGCTATTGACAGTGACATGATCCATCCATTCACAGTCTGCTTCAGTGCAAGTATTTTTATTCCTATTATATTTTCTCAAGTGTGCATGAGCAGTTGTACTGCATGCTAAAAATATATTTATCTATACTAACATTTATAAAAAAGGAAAAATATAAAACTAATTGCACATATATACACACATACAGGCATGTGAATATCCATCATTTTATTGTTTAAAATAATTGCTTTTTATAAATACTTTAATACATAACTATACTATACTATAACTAGTTATAAAAAATGCATATATTTTATATATTGTTTTGTTAACACTTTTGATTAGGGAACACTATTCACTATTAAGTAGTTGCTTATTAGCATACATATTGGCTGTTTATTAGTACTTACAAAGCACATATTAGTGCATTATTCTGCAATGACCGCATTCTAGATCCCTTTTTTAATCAAATGTAAATTCATGTCTAAGTCACATTTTCTTGGTTAAATAAACATTACTTACACTATTAGAAAAAGAAAATTTTTTACATTAACAATGTAATCAATATCCTATATATTAAAGCCAAGTATGAATCTCATCAAGTTAGTGTTTTTAGGCATTTTACATTTTTTTCAAAATAATAACTCAAGGGAGTAACACTTTAAACAATATATTTTATTTGTGAACTTATGTTCAGCTATTCTTTGTAATAGTTAACTTAACGATTTTTTCGATTTTTCAGATCATCAGTCATTAAAGCTTAGTAAATATTGGTCACAGACAGAGATTTACTTAAAATTTCACCAAGCTGATTACTTACTAAAAATTCCCCCAGATCTGGTTTTCAGGACATTTCAAGTTTTATTTGGACGTAACAAAGTGGTTATATCAAAGCGTATAAGTTGTTGTTTTACTTTTTTTTTTTTATTAGTCTTCCCATTAACCCCATTATATTGTTCATTCAGACTGATTTGGAAACGCGGGAGGCAGGATTTATTGCATGAACCAATCACAGCCAAACATAACCAGTCACGTGACTTCCCCCCATTCATTCTCAATTACCCCCCACCAAACCCACCGCATGCTTTAGGGGGTCTGTTAAAAAAACTCAATGGGCTCAGGGGAGGCAAGAGAAACGCGGACTCCTGTTGAAACTTTACCTGCTGGTGTTGCTGTTGGACAATGTTTTCTTTAGAAAAACTAGCGATTTATACACTTTAACATTTAATATTTTGTATTATTGGAATCACACCTCTGGTGTGACTTTAAATGCAGACCTTGAGCCAAAAACTCTTTACCAAACACCAATGACTTGTACATACACTATAATGGAACACCCCATATTGGGACACCCCCTTCTTTATAACAGAAAAAGGCACTTCCAAAACTGTGGCAACAAAGATGGAAACATAATGCATGTATTTAAAAATTGTATTTCCATCTCTGTTGCATCAGTTTTGGAAGTGTCTAAAATGACTGTACCCACATGTACAAGTCATTGGTGTTTGGTGATGAGTTTTTGGCTCAAGGTCTGCATTTAAAGTCACACCAGAGGTGTTCAGCTTGGATTAGGACTTGGCTTAGATAATATACACATATTACATATACATATACATATGTCTGCCTATGACCAGCAGGCAATAATGAGCTAAAAAGAAATCACGTTAATTACAGTAAACACTGTGCAGGTTTTATAGAAGTGCAAAAGCTTAACAAAATTCGTCAAGGACTTAGAATGACCGTTTTTCCATGATATATCACCTCAAACAGCTAATTTCCATTCCCCCTCCATAGGGCATGGACCAGTTCATGAATTCCCAAACCACAGACATGGCCATTTAAAATGTAATCAGGCATTACCACTACAAAAGAGTCATTGAGCCTTTAATCCAATAATATAAATCGTGCTCTCACATGGACTAAAAGCATAATCATGTTAAACATCTGTGTGATCAAATGTCAATGTGATGACAATCTTGTTTCTTGAACTGGGAGCTCTGCAGACCATTTAAAGCTCAAGTTCCTGTGGTTTAGTCTCCTCGGCCTGCAAGATACTGCGTATAATTACGTTTGCGACGGATCTCACTGTTTTCAACAAATCCTAGTTATGGGCCCTTCCACTCTTAGCATAAGCCTATTTCCACAAAAATCCGGCAGCTCGGGTTAATGGGTTACACAAAGATTTGTTAATTACCAAGATCAATATCATGCCAAATTGTTCAAAAAATACAACAAAGTACCACTTGTTTGCAGCATGCTTCATTACGCACATATCACATTACAGTGAGCGCTATTGCAACACAAGCTCAAGGCTGAAACCTGAGGCCTTGACAACAAGAAAAATGACAGTTACAGCCTTTGGGCAGCACGCGAGTCAAAGGCGTGGGTGAGTAATCTTGGACCGCGTGGATTTTGCAGATCGAAAATTGATCATGTCTCTGTGCTGGCGACTCAAAGCTTGTTTGCTGTCGCCAGAATGCATAAAAAAAGTGGCATTTACGAGACATTCGTGATGTAAGTCATTTTTATTGGAAAACCGTAGGTCCCTCCACCACTCATAAGTCAAAACATTAGTCCAAATAAAAAGGTAAATACCATAAATCAAGATGTAACAAACTGAATTTGGGGTGAAAGCACAGCATGAGTAAACATGAGAGGAAAGAGTCCTAAAACATCATGATGATTCAAGCTGAGCTGAGGGAAACTGTGACATATCACATACAGCTGAAGAAGAGTTGTTGAGTGAGATGATTTAGTGGGAAATGAACTCCCAACACTATATATTTGAGGATTAATATGATACAGCCATGTAAATCTGTCCTTATAGACTATCAAACTGACAATAAAAGATGAAAAAAAAGATTCAGATGCACAGATGTTGCAAACAGGTGTAGCGATTCAGGTTTCTTGCTCAAGTTTTACCAGTGAACATCTCAATTGGCAAAACAGCCGAACTACATGAGTCTGCTACTTAATCAGACAGTTTTACTACTTAAAGTGGCTTTATTACTTTAACGCGACAAAACAACACATCGTATATGCCCCACATTAGTGTTAGAATATATGGAAATGCACTTTCACAGGCTTTGAGGACTCTGCCTTGACAGATCAGTGAGCTCTCAGGTACCTTTTTCCCTGTTAAGATCTTCAGAAAGGTCAGAGGAAGATATTTAAGGGACTGCCTTCAAAGTAAACAGTAAAAAAGCGACAGCATTCCAGCGAGAGCACATGGTTGTTTCATCTTCACAGGAAACAATATGCCCAACTCGACTGTAAGCGCAACAAGAATATTTGAAGTTCATCTGCAGCGCATTAAAATACTGAAGTAACACACTGGCGTGTAATCTTGGCTTAGAAAATGAATGACTGATTCTTTCAAAATACAAAAAAACCCACAAAAAAAATGATGGTCTATGCTGTGATGTTCACCATATTAAATGGCCAGTTCACCCAAAAATGACAATTCTGTCATCATTTACTCACCCCCATGTCGCTCCAAACACATATAAAAGACATTTTTAAGAACTGTGCTGTTCATTCCTGTCAAGCAATTGTAATGAATGTAGAACTAGAGTTAAAAAAACAAAAAACAAAAAAAAAACATTGTAGTTTGTAGTTGTCTTTTGAAGTCATATGGTAACTTTGCATGAGAAAAACGCCAAAATTAAAGTCATTCATAGAAAATCTGCCTGCAACTGGATTACTGAATCAGTGAATCATACTGATTCAAAAACTGATCATTCAGAGAACTAGATCAAACAACTCATTGAAAAGATCAGGTCCATAATAACAGTTGAAGTCGAGATTTTCAATGAGTAACAAATTAGATTTGTTTGTTGAATAAAGCTATCATGTAGCACAGAAGTCATATGACACTTTTGCGTCATGTATAACAGCACATTAGAGCAAAAAAAAATGTCTTCAGTTCCACAGAAGAAGTCAGTCATACAGGTATTGAATGACATGAGGGTTAGTAAATGATGACAGATGTTTAATTTGGGTGAATTATTCCTTTAAGGTTTCAAAAGTTTTTTCCGATTATAGTCTGATTATAATGTTACTGAAAGATCTTTGTGGGGAGAACAAGAAACAGTCAAAAGCCACGAAAACCTTAAAAAGAAAAGAAAAACTCCAAAGAAAAAGCATGAAAAAGGAAAAAGTCTGCCTCTCATGACCAATCTGTGAAATCAGCGAGAGCCCGAACGGTATGCGAGCCATACAGAAAAGTCCCAGAAGCCTGCAAAAAGAGAGCTGGAGAAGGGAGGTGACCCTAATTCAGAATGAGATTATGTCAGAGGACATAATTAAACGTTGACACCATTTGGTGTCAAAACTTAAAAAACAAAACAAAAAAAAAACAGCAATGACACATGAACAAACAGCAGCAGAGAATTGGAGGAAATGCATTGATGTCATGCAAAGAGGGAGAGGGGTCTGCTGAGCTAAATTACAACTGCCATGTGACAGACCACCCAAAGGCCCTGTTATAAAATGGGCTGGTTGATATTACCAACATGTTATTTGTGATCATGAGTAATACTTGCCAGTGGTATGTAAATTAAAACACGAAAGTGACAAAAACTAATCCAGTGACTCGAATGAACAATCATAAATAAACAATATGGTGAAATACGATTTTTTAGTAGGGATTCTTTTAAAAAAGTACCTAATTTTGTGCTTTTCAGCGCATGTTGTGAGTGCACACCTGGTTTCCCTTTTCAGCCGAACAGCTTTACATAATTAAAGCTGTGGGAAAAGGAGGTATACCACACAATATATAAAAGACACAAAACAATCAAACAAAAGCGCCACGAAACATGCATAATCAAGGGCTCAATTAAAAAAAAAAATGAAATAAAACAGAGGAGTCTCATTCTTGCACTTTAAATAGTTATATATAAAAATAGTGTGGTGGTTGATAAACAAGGTTAATCGCTGCTTAATATGCGTTCAATCTCCTCCAGTCTCTTCAAAGCAGCCGCCCTTTTCTTTTCTATATCTTTAATCTCTTTTGTGGATTTGCTCTTAGTCCGCTTGTCAGGCTGGCCCGCATCCAGCTTCTTTGGTTGGCCGTGGCCCTGGCTGCTGACGCTTTCTTTGGGGGAGGATTTCCTCAAATTCTTCTCTTTCCTGGCCCCCTCCCCTGCTCCTGAGGCAACTCCCCGCCCTTCCTCCTCTTCCTCCTCCTCCTGTTTGTCCTGTTGTTGTTGCTCTTGCTGCTTGTCCGATGCACTGTCACCCTCTGTCGGTGCAATCGGCTGGCCCGCGGCGCTCATTGCGGCCATTTTGTTGCGTACGATGGCGAGGTGCCGTCGGATGTACTCTTCGTGCGGGGCCATGGCAAGAGTCTCCACCAGACAGTGCTCGGCACGCTGGAGCTCCCGTTCTTCGAAGTACACCACGCAGAGGTTATGCTTGGCTTGCACGTTGCTGGGGTCCATGTTCAAGATGCGTTCGAAACAGGCCTTGGCACCACGCGTGTCCTTGCGGTGGTTCATGAGAATGTCTCCCTTGAGGATCAAGCCTTTGACATGCTCAGGGTGGTACCGCAGCAGCTCCTCAAGGACCGGGAGAGCATCCAGTTCACGTTGTGACTGAGAATAGAGCAGGGCCAAGTTAAACAAAGCGCTGCGGAACCCAGGTTGCAGTCGAATGGCCTCCCGCATCCAGCGCTCAGCCTCTTCGTTTTCGTTAGCGTCCATGGCCAGCATGCCCAGGTTGAAGTAGCCGTTAGCATCATCCGGCTCTTCTTTCACGTAGGTGAGGAAGCGACGGTTTGCCTCTGGACGAAATTTTGCCTCGCCTGTTAAAGAAGAACATTAGGAGATTGATGCAAATACTACCATTAAATTAATTCATAAACAAAAGTGATTAGTCAAATAGCTAAGCAATTAAGAAGAATCCAGACTGTCCTCTTTTAATGATGTTGATCCATCCCATGTAAGTTTCCTTTTTTTTTGTGGAGCACAAAAGTTATTCATACCATATTGTAAAAACATTTCCACACAATGAAAGTGAATGTGGGAAAGGAAGTTATTCCTTTTAATTTTAGTATTGTAATAAAGCAACCCTAACAAAAAACAAATGGCAAGACAGTACTGTCACCAGATGTCCTTTGTGCTGTAAATCTTTTAAACAACTAAAGTCAAATAAACTAAAATGCTGCATATTCATATATTCATTTTTAAAATGAAGTTAACCTACATGAATTAGTTTTATGCTTTTTTCTTTGTTTTTGAGTAATGTGCCCAAAAGCCGGACACTCTAGTATTTTGGCTCAGTTATTTGGCTTTGTATCAAGATTTACGTTGTTCACCATCCTATGTTGCAACGATAGGGTCAGAACAAGGGTAAGGAGTGTCGGTCAGATTTTTATCACCGCTTGAAGACTGTTCAGAAAAACTACTGTAGGCCAAAAATGGGGAAACCGTGGAAAGCAGGTTACATTTAAAACAAACTTGCTTTCATTTGAAAACCAATACAGATGGGCACAACTACAAAACCGAATGAAAGAATAACAGTTGTGTCAAGCAGGTCTGTGAATTGATTGCGAAATGCTTCCTCAGTCACATGATTAAACAGTCTGTACAACAGGCCTAAAACCATGTGCAAATAGAGCCGTTGTATTCGTAGTATTTACATTGCGGCAGCGTAGGTGTGCTAATCTCAGAAAAATGACAAACTAATGCCTCACTCCAACTGCAAGAATCCATCAGTCTTTCCTGCTATTCAAAGCTAAGAGTGAAAAAATGGCATAAAACTCAAAGTTAGGGTCAATGAGTCACATTCAATTTAAACGTATTGCTTTTGGATCAAACACTAACATTCTTAGGCATGAGATCATGACCGAATTAAGTGAGGGGTTGCTGCCTTACCTTGAGGTGGCACGTAAAGAATCCATAGGCTTACGCTTCTGACGTCTAACCTCATGTGAATCAAACATTTACTAGCAAACTGTCGCTTTCACAGAGTTTACTGAACACCTCACCGTTTCTTGTAATGGACCCAATGTTTTTTGAAGATCTGAGGAATTAGGGAGTGTATTTTGCAACATTATTAGATTTTAAGGCATCAATGGCACACCTCTGATGCAAATAGTATGTCTCAGCCAAAGATGCATAATCAAATTTGAAGGCATCATAGCATGCATATTTCATGGAAAAGGAAACCAAAGACTTCAAGATAGTGGATAAAGAGAGTGGAATGTCGGCTATAAATAAACAATGTGTTATGAAGGGTATCAACTGCGAGTTGAGTGTCTGCGTGCCACGCAAAATTGCTGCTCTTGTAGAGCTTTCAAAAATTGCGTATGATGTTTTATGATGGTTAGGAAGCTAAGAAGGCAGCAGCCTATGTAGGTAGCTCACTAGGTTTTGTGACAGCTAATTTCATTGACATTGCCCACACACCTGATTCTTGCATGAGAAGCGCCGAGTTGAAGAGTGCCAGTTTGTGCCGTGGATTGAGGTCCAACGCGCGATTAAAGTTTCTCAGAGCCTCTGAGGGGTCCTTCATCTCAATATTGACAATTGCCAGATTGTACCAGAGGTCTGCATTGGTATGGTCCAGCTCCAGCGCTCGTAGGTAGGCGTCCTTCGCCTCACTGGGCTTGTTCATTTTCAACAGAAGCTCCCCTCTGAGTTTTAAGAGAAACAAAAAGACATTTTTGGAATACCTCTCACCGGACATCTCGGAAATCTAACACACATGTACAACAAGAAAGATCAGTTTCTTTAAGCGATATTTTCTTAGCAAATAGTTTGTGTAATGCAAAGGTTTTGGCTTTCATTTTTTTCTTTGGTTTGCTTTGTACTCCTATCACAGTGCGTCCTGACGTTCATGAGAACCAAGGCATTCCAGTAAATCCACTTTTAATAGCTTATCTGATCAACATTTCATTAACAGGATGAGACATGTAGAGTGAAGGCCAAGTAAATTTTCACTTGATGCAAAATGTAACAAAAACAGCGAACACCCCGATACTCACTTACTATGGCATGCGATTTAATCTAAGAGAAATGTTTTCTTACGGATAACAAAAACGGTCTAGGATGGGTGTTAAATTGTAAGACACGGGTGCTCAATTCTATTCAACAGTTGTATCTCTTGAATGTCGTCCAGAGTATACATGGGCTACAAAAAAAAAAAAAAACATGACTCTCAATAACCTCATCAAAGCCAAAATACTGTCTGAACTACAACTCATTCAGTTTCATTTGGCCATGTCAGCAAGCATGCAAGTATACAAACACATTTTTTGACCCTGTCAGCACGAATGGACACTTGCCGACTGATGTAGGCTTGCTTGAAGTCCGGTCTCATGCTGATGGCCTGCCTATAGAGTTGGTCGGCTTCCTCCAGGCGGGAGTCATTTGCCCGAATTAGGTTCGCCAGGTTAATGTAGACGTTCAGATGGTTGGGGGCCACACGGGTTGCATACTTCTTCCCTGGAATGATCTGCCAATATGTTTTGGAAAGGTCAGCCAAGGTTTTAAGCATTTACATTTACATACATCTGACTCTAAGTATAACAATAATATATTCAGTATGGTCTTTCCATACATTCCAACATGAAATATAGACCCATGTAAAGTTAAAGGTCATAAGTTTGGTTGCAAAAAAAGTCAAGCAGGACTTATAAATAAAATAGCCAATATGCTTAGGTACATCACAATTATGAACCATGGCTTGCTACCTGCTAATCAGTTGCAAACTGTATTGAGGGGCATTCAGCTGATTAGATTAAAATCTGCGTAGTAGTGCAGGATGAATCATCAATATGTTCGTCCATTTTCACAATACAAAAAACACTCAAATTTAAATACGCACACTACTGTTAAAAAATTTGGGGTCAATACAATTTTTTTTAAAGAAATTAATATCCTTTTATTCAACAAGGATGCATTAACTTGATTAAAAGTGACAATAAATAAATTTACGTTTCTTTATAACATAAATGCTGTTCTTTTTAACTTTCTATTCATTGAAGTATTCTGAAAAAACAAGCAGAACCTTACTAGCATATAGAGGAACGCTAATACACATGGACTAAAAGCCACAAACTATTTCTTATTCAGCTTAGACAGTTTTTTTTTTTTTTTTTTTAAACTTTATTTATGGGCTTTTTCACCTTTTATTTATTTAAAAGAGAGAAAGGGGAAACAAGATCTTTTAACAGTCCCTGTGAGCCAATAACTCGCAGCCCAAATCTTCCCTTAAAATTCGATTAACTTCTTTAAAATTACAGATGAGTTTGTTTGGTTTTGTAACATTCAGGCAGTGATAGGTTATCTTGAGATAAGCTAGGTCGTTGTCTTGCGCCGGGCAACACAATGGCAGGGCAAAGTTAAAATTGTTGCATTTGGCTCAGGGGAATGCAGCCGGAGAGGAGAACAGGAAAGGAGGTAACAAGTTTTCTGGTCTGGACAGCAAATCATATCTGAACTGCATATCTACCAATAAACAGAAGATTGCTTAGAAGATCATTATGGTTGGGAGATTAAAGTATTTTATCGTTCATATCAAAGATTTTGGCAACCTTAATATAAACAGAAAATCTTTTTTTTTCCTCACATGGGAATGTCATACCTGTGGCATAAGGGATTTTGCAATTAGATATGCCTCCTCTGCCTCTCTGGACCTGTTTAGGTTTTTGTAGGTTCTCCCAACATTCATGTGGGCCCCAATGTCATCTTAGAAGAGGACAAAATGTTTAGTATAGAGTCATAAATCAAGAAAATAGCACAGACTAAACCTCAAAGACAGAGTAGATAGTGGAATGTGAATTATACTGCTTGAGTGCAACAAATAATAACGGTTACAGGCAGCTGACCAGTTTAATACACAGTTGGGATGAGAACCGGCGGGAAAGACCAGGAAGAGGAAAAGCACCTCCTGTGAAAGTGCTCCCTTTACAACCTTTTACAGCCATGTGGCCCATGTAACCTCAAACAAACAGAGAGCTAACCAACAGCTTCGGTAGGTTTCGATGTGCAAAACTGATAATGCTACCAGCATTTTCTAAGAAACACTTGGCCACATTCAAGAGGTATAGAGTCTTTGTTATGAGAAGCAAACTGACACGTATAGATAGCCTGCCCAGGATTTCCTGATTCATTAATGTGCTTACAGAGTTAATCTGGGAAAAACACATCTTGGGTGGTGGATCTCTTAAGTCATGTTAGCTCAATAAACCAACATAACTAAACAATTAAAGTCAATAGTCTAATGCGTTTGGGCAGCCACAGCCGTCTTCCTCACAGGTAGCCTAACAGTGCAGAAAAGCCAATACAAAACCTAAATCCTCATCTTCTCACATCAAATCCTTAAATTCACATATTCTCAAGACACTAAAGTGCGAAAATAGTTTTATACGCCAGTGTTTTCATACAGTCCCAAGAAATACTAGATAAACTACTTCTTGTTAGCTTATACACAATTTGAAATTGTCTTTACCATCATGCCTCCAAACTTATAATAATAAGGCAGAATTTCCCACACCTCCCTAAAACAACATATCCAATGGTGAGTTTTGTTTAAAATAAACTCCATTTTAACTTCCTCTGCCAATATTTTCGAAAGAACTGATGGAAATATTACACATGCGAGTCTTTTTAGTATTTTGTGTCTGTAGAAAACAATGTGGTGCAAAATCATTCCCAGACATGCACTAACATTTATCATTAGCACATTTGCCTAAATGACTCTGTAATAACTACTTTAAGTCCACATAAATTAAGATTAAAATTTACTTACTTAATATTGTTATTGTGAATGATTCACTTGTTTTCATAATCTTTAATTAAAATGTAACAACTTGTTCTTCTTCTGAAACAACTTTTCTTTTTGCCGATGCCACACGGCTATTTAATAATCAGTCTGGCTCCATTATCAGAATGTACTACCCACTCCAATAAATTCCCCATTCTACATTTTTCCTCATTGAATAACCTGTTTCATGCACAATTATGCAAGCAAAATGGTCCCATTTACTTTAAAGATGCTAGGGTAAACTTAAAAAGATAATCTTGCTGAGTCAATTACCTGGTTGCACTCTTGTGGCCTGAAGGAAGTATCTCAACGCTCTCTCATAACTGTTCTGATTCTCCAAAGCATGTCCGACATTGTTCCAGAGTTTGGCATTGTTCCTGTTCACCTGGAGGAAAACAATTTTGAAATGTTTGAGGCCAGGCTGACATAAATCATATTTTCCAGACATCATTTCATTGAACTCATTAACGTCTGGATTCACCCTTTGATATAAGATGGATTTATTCAAAGTAATGATCTCAAAATACAAGAATACAATATGTATGAGCCTATGGCCAGATGTGCATCTATAAATGAATAATGTGTCCTTGGATGTGTTCGTACTTTCAGTGCAGATGTAAAAAGAGTGTATTCGGACTCCCAATCCCAGTTTCTGTTGAAAGTCTTCACAGCTTGTGTTGTTAGAAGAACTCCCATGAGCAACCAAGACATTTTCTTTAGGCCTCTGGTTAATGCCACAAAAACAAGAAATGAGTCTCTGAATAAGTCATTTAAAGGAAATAAAGTATTTGTATAGAGGAAATTTACCCTCTTTGGGACAGGAGTTTAAATCCATGGGCTACCAAAACACAAAATCCCATGCTGGGCACATACAAGACCCTTTCAGCTACAACAAAGCCCACAGGAAAAAACAGGTTGGATGCAGGGATAAAAGGAAGGACGATCAGCGACAGTGCCTAAAGGAAATGAAAAGAGAAATAATTAAAATATTTGTACTAAACGAATAGTTTATCCAAACATGGAAATTTGTGGTTCTTTGAGAATGATAATCAAACAAAAGAAAAAAATCAAACACAATGTACATACATACCTCTTGCTTTAAAAGTGCATTAATCAGTTAATAAAAAGAAAAATAGTACTGTGTAGTTTTTCACAATGAACAAAATACTTTCACAACAGTGGATAAACGCACAGCTCATATCTTAGATGCCTTCTGGAGACATTTATCATAGGCTAGTTACAAAACTTGCTTTTGATCTTCAGTAATAACACAGTAAATTACATGGGATGTTTGTGCTCATGACCAGGGGTCCGTCCCAAGGAAAACGCATCATAATGGAGGGTAAAAAGGGGAAAAATCTTTTCTTTCATCTGTGGAGCATGTAAGGAGAGATTCTGAAAAATGTGCTGGTTCCTCTTTTGGCTACTCAGACGGAAGCTTTCAAGATTTAAAAAGGATGCAAAAGTACCATAAAAATTACTTCATGTACTATATTACAAGTCTTCTAACGTCATAGCTTTGTATGAGGAATAGGCTAAAATTTTATTTGTTCATAGATGAATGTACTGAGAAGAGCTATAATGAATGTCAAAAATGTTGATAATGCTAAAACAATATATTTAGGTCTGTTTCTCATACAAAGTTGGCTTCAGGAGACATGGAACAAGTCATATTGAGAACTTTTAAGATTTCTTTGTAAACATTCATTTATTGCAATTGCACAGACAAAAAAACAAAACAAAAAACAAAACAAAAAAAAAAAAAACAGCATGTTGTTCAAATTTACTCCTACCCACAGAAAAAAAGAATGTCTGGAAAGAAGTCAGGATTGATTTCTTTGTGAACATACATTAAAGGGATAGTTCAGCCAAAAATTAATATTTTGTCATCATTTACTCAGCTTCATGTTGTTCCAAACCTGTGTGAGTTTCTTTCTTTTGTTGAACACAATTTTGAATTATATTTTGATGAATGTGGTTGTATGGAAAATACTACAGAAGTCATTGGTTACTAGCAACTGTTTGGTTACTACATTCTTCAAATATCTTTAATTGATTCATCTTATCTTTTGTGTTCAACAGAAAAAAGACATTCAATGAGGGCGAGTAAAAGATAACAAAAAAATTTCATTTTTGTCTGAACTATTCTTTTAAGGTATTATGGTATAAAATACCATTTAGTGTACAGCTGAATTCTCTTTGTGCAAGCTTCAAGATTTTTATTTATTTATTTATTTTTTAAACGAATCAAATGTTTCTCAAGACCATCAAGCCTCCAAACAGAGTACTTGACCCCTACACGAAAGTGCAAATCATTGCCCATTCAACAATGAAATGACCTGTTTTCTTCCTCGCTCTTTGAAATCTAATGAGAGGAAATAGAAACACCAGTTTCTCTGGCAATCCAATCAGGGATTTGTCTAAGTGGCAACCCTTGAGTGGGCACAAAAACGGCCTGGTAAACCAAGAAATTCCATAAGCAAAAAATCTTGGATTTAAAATGTTCTCATTGTTTGCTTCAGACAAGCTTGTGCAGATCTGATTGCTAATCACTCTGGTTTCATAAAGCTTTGTCTGAAACCAAGACCATGAGTTTGATTAATCTGGAACTAAACCCAATTGACCTGTAGAACAAGTGCAAGAAAACTACCGAGCCACATAATCACGACGGTCCGAGATAATTTCTCCAAGTTGTGGCAACGTTCAAAGAGATATGATTGATTCAACACAAATGAGAACATGTCATTGCAGTGCTCATCAAAACCACAAGCAAACACGCCTGTCTTGCACAATGCATGCCAGGCCACAAGATGTAAGATTGGGATTATAGGTTTTATTTACGAAAAGCACCTTAAGACAAGGTGATGGATCAGGATTTTTTGAAACGCTGAACCCCTCCGAAGGCACAGCCCTTGGACACCCTGTTTTTAAGAACAAACTAATTTTGTTTTGTCTAGCTACAGCTAATCTCACCCTTTTTACGAGCAGAAGAGGTGCTTTTCAAAGCCCGCTCATATTTACGAGTTTATCATCAAGTAAACCGCAGGGTACCGTATAGAGGAGGCTTTTATAATCGAGCCATCCCGAAAAAACAGGGGCATTCATCTCACATTGTGCGGTCTTGAAAGAGAATCGCAGAAATTGGTTTTGGCAGCAGCTTCAGAGTGCGTTAAGAACCAAACTGTCATGCGTTGCTTATGCAGGGGTGGATTTAACAGAGCCGAAAGCAGCAGTACGGGGAACATCATATTTATCCAATTTGCTTGACGCTTCAGAGGCCAAAATCAATCTTGATGAAAGAAGTTTCTGCACAAACAAAAGCTTTGTCTGCGGTTATCATAAGCTGCGCGCTACATGCTGTTTGGTTGCTTTGGAATATGCAACACAGAGAAAAAAAAAACCTTCACAGTAAAATTAGCCAAACTTTCACAACAAAAGTGTTTCCTGTTTGCTCAGTGTGTGTCGAGGGCCTGTGCACAGGGAATCATTAAAATAACTAACCGTGGCCAAATAAAACAGATTCGGACGGATATCCTCATGCAACCTGTTCTCTGTCTCCTAACCACGCAGACCAGAGCAAAATGTTAATGCCCAAGCCCTCCCCCTTCATCTTTGCGCACTGTCCATTAATAATGATTTGTGGCCCCCTGGTCTCGAAGGGCGGCCTCTGCCAACAGAGCGAGGAAGTTCACCAAACTCTGTTGACAGCGCGCAGAGACGCGGATGAAGAATTCACGCTGCTGTTACACAACAAACGAGCGGAGAGCTGAACACACAAGACGAACGGATTTCAACTGTGACATTGTGAACTCTTACGAGCATGGAATCAGCCAGTGGTCGAACATATGTAGACATCAGAGCTGCAGTGCCAGACTATAAGACGATAACATCTTTTATGATGGACGGAAAAAAAACACAGCCCTTTTGGCTGTAAGTTAAGAAAAAAATGTTGTGTGAGACTAAACATTTAAAAACATGAAATACACGGAGTTGCAAAAGTTCAGAGAGGGGGAAATCTGTGTGTTCAGACAGGTGACATTAATCATGCGCTGAGAGTTGCGACAGTTTCCAGAAGCTGTATAAAAAAAAAAAGAAAAAAAAAAAGAGATGGACCGTGGGTATGAAATAGCATGAACAATTTTTAGGTGTACTTTTAGACATCAACTTGATGATTAATACCTTGCCCAAAAATGTCCCATTTTGGGTAGTAATTACCATCTGTTTATAATGAAAGGTTGTGACGCACATGCATTTCTAGAAATTAAGTGCCTTCTTTAACTTCCTTCTAGTTAAAACAGCCAATCGCCTTTTCGGCTTTTAGTTCCCACAAGATTGCGCACGAGATGGACCAGCCTGAAAATACATGTCTTTAGAGTGATTTGAGTTTAAATAGCAAAAATTATGTTGTCAAATTGTATTACTGATCTGATGTGACTGAAACGTAATCTTGACAAACAGGGTCCAAAATTAATTCACCCACCAAGTGCCAAATGAGAGCAAAAACTGGCTTCGACAAAGATGTAAAATGTGCATCAGTTGGGCAGAAATTTCAGGAACTGCAATATAATACTTTGTTGAAATGAAATAAGAACAATAGTCCTTATTTGATGAAGTGACACAATCGATTCAAATCTATAAAAAAAAAAAAACATTTTACTTGAAAAATTTCCATGAGAAGTTTATATAGGATGCCTTAACTATTTTCTTCCCAGAACTCCATGTGACAACACATACATTCCTCGCATTAAAGGGATAGTTCACCCAAAAATGAATATTCCTCGCATTAAAGGGATAGTTCACCCAAAAATGAAAATTTTATGTTTATCTGCTTACCCCCAGGGCATCCAAGATGTAGGTGACTTTGTTTCTTCAGTAGAACACAAACTAAGATTTTTAACTCAAACCGTTGCAGTCTGTCAGTCATATAATGACAGTCAATGGGCTCCACGGCTTTAAGAGTCAAAAAAACAAACACAAACAAAACCAAATTAAACCCTACGGCTCGTGACGATATATTGATGTGTAAAGACATGAAACGATCGGTCTATGCAAAAACTGAACAGTATTTATATTGTTTTTTACCTCTGATTCATCTCAATGTACAACTGTCCAGAGCGCGTTCACATCAGCTGACACGTGACGCGTCTTCTTCTTCTATTTCTCCTATCTCTCAAATGGACCATTGACACTCCTAATTGAGATTGTAGATAGAGTGTCAATGGTCCATTTGAGAGATAGGTGGCGATAATGCACGTATGAGTCTGCAATCCACCATAAAGCAAGAAGACGATGACACGTCACGTGCCGGCTGATGTGAACGCGCTCAGGACAGTTGGACATTGCGGTGAATCAGAGGTAAAAAAAACGATATAAATACTGTTCAGTTTTTTGCACAGACCGATCGTTTCGTGTCCTTACACATCAATGTATCGTCACGAGCTGCAGGGTTTAATTTGGTTTTGTCTGTGTATGTTTTTTTGACTCTCAAAGCCGTGGAGCCCATTCACTGTCATTATATGACTGACAGACTGCAACGGTTTGAGTTAAAAATCTTTGTTTGTGTTCTACTGAAGAAACAAAGTCACCTACATCTTGGATGCCCTGGGGGTAAGCAGATAAACATCAAATTTTCATTTTTGGGTGAACTATCCCTTTAAGGGACCAAAATGAAAATATGAGGGACATTTATGGTGCTAAGCTGTTTTACTGAAAGTCGAAGACATGCTGATATATAATGCTGTGAGTGTGCTGTTGATAACAAACAAAAATAAGGATAATAATAAAAAAAACTTAAAAATTGAGTAACATTTATAACAGTTTAGTCCCTCAATTCACATGCCATTGACAAAAATATCTTTTAAGTAAACAATGGAAAATAAAGAAAATATATGGCCAGTAAATTTTCTCAAGTCATCTGCTGTTGATAAAAATACACATTTTTAATAAAGATTATGAAAAATGAAGAAACATTTATGGTGAGTATGGTCAATTCACTTGCCACTGGCAAAAATAGATTTTCAAATTAAAAATAACGTGTCGGCGACGATGGCCTTGCGGGCTGACATATAGCGCTGTTCTGCTACAGGTGTCCTGTTCGAATACACTATACCACAAGGAATACTTAATTCTTGACAAAGTTTACTTGGATTCTAGAAATTCAGCTCATGTGCATAGTTTATCCGGTATGGATCAAAACACCCCTAAATTGTTCAGGAAACAGAAGCAGAGAGTGCTACACGGGTGTCTTTATAAAACCCCTGGTGCTCATTGGGTATAGTAGAGGTAAAAATGAAATTATGTAGACGAAATTGTAAATTGTATCTGACAGATTTCAAATAAGACTGGGGATGATATATTTTTTCAAACTGTTTTTAAATAAACAATTTCCCCTTTTCTTGTGCATTTATATAGACAACTATAATAAAAAACACAAGAATCAACATCTCATTCAAGTCCCGGTTACAGAAATGCATTTCCACTGAACAACAAGTTCAAAATTACATTTGAAGAACCCATTTAGACAGTTATGTTGCTTCAGTTTACACATAATCAGATTTTCTATAAGCCCCATCCATAAACGTACCATCATGATGATCTTTGCAGAGCTGTGGCCGTACCAAAGGCTGTGATAAGCCAGGAGGCTCAACATGGCATAAAATACCACTGTGGCGAGGTTGCGAGGGTCCAGCAGGGACTCCACAAGGGGGATAGTGCCCATTGTCCAGTCACAACACAGCTCAGAGGGGTTGAGCAGCAGCCAGGTGTTTATTGGCAGGAGGTAATTGAAGGTCAGCTGCCTGGTCGGGGTGGAGCTGACAGCAGCTGGATTATCAAACCTGATGATAGATGGAATAGAATTATTGAGTACTCCTCTCCATTAAGACATACCGCACTAAAAGTCACTGTTCGTTTTGAAAAGGTTTTATTGATACGAGAAATATACAGATAAGGAAAGGCGGGTTTTATGTTTCACCAAATCAATTAGCAAAAAAAAAAAAAAAAAAAAAAAGTTCCAACTCCGTTTTGGATGTTTACTGGAGGTTAGTGCAATAAACTTTATGGTTCATACTCAGCAGAATAAAAATGTTTATAAAAACGTCTTTTAGAATACTTTAAACATTTCATTTTTCCTCTCAGGTCTTCAACAATCTACACTATTCAGCACTGAACTGAGAAAGATTTTTAATTTCAAGTTCAGTTCCTGAATTTGAATTGAGGTAGCAAATAGGTAATAGAACCGACATTCAAATTTAAGAAATAATTTGAAATGTAGGCGCCGATAGTCTTGTGGGCAGTGCGCCAATCAGGGGCGCCGTAAGGGATGGGGTTAGGACGATTCCACGGGTCTGACAATGGAGGAAAGCGATTTCAACCGAGGTGAACGCGGAACGCATTTTTTTTTACCGAGAGGAATGTGGAACGCGAGGGGGACACACACACACACAATTAAAATTCACACTCATGAACTGAAAAGAAGCTCGTTCTTGAATTCTGAATTGTGCCCAAGCCTGCAACGTACGCCCTCAGAATGAGTTCAGAACATAATACTGCAAGATATACATTTCCTAGCAAGTAAAAACCCCAAAACATTTTTATATTCCTTAGTGCAGTAATTTACAGCATTTTTTGTTGATTTAATTCAGCCCATGACCATTATTCTGCAATGCATCATGTTCCCTATGCATGTGAAACCACAAAGAGGTTTAAAAGGATCCAAGCCACACTGAAAAACAGCCAGAATGAATGATAGGCATCAGGCGGCTAAAAAAAAAAAAAAAAAAAAAAAAAAAGTAACCAAAACAACCATGGTGCCAAGTTGGCAAGACTGATCTGTGGAAACAGGCCATTAACTCTGATTCAAGACTCAAGAAACAGATTAAAACAAAGTGTTGGATGTTTGAATCACAAGCATGTAATGTTGATGGTGCATTAAACAGCAAAATTTTTTGGGATGATAATGATCATAGACACCCATTAACAGGAAACAAGAGCATCCTGATTTAATAAAAATACATTAACAGGTTTCAAATTAAAGTGCATTTATTCATTTGGCAGCACATATTAGTATACATGTTTTTTGGGATTTGAACCCATGACATTGGCATTGATAGTGCTATGCACTACCATTCAAGCTACAACATAAAAAATTGAAAGTTAGAGTTTTTCTATTGAAAAAACCTTTAAAAAATATCAATTTAAGTCAAAGTCTCTTTAAAACAAGTCATGTCACTCGGCGGCCATCTTTGAAACGCCTCTCGGGCATGCAAGTGCAGTTCCTATCACTTTGTATGGGGAATCATCAAATTCTCCCAAACTATTCACTAAGCATACGATTAAATTTCATATTTGAAATCACCAATGAAATCTGACAACAACTGTGTCATAAATGTTGTTTCTTTTGCTCAAATATCCTTATAAAAAAAAAAAATTATTTTTCAGGCTGGATCAGCCAGTGTGCATGCGCAGTCCTAGGCGCATGTCTCAGAATGCTGACTGTTTCTATAGCAACCGGGACTTCTAACGGCAGCTGCAGTGACACGCTGACTTTACCGATTAGTGATTGGCTCTTTTGCTCAGAAGGTGGGGCTTAGTTCGATAGAACGGCCATGTTAAGCGTAGCATTTTTCCCCATTCAAAACTATACGAGTGACACGTCTTGGGTATTCTATAGTCTTTAAGTGTAGAAAATTAACACAGGCTTTCAGTCTTTGCTATCAATTCTTTATTCATTTTAAGCTCGAAGCTAATATTTTCCAAAGATGAAATATTTCTGCTTTTTGAAATGGGCATAAACTGAAGTTTATCGCTTGGCTTTCACAGAGGGGTGTATTTTGGAGAGAGCTTTGAAGGATGGGAGAGCCAACTGCAAGTATTAAAAATACAAATAAAAGCCTTTGCACAACCCTGTTGTTACGTCTACAACTTAATGCATTATAGGTTGGTTCCGTTGTTGCTGTTGTCTCTTTTTCCTTTTTAGGATTGGTCCTGGACATAATGTGAGGCTTCTGGTGGTTGGACCGGAGAAGAGACCTGGACTATAAATTTCCTGGCACTCCACTGGAGGGAGCTCTCTGCCTCTTTGATCGATTGCTCATGCCTGTTTGTCGTGATACTGTGCTAGCTGGTGAACATGTGGTGCGACAGATTGTGTTTTCTGTTCCAACTGAGTGTTGTTTGCCACCTTTGATACTGTGTGAGCCTTACTTTTAGGACATTGATGTCTTGTCGACCATGTTTGTAACTTCTTAACTGTTTTTGGGAAGCGTAGGGGGTGAGTGCCTTGTTTTTTTTTTTTTTTTTTTTTTTGTAGGCCATTAGGCCGTTAGGGTATGTGATTGTATGTTTTGTTTCTTTTATTTTGATCCGTAGGGAAGGTAGTTCTTTTGTGGGGAAGTTAGTTTGGGTTTGTTTATTATTTTGGCATTAGCTCACCCCTGAAGATTTTGCTTCTGAATCCTTTTGTTTCCTTTTGTTTTAAAGACATTGCTTTTGTATACATCAAGAGAGAAAAACAGAGATACAATTGCATTGAAAACGAACAAGAGAACAAGGAAAGAAAATAAAAATGAGCAATTAAGATAACGTTGTTGTGTTATGTTACACTCTGACGTAGACCAGGGATTGTAACATAAATTGGGGGCTCGTCCATATAAATGAAGGTAATTAGTATAGTTGAACACGTTTGTTCTGGTAATTTTCCTTTTGTGTGGGACGAGTTTATGGAGAAATATGGAATTTGATTTAACGACATTTACGTTGTATCCTATTACGGAGGAATTCAATAAGTGTCGTAAAGCTGATTTGTTACAAATAGCAGATTTCTTTAATATCCTTGTTCCTAGGGAGGGATCAAAAGTTGTTAAAGAGAAGTTCTATAGCAAATTGGTAGAGCCTGGAATCTTGCCGGATGAGTCGGTGGAAGGGTTAGCGGGGAAGAGTGCTGAAATCTCGGGGGATGAGGCTACTTTTACTTTTCCTAGTATAGATCCTAGTCATCCCCGTTTTGATCCTATGCTAGCTATTAAATTAAAGGAGTTGGATCTGCAGTTAAAGAAACAGGATTATGATGCGCAGCTTTATTTTCGGACTCTGGAGATAGAGGATGATAATAGATTTAAATTACGTAGTTTGGAGCTGCAAGCCAAATCACCACCTACTATGCCTGTGCCTAGGTCTAGACTTCCAGCTCCTCGTTCACCAGGGAACATACCAGTTTCATCGGTACCGGGTCAAAGTCCATCACCCAGGTTACCTCGGATTACCTCCTTGTCTGGTGGTGAGTTTGTGACCAGCTTTGCTGTGAGTAAATACGTTACACTTGTTCCTCCTTTTAGAGAGATGGAGGTAGACTCTTATTTCGTCGCTTTTGAGCGTATAGCAGTTACATTACGTTAGCCAAAAGAGTTGTGGTCATTGCTATTGCAATGTAAATTAGTGGGTAAAGCTCAGGAAGTGTGTACAGCCTTACCTATTGAGCAAAGTTTGAATTATGATACCGTTAAAGCTGCTGTGTTGAGAACGTACGAATTAGTACCTGAAGTTTATCGCCAGAAATTCAGAAACCATCAGAAAATTACCAGTCAAACTTTTGGTGAGTTTGTTCGTGAGAAAACGGTGTTGTTTGACAAATGGTGTGCAGCTAGTAGAGTTACAATGTTTGAGCAATTACGAGAACTCTTGTTGTTAGAAGATTTTAAG
This sequence comes from Spinibarbus caldwelli, assembly GCA_039654775.1. Lineage (NCBI taxonomy): Eukaryota > Metazoa > Chordata > Actinopteri > Cypriniformes > Cyprinidae > Spinibarbus > Spinibarbus caldwelli. Next base: position 11,972,238 of record CM077265.1, on the reverse strand, counting down.
AGTTGTGTTTCAGAGGACGTTGTGTATCTGAACGAACAGAAGGTATTGTCCGTGATTAATGCAGCGGTTTTGGCAGATGAATTTATGCTCACGCACAAAACGGTTTTTACTCCATTTTCTGTGTAGAGAGAAATCCGGCTCATCTGTTGAATTTTCTGTGAAAAACAGTTCGAGAGTTTTTAATAAGGGCAAGGGAAAACGAGAGAATAGAGTAGCAGTTTTGAATGTGTTTCGTAATACAAATTTGTCTCGTGAGGGGGAAAGACGAGTGTGTTTTTTTCTGTCGCGTACCAGGACATTTGATTGCAGATTGTAAGCGCTGGAATCAGGGTGAGGTCCCTGAGAAACCAAAGGGAGTTGCTTTGGTTCATACTGCTCCCATGGTGTCTCTTTTAATCTGCATACCAACTTATACTTCCCATTTATTATGAATGGTTCGGTATCTCTTTTAGGTGAGCAGGAAAATTTGAAGCTGATTACGGTCTTACGAGATACAGGTTCGGTTCAGTCTTTCATTTTGGAGAGTGCACTAGAGTTTTCGGAACAGTCATACTGTGGATCGAGTGTGCTAATTCGTGGCATTGAGCTTGGCTGTGTTAAAGTGCCCTTGCATTCAGTTTACCTTCAATCTGATTTGTTCACAGGAGTCGTGAAGTTGGGTGTACATTCTCACCTTCCTGTAGAAGGAGTAGGTTTGATATTGGGTAATGATATTACTGGTGGTAAAGTGTTCCCTCAGCCCATCATTGTGGATAAACCAGATGTGTCTTGGCTGTGTGAACCGGTGGATGTGGGCCAACAGTTTCCTTCTGTCTTTCCTGCTTGCGCGGTAACCCGTTCTCAGTCTAGAAAGTTTGATGATGTTTTAGATGTGTCTGAAACATTTATGACTGATAAAGTTGACAGAAAAGAATGTGTGCAGGATGCTTCTCCTAATGTTTGTTCTTTTGAACAGGAGGTGGCAGTCCAAGTTGAAACTATGCTTGGGACAGGAAGGGAATCGCTGGCAGCTGCGCAGAAAGCTGATACATCTCTAGCCAAGTGTCTTGCTGTGACTGTACAAAAGGATGAAGTAGTGGATAAGGATGTGGCTTACGTTTGGGAGGATGGAGTGCTCATGCGTAAGTGGTCTCCATCAGAAAAGGATCTGAGCTGGAAGACAGTGTTTCAGGTAGTGGTCCCTCATAATTATTGTGTGCAGATTTTGTGTTTTGCTCATGACCACGCTCTCTCTGGCCATTTGGGAGTAAATAAAACGTTCAGTCGCATTAGTCGCTATTTTTACTGGCCTGGTTTAAAATCAGCAGTTTCAGAGTACTGTCATTCATGTCATGTGTGCCAGCTGGCTGGGAAACCTAATCGGGCAATCCCTAATGCTCCTCTTCATCCCATTCCAGTTCTATCAGAGCCATTTGAGAGAATTATTATTGACTGTCGGTCCATTACCAAAAACAAAGTCTGGTTATCAGTATCTGTTGACTCTAATGTGTGCTGGTACTCGGTACCCCGAGGCGATTCCTATGCGTACAATTAGAGCCAAGAATGTGATTAAAGAATTAAATCAAATTTTTCTCTATCTTTGACATTCCTCGCGTTATACAGTCAGATCAGGGTACAAATTTTACCTCCCAGCTGTTTTCTCAGGTTTTGGGCTGCCTGTCTGTAAAACATAAACTCTCTAGTGCCTACCATCCAGAGTCACAGGGAGCATTAGAACGTTTTCATCAGACTTTGAAAAGTATGTTGCGTTCATACTGCTTTGAAACAGGGAAGGATTGGGATGAGGGTGTTCCTTTGGTCATGTTTGCAGTACGAGAGACCCTTCAGGAATCCTTAGGTTTTAGCCCTGCCGAACTAGTGTTCGGGCACACTGTGCGGGGCCCGTTGAAATTGTTTCGTGAACAGTTGCTGTCTGAGACAAAACCACAGACTAGTGTACTTGAGTATGTGAGTTCATTTCGTGAACGCCTACACCGAGCTCGTGAAGTGGCACTTTCAGAGTTGGGCCGCACGCAGACTAAAATGAAGACTCACTTTGATAAAAAGAGTGTTTATCAAAGTTTTTAGGAAGGTGATTTGGTGCTTGTCTTTCTTCCTCTTCCTGGGTCTCCGTTACAGGCCAAGTTTTCTGGTCCCTATACTATCAAACAAAGATTAAGTTACACAGATTATGTCATTAATACTCTTGACAGAAAACGAAAGACCAGAGTGTGTCACATTAATATGTTGAAAGCTTATGTAAATAGGGAGGGTGCTCAGAGAGATGTAGCTCAGAACATGTCCAAAATTGCAGTTCCCATCTCTGCTGTTACGGCTGTGTACTGTCCTGAGGAGGACGGGCTTAAGATGTGAGATGCATCGTGTGCTCGATTGGACAATTCAAAGTTTTTAGTGGATTTAAAGTACCATTTGTGTTATTTAAGTGAAGCGTGTCAGAGTGATATTATTACTCTAATAAATAAATTCCTTTCTCTTTTTGCTGATGTGCCTAGTCAAACTACAGTGTTGGAGCATGATGTTGATGTGGGTGAGTGCTCCCCTATCAAGCAAAATTCCTATCGGGTGAATCCCATTAAGAGAAAAATAATGCAGGAGGAGACGGCATACCTGTTGGAACATGGTTTTGCTGTGCCAAGCTCCAGTTCCTGGAGCTCGCCCTGTCTATTGGTCCCTAAGTCAGACGGGAAATTTCGATTCTGCACAGATTACCGCAAGGCAAACTCAGTAACGAAATATGATTCCTATCCTTTACCGAGGATGGATGATTGTATTGACAGGGTTGGCGCTGCCAAGTTTGTGACTAAGCTGGACCTGTTAAAAGGTTACTGGCAGGTACCTTTGATGACTAGGGCTTCGGAAATCTCTGCCTTTGTTACGTCTGATCATTTCCTGCAATACAAGAGGATGGCTTTCGGGATGTGGAATGCACCCGCCACCTTCCAACATCTAATGAGAATAGTGCTGGCTGGGCTAGAAAACTGTGAGACATACCTGGATGACATTGTCGTTTATTCATGTGACTGGGAACAACATCTAATAAGTCTGTATTCAGTGTTTGAACGTTTAAGTGATGCATCGCTTACCTTGAATCGCGCCAAGTGTGAGTTCGGTAAGGCTGTCCTGACATATCTTGGAAAGTGTGTGGGTCAAGGACAAGTGCGTCCTGTCGATGCAAAAATTGAGTGTATTGTTGGTTTTCCCGCTCCAAAGACGAAACGGGAGTTGCGTTGTTTCCTGGGAATGACAGGATATTACTGGGCTTTCTGCAAGAACTTTGCTGATATTGCATCACCACTCACCAACTTGTTGGGTCAATCTAAAGTTTTTGAATGGACTGCAGAGTGTCAATTAGCTTTTGATGCTATTAAGATGTTGTTGTGTAATGCCCCAGTTTTATCAGCTTCAAATTTTTCACAAGCATTTAAAGTGGAAGTGGATGCGAGTGAGGTGGATGCGGTGGGAATTGATCACCCAATGTGTTATTTTTCCAAGAAATTTACAAAATCGCAGCAACATTATAGCACAATCGAAAAAGATGCCCTTGCGCTGTTGTTGGCACTCCAGCCCTTCGAAATTTACCTTGATGCTTGTAATGTCCCCATCTTGGTGTACACTGACCATAATCCCCTTGTCTTTTTGTTTCAGATGTCAAATTTAAAATCAAAGACTGATGTGTTGGTCTCTTTTGATACAAGGCTTTAACTTGGAAATTCAGCACAAGAAGGGGTGTGAGAATGTGCTTGCTGATGCCTTGTCGCGTGCCCCATGTAAGTCTGAGGATTAAGAATTGTTTCATTGTTACAAATAATGATTTGTAATTTTAAGGGTGGGGGTGTTACGTCTACAACTTAATGCATTATAGGTTGGTTCCGTTGTTGCTGTTGTCTCTTTTTCCTTTTTAGGATTGGTCCTGGACATAATGTGAGGCTGCTGGTGGTTGGACCGGAGAAGAGACCTGGACTATAAATTTCCTGGCACTCCACTGGAGGGAGCTCTCTGCCTCTTTGATCGATTGCTCATGCCTGTTTGTTGTGATACTGTGCTAGCTGGTGAATATGTGGTGCGACAGATTGTGTTTTCTGTTCCAACCGAGTGTTGTTTGCCACCTTTGATACTGTGTGAGCCTTACTTTTAGGACATTTATGTCTTGTCGACCATGTTTGTAACTTCTTAACTGTTTTTGGGAAGCGTAGGGGGTGCCTTGTTTTTTTTGTAGGCCATTAGGCTGTTAGGGTATGTGATTGTATGTTTTGTTTCTTTTATTTTGATCCATAAGGAAGGTAGTTCTTTTGTGGGGAAGTTAGTTTCTGTTTGTTTATTATTTTGGCATTAGCTCACCCCTGAAGATTTTGCTTCTGAATCCTTTTGTTTCCTTTTGTTTTAAAGACATTGCTTTTGTATACATCAAGAGAGAAAAACAGAGATACAATTGCATTGAAAACGAACAAGAGAACAAGGAAAGAAAATAAAAATGAGCAATTAAGATAACGTTGTTGTGTTATTTATGTTACACTCTGACCTAGACCAGGGATCGTAACACTGTCATAAACCCAGTCTCTTGGAAGAATGTTTTTGTTTTGGCTGAGACATTCCAACATTACACAGTATTCCCAAATTCAACACGGGGCAAAATATACTTAGAAAGTATGTTAATCCAGCGTATTATGTCTCTAGAGAGCCGTGTGATAACACTAATTCAGACGGTCGGAGACAGTCGGTGGATTATGTCTGGGGATTAGCGATCACTTCCGTGACGAATCCAAGAGGATTTTTTCCTCTGATCCCAATCAACTTCCCCAGGGATGATGATCAGAAGGAGTATGTCTAGGCATTTCACACAGAGCTCTTGGATTCGCAGAGATGCCTAATTTGTTTAACGGTGGGCGGAGCCAATCGCTATCTAAGCACTCCTATAGGGGTGGGTCTAGATCTGCAGATATATAGATCATCAAGTTCATTTCAGGCCCAGGCTGTTGATGTTTACAAAAGCATCATGACAGCTCTCAACATTTTAAAAGCTTATCATACTGTATTACGAACGATTTTCCCATAATATGATAACACGGACATTTGTCACATCGTTCCCTTGGTGACTGATACTATTTTGGCTTGAGCTGAGAAACTCTAATCATTTCCTTTTTAAGATCTAATGTTCAGTAATAAATCAGTTTATTAAAGCAATAAGTCACTCAGGGATGCGCATTACTTAGTGTGACTAATTAAATAAATATATGCATAATAATAATTATTATTACAATTATTTTGTATTGATATATAATCACAAAATTGGACAAATTGTGCAGCAAGAACAGCATTTTTGTTGCATTTTAAATTTCAATCACAGTTTTTAACAGAAAAATTGCAATTAAATTTTTTCACCAAATCGTGCAGCCCTCGCATGACGTGACAATCACAGCCAATAAGATATCATAATGTGAAATAACATGTACTGTACCATTCAAAAGTTTGGGATCATTAAAAAATTTTCTTTAAGGATGTTATAAATTGATCAAAAGTGACAGTAAAGACGTTTGCACATAAGTGGTACGCAGGTGTGCATGCGCGACCAAAATAAAAAATGCGCTGTGTAAATAAGTTCAGACCGCGCATTTGCATACCGACATGGTTTACAGCTGTTAATGCACAATTACCATTTTAGATTGACAAACTCTAATACTGTATAAGATTTCTATTCGAACTTAAAGCATAAATCTAGGCTATCCGCTATATTCACATTTTATTTTTAAGTTTACTATAAAATAATTGTACTTTTATTTAATACTGCCTTTTATTTTAAAATATAATCGTATTATCACACTTTAGTATTTTGTTTATTATTTTATTTTTTAAAATAACTAAAAGTGCAATAATATTATCACTATTATTAATTTTTTTATAGTTATATTTAATGGGTTACAGTGTGAGGACCAAACCAAATCTCCAGGTGCTCTCATGAGAAGCAAGCTGAAAAACTTGGCTCACACGGTGCGATTTTTTAAAAGTACTTTAGGCCAGCAAACACAGAACGTGATGACGTTGAAAACAAGGCATGTTTTAAAAAACGGAGACAGTTTGACATTCATTGTAGGGGTAGTCACACTGCAGGACTGTGTGCCAAATCTTCTGACACTGCCAGAATTTCGTCAGAGGTGAAATTTGATCGCAACAGCCATTAATTGGCTGTCGGTGAACATGTCAAACCAGCAATCAAAGACTACAGATTTTAGCCTAGGATTATAGTAATCTTTTAAAGCCCAGCTCAGACTGTGCAACTTTGGCCACAATTTGGTCGTTTGAGACAAATTTTGAAAATCCTAAAAGATTCCTATAATCCTAGGCTAAAATCTGTAGTCTTTGATCGCTGGTTTGACATGTTCATCGACAGCCGATTAATGGCTGTTGCGATAAAATTTCACCTCCGACGAAATTCTGGCAGTGTCAGAAGATTTGGCGCGCACTCCTGTAGTGTGACTACCCCTACGACTAATGTCAAACTGTCTTCGTTTTTCAAGACAAGCTATGAGCAGAATTAATGCTAGAGAATTATTCTATCCGCCATAAACTCTAGTGCTCCCGTCCTCCGCTCACAGAATTCATCTGATATGTGGGTGTGTAGAGCTGCATACACTATTCTTCTTAAATACGCCGGTATTGCCGCTGTTCATATACTTTTCATGATAGCCAACATTTCGGTCCCGCACAATGCAGTTCGCAGTCACTGGACATGTATGGGTTGATAATGTAAAACTCCGGACACGTTTTCTTGCGCGCACCCGTTTTTAACTCGTCTCGACTGTCATACAGTCTGACATTAATGATAACTGAGATCCCATAGTGTGACATGATCATCATATTCGTACAGTCTGACAAGTACAATCCTAAAGGACTTTATTTATAAAAAAAAAAAAAAAAAAAAAAAAAAAAAAAAAAAAAAAAAAAAAAAAAAAATCGCACAGTGTGAGTCCAGCTTAAGATTTTCAAAATTTGTCTCAGACGACCAAATCGTGGCCAAAATCGCAGTGTGAGCCGGGCTTTAGGTGAACCCCTGTTTAAAATGTCATAAAAGATTTCTATTTCAAATAAATGTTGTTCTTTCATACGGCGAACACTATGCAGTGTTATTTTTATTTGATTATTACATTTCTGTACCTGAACACTACTGTTAGACCTTATTTTATTTGTAACTTTGTTCAGCTTCATCCTCATGTAGCAGTCCAGAGCGAGTAGACTGCAGGACCTGTAGAGCAGTAGTGTAGAGGTCTGCGTGGGACTGTTTTTTCAGTCCCGCTCCCGCAAGGTTATATTCCGCACCCACCCGCTCCCACGATATATTCACTCTTTGTTCACCCACTGTCCGCTTTACACCAGAGTTACCGACCGCTACCTCGTTTTATTCGGGAATTTAATCCCGCGGCGCAAGAAATCTGGTTGGGTCCCACGGTTCCCGCGGGAAAGCCACGGGAATGCAGACCTCTACAGTAGTGTTTGTGAAGGGTGCCACAAATCTTTGAAAAACTTTAAAGGGTGCCATAACTGAATAAATGTTGGGAAACGCTAACACGACAGAGGTTTTACTGTAGTCTCACCTGGTGAAAACTGGCAACTGGGACTGAATGACCTGCACCCTGACGATGACCAGCAAAAGTGTGCTGAAGATCAGAACAATGAGTTTCAGCAGGGTCTGGAGAACAGCATAGGGAAAACCATCTTTTCCTCTCAACACCTGAAGTAGGGTGTCAATCAGCATGGGCAGAGTGAACTATATTAAAAACAAAGAAGAGAAAATTATATGATAATATAGGGAATAAAATATAAGTAAATGCATACATATATACAGGGCTCGAATTGAGGGGGGATGCAGGGGGATGGCATCCCCCTGGTCGAAAAAAATTACAAAAAGCATCCTCTCTATAAAACCACCATCCCCTCTTACCATCCCCTTTGGGTTATTAAGTTTGTGTATTACGTAAAAGTTATTATGCACATGAAATGTTAAAATTCCCTACTTATGATAATTCACGAACGAAATAACGGCGATCGGCCAATCAGAACTAGGTACTGTAACAAGCTGCACACAAGTGGAAGCAATTGTTTGTCATTTTTCGCGCAAAATGGTTCAAGCGCAACTTTTGAAATCCTTTAAAAATGAGACAACAGGGGGTATGATTATTCCTTGATTAGAATTTAAAGACATTCCCCTGACATAATGTATGTGTGACAGAGACGATAGGAGAGCTGACACTATCCAACTTTGAGAAGAAAAAAAAAATAATAATAAAAAAATCCATTAAAAAAAGTCCAAAAGCATTCACTGTGTGATGAGGCCTATTAAAATACCCTTAAAATTTCAGCAATGAAACAAAAATACCCATGTATGAGTTTCTGTTTTATATTCATTGCACAAGCAATGTACTTTTCTGAATAGCAGCACGTGTGCGAGCATAAATGTGCTATTAGATTTATACAGGTGTTCCTGTGGCTCAGTGATAGAGCATTGCGTTAGCAGCGCAAAAGGTCATGGGTTCATTTCCCAGGGAACACACATACTGATAAAAAAAAAAAAAAAATGTATAGCCTGAATGCACTGTAAGTGGCTTTGGATAAAAGCGTCTGCTAAATGCATAAATGTAAATGTACAACAGTGCAGAGCAACACGGTGTTCTGTTCCTTGAGCTAATCAGTTTTTGAACGAATCGAGTGAGCCAGTGATTCAACGGTCCATTCAGATGGACACTTGTTTCGTTTCTAACTGAATCAGCCGTTTTGAATGAATCGTTTGATTTGAATGATTCAATAAATCATTTATTAAAACAGGGACTTGCTGCCACCTACTGGCGGTTTTATTGTCATTTATTTATCTATGACAGGCCTAAACCAGCCAAGGGGCCAGCACAAAAACACATTCAACAAAATAGTTTAATTATCAATATTGACCAAAATTCCCCCATTTCAGGCCCCAGAAGTTAATTTAATAAGGCAATTTTTTCATTAAATAGAAACCTTTTTAAAAATGAGACAAACTTTGTAATCATTGTGTAAAATTAGCCACAGGACCGCCCACCCCCCACCTGACCACACCATCCCCCCTGAAATTTTTTTACAATTCAACCACTGCATATACATGCATCTCTGATCAATGTCCAGTTTGGACAGACGGCCTGATCTAGGCAATGCGTTGGTGTTGCCATACGCTTTCCACTTCTGAAAGGGATTGTTCACCCAAAAATGAAAATTCTGGCATTAATTACTCACCCTCATGTCGTTCCAAACCCGTAAGACCTCCGTTCATCTTCGGAACACAAATTAAGATATTTTTGATGAATCCTGAGAGCTCTCTGACCCTCCCATAGACAGCAATGTAATTACCACGATCAAGGTCCAGAAACGTAGGAAGGACATCGTTAAAATAATCCATGTGACATCAGGGGTTCAACAATAATTTTACGAAGCTACGATATTACTTTTTGTGTGCAAAGAAAATAAAAACGACTTTATTCAACAATTTGTCTCCTCCGCGTCACCCTGGCGCCATTTTGGAGAGTATCCACTGAACGTAAACAACATATGCTGTTCTGTGTCAGCTGCGCCACACGGATACGTTTTCTATGTTGTTTACGCTTTGATCTGAACGAAAACAACGTATCCACGTGGCACAGCTGACACAGAACAGCGTACGTTGTTTACATATGTGATACTCTCCAAAATGTGCCAGGGTGACACGGAGGAGACAAATTGTTGAATAAAGTCTTTCTTTTTTTTTTTTTCTTTGCACACAAAAAGTAATCTCATAGCTTCGTAAAATTACGGTTGAACCCCTGATGTCACATGGTTTATTTTTACCGATATCCTTGCTACGTTTCTAGACCTTAATCGTGGTAATTACATTGTTGTCTATGGGAGGGTCAGCGAGCTCTCAGAATTCATCAAAAATATCTTAATTTGCGTTCCGAAGATGAATGGAGGTTTTACGGGTTTGGAACGACATGAGGGTGAGTAATTAATGACAGAATTTTCATTTTTGGGTTAACTACCCCTTTAATGATGCTCTGAACAGTACTCAGAGGGATAGCTAAAGCCTTTGAAAATGTTTTTGTAGCCTTCTTCTAACTTTTGGTACAACTTTATCCCGGAGGCATTTTAAAAGCACTTTACCAACCATGGTGAACTCGTTGCAGGACGATGCACTACTAACAATGGAATCTTCAAGAAACAGGTGGTTTTATTCTGAAGTAATTAAAACCACTAAAACTGATGTAAGGTGGGGCAATTAGCCTAATGTTTGATCTGGAAGTTTATTGGTTTCACCTGAGTAAGCTGAGTAATGGTATGCTGCGTTCAAGTCATGTCGGATAGATCATATTTATGAGCTGAACGCACGTGAACGCCACCAGAAAGTCGTTATTACGAGTGGAAATCTCACAATCTTCTTTAAGCCGCGAGTTTCCAAGTTGTGGGCATGTTAATGAGAAAACATGTCGGATGCAATGGATGCAGCCAAAGACCTGACTTTACCAACCATGGTGAACTCGTTGCAGGACGATGCACTACTAACAATGGAATCTTCAAGAAACAGGTGGTTTTATTCTGAAGTAATCAAAACCACTACAACTGATGTAAGGTTAGCCTAGTGTATCACTTTCCAAACCAGGTATTTGACTAATATAAAAAGTTAATTAGTTTGGGGTTTGTGAGAGTTTTTAATGTTTTTGAAAGTCTGCTTTGTTCACCAAGGCGGTGTTTATTTGACAAAAAATATAGTCATCCGCTGGAATGCCACTATCTCTTGAATGCGTGTACGACAGATAAATCTAAAGATTACGGTTTAGAAAGTTGTAAATATGGATATTTTCTGAAAAAAAATGCATCGATTCACTTCAGAAGGCCTTTATTAACCCCCCGGAGCCATGTGGAGTGATTTTTATGATGGATGGATGCACTTTATTTGGAGTTGAAAATCTTAAACCCCAATCACTACCATTATAAAGCTTAGAAGAGCCAGGACATTTTTAATATGACTCCGATTGTAGAAGAAAGTCATATACATCTAGGATGGCTTGAGGGTAAGTAAATCATGGGGTAATTTTCATTTTTGGGTGAACTATCCCTTTAATTATACAAGTATCCACAATAAATGTACAGTATTACATATTAATTTTCATTTATTTAACTAGTACATAATAATTACATAACTTGTATATATACGTAATGCTTTTTCCATTTTTGTTGACAGCAAAAGTGGAGAGAAGACAGGCAACATTGACAAGAGACACAACACATGCTGTATTCAAACCACACACATCCCATTTGACCACCACAACTTAATGTGTCTGCCAGCGGGTTAACCACGAGGCCACAGACCCAACCCAAAAAAAATAAATAAATAAAAAAACATTTCACAGAGATAAATGCTACGTTAGAGGTCGCTGCAATGAAACTTTCACATGCCACACTGGCTTAACTCCGGATGCATTAGATCAACGTTACATGTAATACATTATCGCTTAAATGCTACACTTTTAACGATTTAGGCAAATTAGAGTAATTACTTAATCTACAAGTATTTCAGCAAAACATCAAAGTTCAAGTGCTACTCGTGCATATGGGTTAAATTAGAGGCATAGCTTAGGGCTGAGTACGGACTAAACGGAGCAAAGATCCAAGGCAAAGACCCACAGACCTCGAGTTCCTGTCAGAAACAACAGCTGCTTGCATTGAGTTGATAGTTCACATAAGAGGATTATGCCACAGTCCATTATGTAAAAATTCAATTGCATAATGCAAAGCCAATGGAAGACTGTCAAAAGAGCAAAGACCTCGACGAACATCCGAACGCTAATGGACAGAATGAACGCTTCATCGTTAAGTGGCTTTTATGTTAAATTCAAATACAGATGCTAATCTGCTGGGAACAAGAGAGATACATTTGAAGAGACTCTTTAAAGGGACACTGTGTCCTTAATGACTGTGACATGCAACATCTAACTAATGTCAGTGCGTCAAAACATTTTGATTTTTGAAATCCTGCAGCTCGTTTTAAACGGAACAGGCAACAGGGTGTTTTCACATCTGGTAAGACTTGTGGTTAACAAAACTATGAGACTTTGCCGTTTTATTTCACTGCCATTAGAAATGAGAGATGTTGCCCTGAAGTTATTTACTCAACTGTCACTTACAAAATAGTTATGTCTTGCATCGCTTTTTTTCCAGGCAGAAGGTACTGAATGCTGTATCAGATAAGAAACCTGTTGGTTATCCCTCGGCTGATGCCTCAGTGTTGATTTGCACACTCTTCCTCGAAAAACCCAATGTAGACATGCCCTTTGGGCTTTTAAACGAATTTTATATTCACACCAAATGAGCTCACATGACAGTCGAGACGTCAGTGAAAAAAAGTATAGCAGGCAAGTTGTGGAGTGAAACAGGTTCATTTTCACTACTAGAGATGGATTTAGAGCTTTATAACCAATACACATCGCCACAGGAAATTGCTGATACTTCAGAGTTATTTGCTTTACGTTCAATTTTAATTTTTTTTCCCACTGCAACCATATGCATTTAGCTGTTAGATTAACTTGTTTCAAATTAATTTTTGGTATTAAACTGTCAAGATAGTGACACTAACAGACAAAAGTGGACAAATATGTCTGCGGACATCATGCAAGGCTGTGCCCCATGAGGACGCATTAAGTCATTCCATCTGGGTAGAGGTTTCGCTCTCCCTTTGTCTTTCTGCCAACAAAATATGGCTTTTAATATCAAAAAGAAAAAGGATGTTTTATGACTTCCCTTAAAAGCAATACAGTTGTCTTTTTTTGAACTTATTAACAAATAAGCTTTTGATCCCAAGACCCTGTGACAGATCCTATTGACTTTAACCACTCACATCAACATGTCCTTTATTTACGAGATGATAAATAAATGTCACACTTACCCCTTGGGCAACAAACACCTCGTAAATACAGCATATCCCAATGACAGTTATTCCCTGCTCCTTGCATAGCGTGGCAACGGCAACCAGGAACACGGCTGAAATGATGGGAGTCCACACTGAAAGAGAAAGTTGAGGACATTGAGGACACCTCATTTTTAACAAGTCAGAAGTGCTTTTGAGTAACTTTGTGCATCTTTCAAACATCAATCAGATTTAAAAAGAAAGAAAACAGCCTGGTGTTATTGTTCACTGGGTGGCTGGGGAATCCCGTCCCACAAGTCTTTTAAAGGGAATTACAGAAAAACTCTTAATATAAACAGGGCTGTCAATTTAACTTGTTAATTTAGCATGATTATTTATTGCAATATGACTTGCCAAACCACACTCCCAACGCAGGCAGCACAGAATGAGTAAAGAGCCATTCACATGACTGTGTCTTGTGTTCAAAAATAGCTGGATGATGTGCAATAAATGGAACTGAATGCAAAGATCTCGAGATGGTTTTTAAATTGATATGATATAGCGCCAACATGTGAACCAAAATAAGAAAACTATATATTGAATTCTAAACCAAATGCTTTTGTCTGTCACAATATCTAATTGCAATTCATTCAACTGAATGACTGGCATATCATATAATTCATTTGATTATTGTTATTGATTGCGAGTTACACAACAACCCAAATGCAGTGGTGTCCTGAAACTCTGCCACCTGAGATATTAATGATGTTTATTTTAGGTCAAATTGTGACCTATAATATATAAAGAGCATTCAATACAACACTTGTATGCGCTATTCAATCATGCACCTTAAAACTAAGGTGATGGCTAATTTAAGATGAACAAAAGAAAAGAAAATCAAATAAGAAAATAATCACTTGTCATTACACCATAGACAAGGTAGCAACAAAAATATTATGACTGGATTAACATTCTGTTAAAAAAATAGCAAGAATCATAGTGGGAGGTTGACGGTATAATATAATAATTGTGTTGAAATGCATCAAGTCAGAAACAACATGCCAATTTGATCGATCTGTGAAACTGGAGCTGTGTACTCAAGACTTCTGGGTGGGGAGCTCGGTGAGCTTTTGAATGGGAGGCGAGTCGCAGCTTGCGCATCGTGTCCTAGGAATGAACTTGTTGCAGCGTGCACAGATTATGCGGTTATGCGGTGGCAACGCTTACCTATGGAGTGATCGGCACCTTTTGATTTGGTGTATGCCAGGAAAGCAGCCAGCAGGAAAATGGAGGACAGCAACTCAGCCCTGCCAACGACACCTGTCACCTGCACATAGCGAAAGATTTCAAAAGCTCAATGTGCAAATCTCTCAACACTCGTAACAGGTGGAATTTCAATTAACTAATATGTGCCAATCAAATTACTTTGATTGACATTATCTCTAATAAAACGTGTTTTTACAGTAAGGTCTCTTCTTACGCCACATTCGTCGATTGGATGGGAAGTCTATGCCATGAAGAGTCATGTGACAGGTGCAAGAGGAACCAGTTTTAAGCAATCAATCATAACTGTAAAGCAGAAATCATTTTTTTCTTTCATACAACCTGTGAGAACTTTTGCTGAAAATAATGCAAGCAATTATATAAGATAGTCATATGGTGTAATTAATTATTACATAATGTTATATACAGTGGACGCCAAAAGACTGAGACGAACAGTGCAGATGGTCTTAATGAATTTTTTCATTACAAATTATAGCATATGCATACAAATTTGAGTGAAAAGTTACATTTCAGAATGTCTTAGTATTCAGTTTGTCCCCCTATTGCTTTAATGACAGCAGCACTCAAACTGCATGATTCAAATAGCATCTTGTGCTTCAATAGAAGCAAAAAATCTGACCTTTTAAGGAGTTCACATGCTCAGTGTCACAAAATTGCTTATTTAATTAGTGACCATAAAATACATCTCTTTCACTGAACGTCATAACGTTATCAAATTTTCCTCTTAAACTCTGTTTATTTCCAGATTTAAATTAGATTATGATAAGCCATTTTATAATGCGTCTGATTTATACCTCAGTGGCAAAAGTTGGAGCTTCAGAGTTTGATTCATTTCTGTGAATCACTAAACAAATGTGATCGACTTTAAAACAAAAGATTTGTTTGCATCATGTTGGAAAAATGTTCATTAAAAGGCATTTTTCATATATTTTGTTAATTCCTTTAGTTAATTTAATGACAAAAGACATGCCTGTATCTTAGCTTTTCCAATAAACATGGTATGTATGCATATTACATACAAAAAAAAAAAAGTGTATAATATTTATAATTATAGAAAATTATAATCCCTGCATTTTAATCCAAAGAATTGTACTATACATCAATTCTATAGTCGGTCTACAGATAAGCACTGTGGCAGAGGGTATAATAGATTTAGAGAAAGATTAAGATCAGATTAACTCTCCAGTTCTTAGGTCACCCGCACAGGGACTGATCCCCCAACCATCTCACGAGCAGCACAGATCTTTACCTGATAGACATCACCAGTCCTATAGTAAAGTACTCTAATCAGATAGTGTACTGCTGCATTGAGCTACTCACTGAGATATCTCACTTAAACAGAAAGAACAACAACTGAATTATGAAACAAATATTGACTGAAATGAAAAGGGCTCAATTTCAAACAGTGTTTCCATGGTAATGTATGACTATTTACATGCAATGCACACTGGGACATCAAGCTCTGTCTATTACTGCCACCATGAGGTGGCATCTGCAAAGACACTTCAGATATTGAAGTGTCTGTTCCTCAACTTTGTGCCCAAGTTAGTTTCCTCAAGCAACAAAGGCGAAGAGTAAATCACAAATAAAACTGGCTGTTGATCAAGAGTCCCTTTACATGAAAGTAGCAGAAGCAAAGTCCACAAATGAAGCTCAACTTCATGTTTCAGTTACATAAACCATGTTGATGAATCTCTGACACAAAAGCAGTTACTTACAGCCTCTGTGTGGATGGGATGGACAGCAAACAGCAGAGCTGCTATGAGGCTGGTGCTTCGGTCCAAGAGCAGACGGCAGAATTGGAGGAAGAGGACACACACCACGGCGTGGAGAACCACATTGAGGAGGTGGTATGATGAGGAGCTCAACTCGCTGAACAGGTAATTGAGGCGGAAGGTGAGAACAGTAAGCGGCCGGTAGGACTTATGGCTCCTCTCCTGGAGAAAAAAAAAAAACAAAGTTGGATACAAGCCTCCAAAAACATCACGTCTTGAGAAAGCAAGCTGAATTTCTTCAAGGTTACCTCTGACATAGGTGTGCCCCAGAAGTCATTGAGGAAGAGGTTCTTCAGTGGTGTGGTGGGACGAAGGTCTTTGTTATCCAAGATAGCAGAGACATCGTCGAACACGAAACCACAGAACAGGCTGTTCCAGTAGCAGCTCACCACCAGTCCAGTCAGAAGACAGATCTCCTTCCACGACACTACAGCCATCGCTGAGGTGAGACCTCATTGAGCACTGCAAGGGCAGAGGAGAAACAACTGCGACCCCTGATATGATTACAAAATCATTAAGATTCAGACCTTATGTTATGAACCATATGAACTCATATGTTCACGTACGACAACAAATACAAAATAATTAGAGGTTTATGAATTTTATAGCGCCACCAACAGGCTGAGACGAGTCAAGGCCTGTCGCCTTCTCAGAGTAACATAGTAAATTCAGCAAATTTCATCGCAATTAAAAGAAATGATAGCTGTTTTAGTAAACTAGGGCATGCCCTACATTCTTCATTGACCTCGGGTGGCCACGCAGAACTGTTTGCCAGATTTGCTAGAAACTAGGCAAAAATCAAAAGTTTACATGATTCATTAAAAAAAAATTTATAAATAAAGTCAATATTTCTATTTCAGTGCTCTATAGTGCCATCTATGATCTGATTTATTTTTAATCGCTTATAGTGGTCAACGTTTCAAACTATTGACCAATTTTTTGTGTTTCTACCGTTTACGGTTTTATCTGTATCTTCTGTTTTAAAGCAGGAAAAATACTGTTTTAATTATTATTAATGACAAGAACGGTGTTTATAAGCTCTACCTACAACTATTAAAAATCACTCTGTCTACAACTAAATATTACAATGAATAATAAGAATAAGAAATAAATGAAGAAAAACAAACTTAAAGTAAATGAAAACTGAAAATATAAAAACAACAGCTAATTCAAAATATTAATCGATGTTTTAAAGAGTACAGAATTAATACTAACATAACACAGCTACACGTGAAATCTCCATCTGGTATATTTTAATCCCTGAATATTTTAAAACAGATCAGGGCTGTACAAATATATAATCATTATAGAAATGTCCATGCATTTTAATATTTCATTCATTTCGATGACCTGTACAACATCATTTTTAAATCCCCTGAAAGGATTCATAACCTTTATAACCCTGTTTAAATCAGCCCACAGCTCTGCGACCTTCTGCTGCAGTGTTGCAAACCTGAATACACGAATAAATCAGTCGAATGATCAGAATAATACAATAATCCGTGCGGAATGAGCGGAGCTGAGAAGGCGAAGCTCATAAATCATGACCAGCCCATTCAGCTATCAGTTAGCATTTGCTTTTCATTGCGATTAATCGAATAATTCCGCCATTACAGTTATGAAAAACATCAATGCAACGTCCATCACTAATAAATAAGGAATCTAGTGATGATTAGAAGAAACTGGGTTAAATTAACAGGACACTGGTCTGATTTAAGATCATGTCTAACTTCAGCTGTCCCAATAGCATGCACTGGCTTCAGTCATTTAAACAATCACTCTCAATCCGCCTTCAGTGATCGGTAATATATAATCACATGGACAACTCACCTTCTCATTTCTGGTGTAAAAAAATAAAATAAATAAATAAATAAAAAATAAATGAAAAGAGAATGTGTGTGTTTATTTTGGCTCAAGCATCAAGTTCGATCTGAAGCATTGAATTAACAAGGACCAAAAACTGCTTCCGGGTCTTCTTCTTCTTGTGTCGTTTATTGGCGGTTGACAAGCCAACTTATGGCGTATTACTGCTTTCGGGTCAAAATGCTTGGCAGAATAAAAGTAATGAATTACAAAGTACTGGTTTAAAACTTTTTTCGTCTCAATAAAATATATATCTACAGATAACGTACCGCATAACGGAGAATAATCTAATGAGCGTAACAAATCGTACGGCGTATAAACAAGAGCCCGAATTTACGACGTTCCGCTTTACGACTGTTTTCATGGTTGCCTAGCACCAGCAGAACAAGGGGAACACAAGATGGCTAGGCTGTTTTATCAATAAGGTTTGAATGCGTGATTTTCTGTTTTTCTACTTTATGAATACGTACAGAAGTTGCATTTGTGACAGTAAGCAACGCATTTAAAAACAATATTCAGTTTTTAACACTATACCTAACAAGACCAATTGTATACACTGCTAGAAGAACAATTCTTGCTAATATCTAGCTTTTTACCTCGTATTTGTTGTAGTACTGTTATTATTCTGCGTTTTTATGTGAGGGTGTATTCATAGTGCCCTGTAAGAAGTCTATGTGAATAAGAATACTGTACATTAGCATTATATTTTACTGTCTGTGGAGAAGGTTGGCAATCTGAGATCACACTAAGATCTTACAGGTAAACTGTTATTCAGTTCCGCGCTGTAGGACATTTATACTAAAGCTGAAAGATGCCTGCAGCCGCAGACTGGAAGCTGCTCATGGGAGCAGACCCAGATGATCTAGGAGAAGATGATGAGAAAATCTGTGATTTGATTTTGATGGTGAGTGTATCATTTTAAGGCATAAAACAGTGTAGATAAGTACAACGGAATCAAGATCTTCACAGTATTATTTTTTTTGTGTGTGTGTGTGTGTGTGTGTTAAATAACATTCTGTAGTGGAAATGACAGTGATGAAAATTATATTTAAAATTTTTTTGGCAGAATATTTATCGTATCCTAAATCATGTGAACACATTAACATTTTAATAATATTTTACTAAATGTTTTAATAATAATTTCACACTATTTTGTAGTTTCACACTTATTAAAATATAAAATATTATTCATATGTGATATTTTATTTACCTTTTATTCATCACACATGACTCATATTTCAGTCTTTTGTATTTTATCTCTTAATAATAGCTTATATATATATATATATATATATATATACTGTGTATATATATACTGTATATACAGGTCCATCTCAATAAATTAGAATGGCGTGGAAAAGTTCATTTATTTCAGTAATTCAACTCAAATTGTGAAACTCGTGTATTAAATAAATTCAATGCACACAGACTGAAGTAGTTTAAGTCTTTAGTTCTTTTAATTGTGATGATTTTGGCTCACATTTAACAAAACCCACCAATTCACTATCTCAACAAATTAGAATACTTCATAAGACCAATAAAATTAATAAATAAATAAATAAATAAACATTTTTAGTGAATTGTTGGCCTTCTGGAAAGTATGTTCATTTACTGTATATGTACTCAATACTTGGTAGGGGCTCCTTTTGCTTTAATTACTGCCTCAATTCGGCGTGGCATGGAGGTGATCAGTTTGTGGCACTGCTGAGGTGGTATGGAAGCCCAGGTTTCTTTGACAGTGGCCTTTGGCTCATCTGCATTTTTTGGTCTCTTGTTTCTCATTTTCCTCTTGACAATACCCCATAGATTCTCTATGGGGTTCAGGTCTGGTGAGTTTGCTGGCCAGTCAAGCACACCAACACCATGGTCATATAACCAACTTTTGGTGCTTTTGGCAGTGTGGGCAGGTGCCAAATCCTGCTGGAAAATGAAATCAGCATCTTTAAAAAGCTGATCAGCAGAAGGAAGCATGAAGTGCTCCAAAATTTCTTGGTAAACGGGTGCAGTGACTTTGGTTTTCAAAAAACACAATGGACCAACACCAGCAGATGACATTGCACCCCAAATCATCACAGACTGTGGAAACTTAACACTGGACTTCAAGCAACTTGGGCTATGAGCTTCTCCACCCTTCCTCCAGACTCTAGGACCTTGGTTTCCAAATGAAATACAAAACTTGCTCTCATCTGAAAAGAGGACTTTGGACCACTGGGCAACAGTCCAGTTCTTCTTCTTAGTCCAGGTAAGACGCCTCTGATGTTGTCTGTGGTTCAGGAGTGGCTTAACAAGAGGAATACGACAACTGTAGCCAAATTCCTTGACACGTCTGTGTGTGGTGGCTCTTGATGCCTTGACCCCAGCCTCAGTCCATTCCTTGTGAAGTTCACCCAAATTCTTGAATTGATTTTGCTTGACAATCCTCATAAGGCTGCGGTTCTCTCGGTTGGTTGTGCATCTTTTTCTTCCACACTTTTTCCTTCCATTCAACTTTCTGTTAACATGCTTCGATACAGCATTCTGTGAACAGCCAGCTTCTTTGGCAATGAATGTTTGTGGCTTACCCTCCTTGTGAAGGGTATCAATGATTGTCTTCTGGACAACTGTCAGATCAGCAGTCTTCCCCATGATTGTGTAGCCTAGTGAACCAAACTGAGAGACCATTTTTAAGGCTTGGGAAACCTTTGCAGGGGTTTTGAGTCAATTAGCTGATTGGCATGTCACCATATTCTAATTTTTTGAGATAGTGAATTGGTGGGTTTTTGTTAAATGTGAGCCAAAATCATCACAATTAAAAGAACCAAAGACTTAAACTACTTCAGTCTGTGTGCATTGAATTTATTTAATACACGAGTTTCACAATTTGAGTTGAATTACTGAAATAAATGAACTTTTCCATGACATTCTAATTTATTGAGAAGCACCTGTATATCTCTCTTTTGCCTCCAGACTGACATCTGCTTATTGGAATGTGTGAGGGACAAAAACATTCTCCCTGCAAATTCATCTGACAATTATGCTTTCCTTCCCACGTAGGTCAAACCACGGGACATGAAACCAGATGATTCAGAGAAAATGATTCAGCTCTTTAGAATCTCACAAACACTTCTGAGGGTAAGACTCATGCACTGGCGTCACCGCACATCTGATTCCTTCACTTGGAAAGTTTTGAATTTCTTCTAATTATTTTCTGGTCATTGAAGTCTTACCATCTGCAGTTGTTGTCAGTTATTTTAATAGTATCAAGAGGGTCAGTCTAAATGTTACATTTGATGTCTTACTGACCCTCAGATGAAGCTGGACGAAATTAAATGTGCCTATGAGGTTGTAGACAGCGCAGGTGTGGAGCAAGCAAGAATTGGTAAGTACAGTCATTATTCGATTTGCATTTCCCACAGGAAATAACAGTGCTTGCAACAGTTCAGCCTTTTAATAAAAATAAAAATAATATAATGGATTAAATAAGTCCCCTCAAGGTCATTTTACAAGAAAAAAAATGGTGTTTTCATTCATAAACCATGTACTAGTTTGATAGACCAATCAGAATTAATCATGCATATATGACATCATCAATGGTAATTCGATTTTGAATACAGAACAAGTTAGTGGAAGATTCCAATTCTTAACATTCTTCAATAAATCATTCCAGACTTAAATTCAAAGTATTATGTTTAAAAATAATCTAATATACATACTTGCAAACCAAAGGCTGAAATGATCTAACAAAGCTTGATGTTAAGCTTCTGAGCTTTGCAAGCACTGTAATTGTTTCAAACAACATCCTAATATGTTTTCGTTTTATGGTTTATAAGTTATCAAATTGATTGTAATAATTTTAAAATATTAGTTCAATTTATTAAGTAATATATTTATGCTTGTGTGTTAAATGATTGCAGAAAATGAGCTGAAAGCCAAAGTCCTAAAGCTGGAAGGTGAGCTAGAGGTAAGGGAGGTATTTCACTAATAATTGTGTATGATTTGAATCATGTGCTGTTGTGATCAGTCTGTGTACAAGTACAGTCTTAAGAGGATTACAGGCTTAATTCCTTGTGTGTTGCTGTCTGTTAAAACTATAGTTGTTCTCCACATCACATTTTCTTTTATATGTTTAATGTTGTGAAATAAGTGAGACGTCATTGAGCCGCACAACTCACCAGTGTCAGAGGTATATACAGATGGAGAGTTTTGGGTCTTGGGTCTTGAGCTTTATTCAGATCCGCCTTGCTTCCTGTCCAGATGGCCCAGCGTGTGATGGGAGGGGTTGACACACGTTTCCTCCGGGATGAGATTCACCAACTGGAGAGTCACCTGGAGCGCAGAGAGAGAGAGGTGACCCAGCTGGAGAAGGAAATGGGCAAGGAGAGGAAAGCCAATGAGGAGGTAGGCACTTTCCACAAATAGGGTACAAAAGAGTGGCAGAAGACTCCTGGAGTGCTTAATCTTCAGATATTCACCATCAAACTCAAATTAAATATTAGATGAGCTGTTGTATTTCTTATTTATTTATTTATTTATTTTATATGATATTTGTTATTTAGGCAACCCTGTTACACAAATTTGGGACATGAATAAATGTATTTTAAAACCAGAATTTGTGTAATTTTGTTATTTTCCAGCAATAAACATTAAATAAACATCTAAATTAAATAGATAAAAGTTGATGAAATGCAATATAATAATAAAATATACATTAGATAATAGGAATGTTAATGTAAATGTTGCCAAAATGTTATCAAAACACATCAAACATTAGGAGCTTGACTTGATGCACGTTTAAATTTGTGTAAAAATTGAGAACATGGAATGAGATTATTCACTTTCCTTCCTGATGTGTTGTAGAAAGGGTCCAAGTGATGATTTTAAGGAAAAATTTTCATAATAAAGTAAATCATGTGTTTGCATGCTGAATGTGGGACACTGATAAGTGTTATGTTTTGGTCATTAAAAATCAACTAAAGGTGTCAAAATTATGTATTTTAATTGTTGGATAAATATCCTGTTCATTAAAAACAAAAAATATGGAATGATAATAACAACCTAATGCATTGGTTGTATGTTTTGCATCTCACAGCTGGCTCTCCGTGCTGAAGAGGCAGAAGAAAAGAACAGGAAACTAAAAAGAGAGGTATGTCCAGTCATTTCCTGTATAAAGCTTTAATATGGACTACAATCTTAAATCTTTCTCTTTCTGTTACTTTAATTTATCCATTTATATCACCTTTATTTGCTTCTTTTCTCAGCTTTATTCTTCTGACGGTTTCATTTCATTTTTATGCATGCCTGTTATTGTTTTCTTTTTTATCCTTTTCTTTCCTTTCTGTCGTTTCTTGTCAATGCCCCCTCAAGATAAAGCAGCTTACAAAGAAGGTAAGACCCCAGATTAGGCAGAATTAGAGAAGCAAGTCTGTTTATCAGAAACATGTTTATGTCAGTTGGAACTGCACCACCAGTCTGATCTGGTCTTCAAGATGTCCTTGGATAAATTCAAATTGCCATCTGGTTTGGCTTGTTTTTTTTTTTTTTGCTTGCTTTTTTTTGTTGTTTTTATTGTTTATTCTCTTGTTATTGCCATTATAAAAGCTACTAATTTTGAATAAAATTTTGAAATTGTATAGCTATAACTTCATAAAAATGCTTTTGCTGAAAAACAGTACTGCATATGGCTTATAATGCAGCAGATTTCTGATTTGTTGATCATTTTCAGTCTATTCTTACTAATGCAAGTTTTGTTAAGACCTTGAACATTACCCAGTTAGATAATCTTAACATGTATATAAATCAGCATAACTTGCAACAACTCATAGCATAAAATCAGATGTACATGATCTGCATAACACCCCACGATAGAGCAAGTGACGGTTTTAAAACCGGCCCGAAACTCTCTGGAACTGGCCAACTTTATTCTCAAGCCATGAGTGTTGGCTTCATCACTGTGCAATATGAGTCATACGTCTGGAATGAAGAATTTAAAAGTGCTGTGATTTAAGTAATATGACACCCTGGATATACGATATCCACTCATTTAGTAATAAATCATGTTTGACAGCAGGTTGAGTAATGGATTTGTTTGTTTACTGCAGAACGAACAGCTACAACAGGATGTGGAGTTCTACAGAAAGGAAGTAGAGCAGAGAGAGCCTCTTCAGACCAAAGAGGAGAGCAATGAGATTCAGAGGAGACTTACCAAAGCCAACCAACAGCTCTACCAGTGCATGGAGGACCTGCAGGTAATCCCCAAATCACCTTCAGCCTGCCATATAATGCCATCATTACATGGCAAGCTCACTGTCAAGATTAATACACCTCAAATGCTTCAGTACTTCCTTGAGTGGGCCATGTTTTACACTTATTTTACACATTTATCATTTTCTCTTAAATATAAACTAGAAAGTTGAAAATAAATTTACATTTAATTTAATTCATTTTAATTTAATTGTGATATCAGCACCAAAATGTGTGCAGGTGAATTTTCAGTTTTGGTGTTTTCTTTTTTTTTTTTTTTTAAGTAGCAAGGAGAGTCCTGTATATATAACCTTTTATAGCATGTTTCAAATGCAATCTCCTTTTATATGTCATCTTCATGTTTTCATCAACAAATTATTCCTATTCCCAGCATGCCGAGGACATGGCTGCTAACCTGAAGAGTGAGAATGAGCACCTACAGAAGAATCTGGAGGAGTCTGTGAAGGAGATGGAGAAGATGACGGACGAATACAACAAGATGAAGATCGCAGTCCAACAGACGGATGCCATCATGGATCAGCTGAGAAAAGAAAGAGATCATGCCAAGCTTCAGGTGCTTTAATCAAGTTTATAAAATGGATCATTTTAGTCCTGAATGCTGATGCTGGTTGATATAATGTTTGTGCCACATGAACTGGTTCTCCTAGCTACATTTGGCAGAAATAAATAGTTATGGTTGAGTTTTGGATAAATCAGAGTAGTTTGTGATTGTGCATGATTGAAAGAAAAATAAATTATTGTTATTATTAATGGATTCATTTTAAATGGATGTCTTTTTAAAGGTCAGAGAGCTAAATGAACAAGTCCAGGCTCGAGTTGAAGAGGACGACCCAGTTATGGCTGCCGTTAATGCCAAAGTGGAAGAGTGGAAGGTGAGCCCAACCTCGCAAATGTCAGCTTTGAAAAATAAAACCAGTTTATATTCAAATGAGGTCAGGTTCCATGAACTTTCCCCATTTCTCACTACTGCAGAAGTGGCTGTTGTTGTTTTTCTTTTGTTTGTGTGTGGTTTTACCTGTCTGAATTTGCTCACATCTTTGAGGAGTCATTTTTCTGAAGTTCTGAAGAAAAGGTTAAATATTTGCTTTTGTGCCAGACTCAACCAACAATTTTGTCATCTGAGGAAACAATCCCCAAAAAAACATTTCTGCGTCTACAATGGAATTCAGCTTATAAAAATGTAGATAAAAATAACATCTTGTATAGCAGTATTTTCTTTAAATAGCTCCCAAATAAAAGTAAAGAATAAAGTCCCGACACAAATTAAGTTTACGTAACCTGATTGAGAGAGCCAAAACACTCAAAAGTGCTTCTGTTTTTAACATTTATGACGCATAACAAATGGAATACAAATTGCCTCTGTAGAGGAATATCAAATTAACTAACAAGTTTCATATTTCATGACACTAGCAAAACTCTGAAAAAGTCGACACGAATCACTCTGAAAAGTTGTTAATGTTCCAAGAACAAAGACTGTAACTATTTCCATTGTAACTGCTTTTTGTTTCAATAGACATGTTATCTGATGGAAAAGGCCCAAAAAGCTGAACAAGTAGTAATTAGATTTGCTCAATTACTGTCTGGTTTGTCAACACCATGCAGAATAGTACCACACATCCTACCAACCCATAGACCAACACTGTCACAGTGTGAACATAGAGTGAAATGAGGGGAAAAAGTTCTACACGCTGTAAACTGTCATGTATTTGTTTGTGTTTCAGGGTGTTTTATCAGGGAAAGATATGGAAATTTTGGAGTATCAGCAGATGATCAGAGACTTGAGGGAGAAAATTCGAGCTGCTCAGATGGACTCAGACAAAAGCAACATTATCGCTCTGCAGCAGGTCAGTCAGATACTGTGACAATTTTCATGTAGGGTCCCAGTCTGTTATATTATCCAGACAATTATCAATAGTTTAAATTAAACCGTCCCAAAGGAATCTAATAAATACCAATTTAAAAGATCCCTATCATATCCTGTTCATCTTGCTTTGTTATCAATTCAAACGACCCTTCATCAACCATCAAAGCAGGTGGAACAACATATATTCACAGATTCATGAAATGCATTACAAATTCATAATGCCTATACTCAGATTTCAACAGTACAATAAATCCAAACATATGTTTGGACTGATTGTACTTATGATATCAAAAGACACAGACACAGAAATAAAATTCATATACAAAATCATAACTCCCCAGTCACATTATCACAGTTTATTCTCTATAGTTTAGAAAATGGTAATAAAATATGACGAACTCGAAAGTTAAACTGTGTCAGAACAAATTCATCTTGATAATCACAAATTAATTACAGTCAAACCAAAATTTATTCAGACACCTTCAACATTTCTCACATTATCAGTTTATTCGGCATAGTTTAGAAAATGGTAATAAAATATGACAAGAACTCAAGAGTTAAACTGTGTCAGAACAAATTCATCTTTATAATGTCAGATAACTTTGATAGAAAGGTGTGTGTGTGTGTGTGTGTGTGTGTGTGTGTATATATATATATATATATGTATATATGCTTATACATATACATACATACATACATACATACATACACATATATATATATATATATATATTTATATTTATAAATAATATAATACTAAGAATTGTTTCTTGAGCAGCAAATCAGCATATTAGAATGATTTCTGAAAATTCAGCTTTGCATCACAGGAATAAATTACATTTTAAAATTTATTAAAATAGAAACAAACAACCAAAATATAAATTAAACACTAGGGATATATAAACCTGTATTTTGATAAGAAATTATAATTTCTGAATTCATTTTCAGAAATTCACTTCATTAATCATGTATGTAGAGGTGATGGTATTTTAATACTCAGTCATTATTATAGATAGATAGATAGATAGATAGATAGATAGATAGAGATATTTTTATCAACCAAACATATTACTTCAACTTGATTTAATTTTTTATCCTATTAGGACACAAGCTATGTCTCAGGCCTGTTTCACACATCCTGCCTTTGCAGCATGACAGAGGATATACTCTATACTGGAAATAAAGTGATTTCTGGATTATTACATTAAATTCTTTGAATAGCACTCCTTTAATATAATTTAAGTATTAGAAGTTGGCCATTGATAATTTGAACAAACTTGATTATTGTTAAAAATTGAATTTACATGAGGAATTTACACACCCAAATGTGAATGAATTTATTATTTAGGAATGAAACCCAAACTTCAGATTGTAACTATAAACCGCTCAAATGACAAAGATCCAACCAGATTTGTCTGTCACTGCGTGTGGAACGTAGCCCGCCAGATGTATTGTTTTAAACAATGTGTCCCACTTTTATTTTTTGTTGCTTCATAAAAGCATGTATTGCAATAGGTTTATAGTGCATTTCAATGTGTTTTCTCTTAAGTTATATATATGACGCATGAACAAAATATTTCAGTGGCAGAATTCATCATCGCCACTGTGATGCTTCTGGGAACACAGCGTGAATGCTGTACCCTATTAATATGGCCGCTGAAAATCGCCACAGACGCAAGATGTGTGGAACAGGCCTCAGACTGACTCTGACATAGTTTGTGTGCAATATCATGTCTCCTTCTATTCGTCTGTTCTTTTTGATGCACTCTCCTTTTATTCATTACTGCTTCCTTTCAAATGCTTCATTGGCTTCCAAATGTTTCCTTGTTCCATTCTCTCTTGTTTACCACTCTGCCGAGTCAGGTCATATATGAACTGTGTGGCGTGAGTATCTCTGTTTCTCATTTCCTTTGCTTTATGTGTCATTCTTCCTCAGTTTTACATCTGTCATCTGTCATCATTCATGTGTTTCCATCATATTGGTTCATCTTATTTTATCCCAACGGGGGTTAAGGAAGTCATTGACTTTGTGTTTTACTTCAAAAGGCCGTGCAAGAGAGGGACAACCAGATCAAGATGCTGTCTGAGCAAGTCGAGCAGTACACAACAGAAATGGAAAAGAATGCTGTACTCATCGAGGAGCTGAAGAAACCGGCAAAGAAAGATAAAGGTCACGTCAGCGTGCAGCAGCGGAGGTTGGAGGACTTGAGCTCTAAACTGCAGGCGGCTGAGAGGAAAGCTCTGGAGGCTGAGCGTGCCGCCCAACTGGCTGAACGTGATGCCAGGGACAAAGACAAAGAGCTCAATGACACCCTCAGTCGAATCCGTCTCTATGAGGCTGTGAGTTTATCCCTTTGCACTTTCAGGAGTGAAAAATTCACTCCTGTTACAAAGTCTAAATATGTTTTGGGGTCGCTATAAATATTCTTGGGTTTAGGACAATTAATGGCATCTTCACCAGGTCACAAAGCATCTTCATAAGATCTTTTTTCTTTAATCTAAAAGCAGATGTTGCCCATGATGCTTTTAGGAACAATAGGAGCCTTCCTTATAGGCTCACTAGACAAAAAGTTTAATGTAATTTTTAAAAATGTTAAATAATGACTGACTAAAGTAAATAAATAATTTAACAATAAATTTAAAAATTATGTTTGTTTTTATGTATTTTTTGGTAAAGTATCTTCATTATTTATTAAATATATTTATCAACAGTATTATTCATTTTGAAACTATTGCATCTATCTTTGTGACAATTTAATTTTGGGCCCATATTTGTGACCATATTTAATGAAAATGTGAAAAAATTTTTATAATTTAAAATAAATCATAATTAATGTCATAATTATGCATCTAAGTTTTTATCTAAATAAATAGAAATTATTTATGTATGGTAATATTTAATATTTAATATTTATAAACACAAATATATATATATATATATATATATATATATATATATATATATAAGTTATACATTTAATGTGTAATAGAATAAAATCAACTTTTTCATAAATATTTGTTTTATTACATCTGTTGTTGTGACCACTCATTAACAATATTTATATTTATGTTCAAATAATCCATCTTTTCAAATAAAATAATTTAGGTCACACTTTATTTTAAGGTCCAATTCTTGCTATTAACAAACCATTAACTATAACTTTTGCCTCAATAAACTCCTAATTTGCTGTTTATTAATAGTTAGTAAGGTAGTTGTTAAGTTTAGGTATTGGGTAGAATTAGGGATGTAGAATATGGTCATGCAGAATATGTGCTTTATAAGTACTAATAAACAACTGCTAATAAGCAACTAGTTATTAGTGAGAATTGGTCCCTATATTAAAGTGTTAATCAGGTGTTACCACATCACCAATTATAGCAGGTTGCACTTGATTTATTAATTTAATTTTTAAAATTCTCATTAATACTAGATTCTAGCAATAATGCTTTGGGGCATCTTCTCACTTGATCACAAATAATTCAAATGCTAAACATTCAGAAAACAACAAGTGAGTCACTTTAACCTGTAGAATTTTACAATATATCTACATAGACGTTTGGCTTGAAGCGCTCCACTGTCTTTCAGGGGACGGATGGTTTGGAAGCTGCCATCACTGAGATCAAAGAATGTAAAAATCAAATCAGAGTGAGAGACCGAGAAATAGAATCCATGATAAAAGAGATAAACCAACTGGAGATCAAAATCAACAATCTGCTAGACGAGAATGAAGACCTACGAGAACGCCTTGGTAAGTTTCCTCAGCCTGCTTTTATTCTTTCAGGAATCCCGTGTAAATTATCTCAACACCTAGACATATTGGACTGTTTTCATATCCCTTGTTGATTTTGCTGAGATAAACATCTGCTTTGACTCTCATTGGGATCATTTTCCCGCACCAGGATTAAATCCAAAGGAAGAACTGGATTTGAGTGAATTCCGGAGATCAAAGGTTTTGAAGCAGAGACAGTACAAAGCAGAGAACCAGGTCCTGCTGAAAGAGGTAAAACCAATTAATGTTATCTTTATGGTCTGATTTTGGTCCGTTAGCCCTCTTTAATTTTGTCTGTGACCCCTAACGGGACTCTCCTTAGATTGAGCGTCTGGAGGAGGAAAGGCTCGAGCTGAAACAACGCATTCGTGCGCTGGTGAAGGACAAAGGTGAGATCTTATCTCCAAGATGGTGCATATCAGTTACACACTCATGTCCTATTCACATAAGCAGATCATTTGGTTGTCTTATATAAGGAAACCTGACAGCACATTTCCTTTTTAAGGGATATCACTAGTTAGTAGTTCACTGCTTGATGACAGTATTGAAGAAAAGCCCAGCAGATCTTTTAGAGAGAGGCCTGTCTCTGGATCCACCGATGAAGAGATGAAACGCAAAGTAAGCCGTTTATCAGAAAAGAATGCGTTTCGAACATCATAAGAAAAGCTAAAAACCTGTTTGTTTTTCAGAACGAGCGTCTGCAGAAAGAGTTGAGCAACAAAGAGAAAGAACTTGAGCTCAAGAGAACAGAATCCACCCAGTTCAAAGCCAGATGTGAGCAGTATCACCGCGTGATCTTTGCACACTTGCAGTGTCAGGTGGTTTCTGTGACTATAATGTTTCTCTCTCTCCTGCAGTGAATGAAATGCTGAATGAGAATAAACAGCTGGAGCAGGGCATGAAGGAGATCCTGCTGGCTATCCAGGACACTCAGAAGAAAACACCTGCATCTACTGGCGTCAGCATTCCCAGCCTAGAGAGACTCGTCAATGTACGTTCACCAACAGTTAGTGGGCCCACACTAAATCTGTGATGTTTTTTTTTTTTGTAGTATTTAATGAAATATGTGAGAAATATAATAATAAATATTGTAATTATTATTATTATTATTATTATTATTATTATAAATATTAATTTAGTAAAGCATATGCACAGGCAATAAACATGCAATAACAGCATATGCAATAAAGGATACATTTTATAATTATGTAATAATTATCCACAATAATTTTGAATATCAAATTATAATTTAATGAGTAATATAATATTTAAGGGAAAATATGACTTTGTGAAAATAATACTAAATTATATTTAATAATATATAAATAAATAAAATCTATAATTATGCAATTAAAGTTATAAATTAATATAAAAGTATACATTTAATATGAAATAAAATAGGTGTGAAAAATATAATAATTAAAAATACTTTTAAAAATAAATAATAAATCTCATAATTATGCATTTAAAATAAATGTAAATAAAATTATAGATCTAAATAGTAATATAGTATTTAATGGAATAAAATTAAACGTGTAAAAAATAATTGTAATCATTTATCATTTATAAATGACTAATAAATGTCGTAATTATACAGTTAAATACATTTACATATAAAATTACACATTTAATGAGTAATACAATATTTTATGAAAACAATATTCATGTGGGAATAAAATAATAAATAGTAAAATTTTTAATAAATTATAAACAAATTAAATGCCATAATTGTGCATTTAAAATTATACATTTAAATGTAAAATTATACATTTAATGGCCTTACTGTGGTAAAATGTGTTTAACTGAGCTGAGAGTGCAACACTCTCATTGGTAGCTGTAAAGATGATCATATTAGCATAAGTTTGACACTTTATTTTAAAAACTTTTAATAAAAACCTTTACAAAATGCATTTGTAGTGTGGAAAATTTGATGAACATGTAAGTGGTGACAAGCAGTCAAATTCTGTGGAAATCTGCAGTTTTCATTAGCTTTCTGCAAGCAGATTTTGTGTGGACTTAGTGATTACTCATCCTGATAAATTAGTGATGATTTGACACACAGTTTAATAACTTAATCTTACTCAAATATGAAGATTTTGCTCCCTCTTGCAGCAAAGTAAAATGACTGTTCCTAAATATCCTGTCACAACATATATGAGTGATAACTGTATTTATCTTAAGGCTCTGGAGATGAAGTACTCAGAGGGAAAGTTTGATGCAGGCCTCCACCTGAGGTCGCAGGTAGATCAGCTGACCGGCCGCAACGAGGAGCTACGGCAGGAGATGAAGGCAGCAAGAGAGGAGGCAGCAAACACTCTCAATCAGTTAACAAAAGCTAACGAGAAGGTATTTACTCAAAATACCAACTAAAATCGTTTACTGGATTAAAAAAATAGGTTTTAATCTTTCTTTTATGTCATTTTTTTTGTAGATTGCTCGCTTGGAAAGTGAAGTTGAATCAATGAGCAAATCAGCTGGCACTTCCATCCCTTACAAGTCATTAGCTCTGCCTGAAGAGATTACACCAACTAGTGCCGAGGTCATCAACGCTCTCAACGAGTACATGATACAACTCTTACAGGTGTGTGTGTGTGTGTGTCTCAGTACGGTTACTGTATCACATTATAACAGAAAGCAGATGTAAAGCACATAACATTAAGACTCCCAACTGTGGATGTTCAGGAGATCAAAAACAAAGAAGATTCCATTGAACAGCTCATTTTGGCTCTGGAAGAATATAAAAGGAAATTTGCAGTGATCCGCCATCAACAAGGACTACTATACAAGGAGTATCAAAGGTATGCCAAGCCAATAGGAGAGTTTATAGGAAAAAATATTGTATATATAGAGGCATGCTGATCCAAAAAATATTGCTTTTATTATACTATACATATGTTCAGTGACCAATAAAGCATGATTTTACGTCACCTCATGTGCTCTGATTCAGCGAGAGGGAGTCTTGGCAGAAAGAGAGAGACACTTTTGCTGAACTGAAATCCAAACTCGAGGAACAAAGGGAGGTGGACGCAGTCAAAGTCAAAGAGTACAATGTAAGTCTCTTAAAGGGATAGTTGATCATTTTCACTCGAAATTTAAATGATGTCTTCATTGACATTAGCTTGCTAACAAACTGGTGTCAGTAATTTGAAACAAGTCGGTTTGAAACTCCCTTGGAATTTGTCTCAAAATAAAGAATTCAACATTGTGGTGGAAAAAATCTATTTGCGACCCTGGACCACAAAACCAGTCATGAGGGTCAGTTTTTTTTAATTGAGATTTATACATGAATAAATAAGCTTTCCATTGATGTATGGTTTGTTGGGATAGAGATACAACTATTTTAAAATCTGGAATCTGAGGGTGCAAAAAAATCAAAATACTGAGAAAATCGCCTTTAAAATTGTCCAAATGAAGTTCTTAGCAGTGCATATTACTAATCAAAATTACGTTTTGATATATTTACGGTAGGAAATTTACAAAATATCTTCATGGAACATGATCTTTACTTAATATCCCAATGATTTTTGGCATAAAAGAAAAATCGATAACTTTGACCCATAGCCTACAATGTATTTTTGGCTATTGCTACAAATCTATCCGTGCTACTTATGACTGGTTTTGTGGTCCATTGTCACATTTAGCTAATGGTTCTTAAATGCCTTTTGTCTTCATATAATATAAAACACTGTTTCTAATTTATCCCTTTCACACTTCCCATTATCTGTTTGACTCAGCACTGGCTTGAGGCTCTTGAAAAGGACCCGAGTGAGATCAGACGGGAGCTGGCTGAGACGGGCCGAAAAATGATGGTTCTCAGGGTGAATGAGAAGTGTCTGACTCGACGTTATACGACTCTGCTTGAGCTCGAGCAACACTTGAGGAAGGAGAATGGCAAACTGAAGGATGATTTCACTCAAATGGAGGCCGCTGTAACTGAAAGAATCGGCTACCTGCAGAGGTTCAAGGTATTAGGACTATGTATCGTTTAAAAAGAAATGAAGAAGACTTTGTTTTGACAGATTAATATATATTGGTCTTTCACTATGAGAGATGGTGGTCATCTTTGCTGAGGGCTCTAACTGACCTCTGAAACTTGCTTTGCCCTCAGGAAATGGCAGCGTTTAAAATGGCCGCATTGCAGAAATCCCTTGACGGTAGTGTTCCTGCATCAGAGCTGGAGAGAGCCAACAAACAATACACTGAGCTCACTATCAAGTACAGAAACCTCCTACAGAAAGACAATCACCTTGTTCAGAAGACAACCACACTGGAGCACCTGGAGGTACATCTGTTGCAAATTACACTAAGCAATGGACCTTCTTTGTTTTTCTTACTTCACTCTCCTTTCCTTTCAGAAGGAGAATGTGTCTTTACACGAGCGCATTAACTCCATCAATAAAGAGCTTGAGATCAGCAAGGAGAAGCTTCACACTTTGGAGCAGGCCTGGGAGAACATCAGCATGACTGGTGAATGTCTCTGTTAATTGATACATAAAGCAAAAGCAGTGTTGGAGCATTGCAAAGGATGTAGTTGACTTCTGGTGTTCGCAGGTGGTGAGAACAGCATGGACAAGGCAGCCAAAGCCCTGGCCAACAGTGAGATTGTATCTGTGTCCAGACGCATCACAATGCTGGAGATGAAGGAGTTAAATGAAAGGCAGCGGGCCGAACATGCTCAGAAGATGTACGAGCACCTGAGGAACTCCCTCAAGCAGGTGGAAGAGCGCAACTTTGAGCTAGAGACCAAGTTTGCTGAGGTGGGTCTGATTTATCTTTTGCATCACATAGCGCCATCCAGAATATAGCAACCATGTAGTAAAAAATGCCAAAAATACACCTTAGCTTGAACATTTTATTTTGTTTTGTTTTATTGTAATAAAGCATATTAAGTTGAGCATTAAATAAGCTTTTGTTTTATTTTTATAAAACACAGTATGTTAAAGATTTTAATAACCTTTAATTTTATTTTTATAAAACACAGTGTTAAACATTTTATTTTTATTTTATTTTATTTTATTGTAATAAAGCACATTAAGTTGAGCATTAAATAAGCTTTTGTTTAATTTTTATAAAACACAGTATGTTAAACTTTTATTTATTTTATTTTATTTATTTGTTTTATTTTTATAAAACACGGAATGTTAAACATTTTAATAACTTTTAATAACATTTAATATTTTTATTTTATAATATTATTTTTTTTATATATTTTTAGCATTAAATAAGCTTTTGTTTTATTTTTTATAAAACACAGTATGTTAAACATTTTAATAACCTTTAGTAGCATTTAATATTTTTATTTTATTTTATTTTATTGTAATAAAGCACATTAAGTTGAGCATTAAATAAGCTTTTGTTTTATTTTTATAAAACAGTATGTTAAACATTAATAACCTTTAATTTTATTTAATATTTTTATTTTATTTTATTGTAATAAAGCACATTAAGTTGAGCATTAAATAAGCTTTTGTTTTATTTTTATAAAACAGTATGTTAAACATTAATAACCTTTAATTTTATTTTTATAAAACATTTAATAAGTTTTTATTTGATTTTATTTTTATAAAACAGTTTGTTGAATATTTAATATGATTTAGTTTTGTTTTATAAAACACAATTTTTAACATTTAATAATCTTAAATATAAAATATTTAAAAAATACACAGTATGTTGTAAATTAAATAAGCTTTTATTTTATTTTTTTAAAAACTGTATGTTAAACATTTAATAAGCTAATATTTTCTACATATTTCTGTATGCCTATACAGCTCACAAAATTAAACCTAGAGGCTCAGCGGATAGAGCGGGAGCTCAGGGATGAGCTGGCAGACAGCGTAAGCAAGGACATCAGCGATGCTGATCGCAAGCGAATCACCAAACTGGAGAAAACAGAGGCAGACCTGCGGATTGAAGTGTCCAAGTAATCCTGATGACTCAGCCTATGCATATGTTTGCTATGACATTACATATCACAAGAAAGTGTACACAAACATCTTTTTTGATGTTTGAAATGTTTGCAGATTGCGGGAGGTGTCAGATGTCGCTAAAATGCAGGTGTCTGCTCTGGAGGCCAGACAGCGGTCAAGAGAGAAGGAGGTAGAAAGCCTGAGGAGACAGGTGTTGGACTACCAGGTATGTTTTTCTTTTCTTTTAGCTGTGCAGCCTCTTGATCACATCCCTAATTGCACATCTCCTCCTCAGGCTCAGTCCGATGAAAAGGCCCTCATAGCCAAACTCCACCAGCACATTGTGGCTCTCCAGTTGAGTGAAACCACTGCCATCAGCCGACTGGAAGCCGCCAACACACGCCTGCAGAAACTCGAAGCGCAGAAGCTCAGAGTCGAACAGCAGCTGGATGCCCAGCAGCAGACTCTGTGGCACGCGAGGCAGGAGGGTCACCAGCGGGCCAGACACCTCCGCCACACCATCCAGGCCCTCCGCAGACAGTTCTCAGGAGCCTTGCCGCTGGCCCAACAGGAGAAGTTTTCCAACACCATGCTCCAGCTGCAGGAGGACAAGGCACGGACCAGGGAGGAGGCGCATAAGGCGGAGGAGGAGAGGAGGAAAGCAGAAGGAAAAGCACAAGAACTGGAGCTAAAGCTGAAGGGGTTGGAGGAGCTCATAGCAACTCTGAAAGATGCCAAAGGAGCTCAGAAAGTAGGCTGACTGAGTACAGACAGACTTGTGATATGATTTTTATAATATTTCATACATATGAAAACTATATACAATGCTATCTAAAAGTTTGGGATCAGTAAGATTTTTAATGTTTTTTAAAGAAGTTTCTCAAAGCTGTATCTATTTGATCAAAACTAGAGAAAAAAAATTCAATTTTGTGATATATTATTGCAATTTAAAATAACATTCTATTTTAATATAATTCATTCCTGTGAAGCAAAGCTGAATTTTCAGCATCATTACTCGTCTTCAGTGTCGCATGATCCTTCAGAAAGCATTCTAATATGCTGATTTATAATCAGTGTTGGAAATAATTGTGCTGTTTAATATTTTTGGTACCAGGGATAATTTTTTTCAGGATTCTAAAATGAACAGTGTTTATTCAAAATAGAAATTTTGTCTTACAATAATATTCAAAAGTTTGGGGTCAGTAAATTTGTATTTATTTTTTTAAAAGAAATTAATACTTTTATTCAGCAAGGATGTGTTAAATGGATGAAAAGTGATAGTAAAGACTTATATTGTTAGAAAAGATTTCTATTTTTAATAAATGCTGTTCTTTTTAACTATCACAGGAAAAAAATATTAAGCAGCAAAAACTGTTTCCAACACTGATAATAAATCAGCATATTAGAATGATTTCTGAAGGATCATATGACACTGAAGACTGGAGTAATGGCTGATGAAAATTCAGCGCTGCGTGACAGAAATAAACTATTTTTGAAAGTATATTAAAATAGGAAACCAATATTAGAAATTGCAATAATATTTCATAATAGTACAGTTTTTTTCTGTATTTTTGACCAAATTAATACAACCTTGATGAGAATCCATTAAAAAACATTTTAACATCCCAAACTTTTGAATGGCTGTGTGTGTGTGTGTGTGTGTGTGTGTGTGTGTATATATATATATATATATATATATATATATATATATATATATATATATATATATATATATATATATATATATATATATATATATATATATATTAGTATTATTATGTTTAATATTAATATGTTGATATGTTTTAGAAATATTAATTATATATTTTACCAAAAAGGTCACATTTTATCATATAACATATACTGTAACATATTTTCTTTGATTTTTGCCTTTACGCATTGATTTAAGCACATTTTACTCAGAAATTTAAAATAAAATAAAAAATAACATTTTTTAAATAATGATTTTCATTAGATTATTATAACTGGTATTATGTCATCTTTGTAATGTAGTAATTTTTGCATCACAGTAATGATGCTTTAATGTGCTTTGTCATGAAAATAATCTTACAATGTTAAAAATAAAAATAAAAAAACAGACTACATTTTCTTTAGGGAAAAAATATTCTTTATTTCTTCCTATATTCATAACAGATTTTATTATATTTACTTGTAAATTATTCACATGAATTATATTACTCCTATTATTAAAATAAATTGTTCCCATAAACAGTAGTTTACACTCCACTACAGTGTTTACAGCTTAATATCAACCCCTACAGGTGAGTGAATGGCATAAGAAACTGGAGGAAGTTCGTCTGTTGGAAATGAGGCAGAGCAGAGAGCTTGGTGCCCAGCGGGAAGAGATAAAATACCTTAGGAACATTGTGGCTGAGCAGGAACGCACCATCAGAGGCCTGGAAGAGGAGCTGGTGCAGCAGAATAATGTCAGTAATGCATTTAAACTTGTTTCTTCCCTATTTTTAAATTATACAGAGCATGCTTCATTTCTAATCTTATTTGTTATCATTGTATTAGCTTCTCGAGGAGCGACAACTGATCTGGGATCAGAGAGAGGTGCAACTGGAGCGCCAACTCGACACCTATGAGAAACAGCAGAATGAAGTCCTAAGCACAGCTCAGAAGGTGCCATCATCACTGACTTTTGGCAGACTAGACAAATGTTTTTTACAGTTTACTTAACTACAGTTTAAATTACACTTAATTTGTCCTGTTTGGGTTTAGTTTGAGGAAGCCACAGGCTCTCTACCAGATCCAAATCAGCCTTTAGCACACCAGTTAGACTACGCTCTTGGAAAAATCAAAGAGCATGTTCGTACCATCCTTGAGACAAAAGCCACCTGCAAAATTCTGGAAGAGGTACTTTTTATCCATCAAGTGACTGGGCAATAATTTAAGCCAGCTTTACCAATAGTAAACCTTGTTTTTAAGATCTTACAAGGAGTTTCTTTCTCTCTGAGCAGAAGCTGAAGGAAAAAGAAGCTACTTTGTGGACATCGGAGCAGAACGTCTTATCCAGAGACAAAGTGATCAATGAGCTGAGGCTTCGCCTACCAGCCGCTGCTGAGAGAGAGAAACTCCTGGCTGACCTGAGCAAACAAGAGGACTCTGATAGCCAGCCTGCCCTGAAGGTCGCTCACCAGACCATTAATAACCTACAAGAGCGTCTGGATCAAAAAGAAGAGGTTCTCAAGAAGTACCAGAACCTGTTAGCAAAGACCCGCCAGGTGCCTATTTAAGTTCAAAACTGAGGCTTCATAAATTGGTGATCCATATTACACAATAAAACTGTATAAAAGCTCATGTATCTTCGTTTTTATTTTCCCAGGAGCAGGAAGAGATTGCCAAAAGGCACGAGGAAGAGATCAGGGCACTGCATCAAAAACTGGATGTCTATATGGACACATCGCTGGACCGTTTCAAACAGACTGCTCTGGTACCTAGAGTATTCATTATAAAGCTATAAAGCTGTCGTCTTTAGTAGGCTACTCAATTTTATTCTTTTCTAGGAGCTAATGAAGAAACCCACCATCACTGTACCAACCAATAAGCACTTGGTGCGTTTGGCAGAAATGGAGCAGACGGTGGCCGAGCAGGACAATTCGCTCTCCTCACTGACACACAAGCTGAAGGTTGTCACTGCAGAGCTGGACCAACAGAAACAAGTGACTGCAGCACAAGCCATGGAGCACACTGCAGAAATAGCCAGGTGAGAAATTAAAACAAGCCCATTTTTTCAAGATATTGATTCCTTGTGCAACTTTTAATGAGATTTCATTTCCAAGACTTGAGGAGAGGCATGTTGCCCAAACGAAGAATCTGTCCCAGGAGGCAGAAGAGCTGAGAGCACAGCTCATTCAGATGGAGAAAGAGCTGCATTTCCTCCGTACGGAGCTAGAGGCCCAGAAAGAAGCCAATGTCAGATCACCATCCAACACCATGAAGAACCTCGTGGAGCGGTTGAAGACGCAGTTGGCCCTCAAGGAGAAACAGCTGAAGGTACTACACAGTGGACAACTACAGTAAATGAGCAGTCACATAATTTCAATAGAAAGCTGTGCTATTGGGAATAATTAATGAGGGCATTTTTTGTCCACGAAATGTCACCTTAATTGTTCAGGATACGTTTTTCCATGGTGATGTTTGTTCCTCATCTGCAGGCTCTCAGTAAAGCTCTCTTGGAGCTTCGTGCAGAGTTGACATCTCAAGCAGAACAACAGATCATCGCCAATGCTGCTCAGAAGGAAGAGGCCCTTAACGTTCAACAGATTGTTGACAAGCAGACCAAGGAACTAAGGGTAAAAATAAGGAAGAAACCTAAATTCTCACCCTATTTATAAACCTTTACTTGTCAAATGTAAATCATTGGTTCCAAACGTACTTTAAACGTACTTTAAAATTTGGCATTTGGCTTTGAAAAGTAGAAAATATTTCCCATATCAGTTGTTGTTGATGATAAAGGTGATCCATTCAATTATTAAAGTGACAAAAATTCATCTGTTACTTTGTAGATGCTCATCCAAATAAAACAATGCAAAGTAAACAGAAAAGTAAACAAAATTAAATAAAAATTATGTAAGACTAGGAATGTCACTTGAAAATAAATTGAATTAATAAATTAACGCTTCATTAAAAATAGAAAACTTAAAAATAAATAGACATTTACATTTTTTTATTTTTTTATTTAAAATATAAAAATAAAAATACATTGCTCATAGCTCCTTTCAAATGCATCTTTTAAATTTCCTTTTAAAAAGCATTGGTCAGTTGCTTTTTTTTTTTAACAATCTCTTTATTGCTTTGAGAACAAAACAAAACAAAAACATACCTAAACCTAAATTACATGTATACAACATTGCAAGAACATCACACCTTACATTTACATTTAGTCATTTAGCAAATGCTTTTATCCTTACATAACAAAATTAAATTTGAACACCCTTCCCGGTTTCTCTTTCAAAAGACGAGTGTTTCAAAGTACCTTTGTTTCTGATTGACTACGTCAGTTGCTTTTATTATTCATTCGTCAATCAAGTTTTTATAAAATGCCATTGAACAGTTCATTGATGGGAGCAACCAATGAACTTTTGACTTTCTGGTTTTTAAAACACCCTTAAAATTTTAAGGTGACAGAATTTTATCCCAACCCTAACCAAAGTATTATTAGTATTATTATTATTAGTTTTTGTTAAATGTGAGCCAAAATCATCACAATTAAAAGAACCAAAGACTTAAACTACTTCAGTCTGTGTGCATTGAATTTATTTAATACACGAGTTTCACAATTTGAGTTGAATTACTGAAATAAATGAACTTTTCCACAACATTCTAATTTACTGAGATGCACCTGTATCCCTGTGTTCCTCTTCAGGCATGTGTGAAGAACCTTAATGAGGAGCTCCAGCTGGCTAAGGATGGCGTACGAGCAGCAAAAGCCAGAGAAAACTCGCTGAGAGAGGAGCTGGAGAATTTAAACAAGGATTTGCAGAGGAGCCAGAAATCACATTACAAGCTGCAGAGTGAAAAAG
Source organism: Spinibarbus caldwelli (assembly GCA_039654775.1). Classification (NCBI taxonomy): domain Eukaryota; kingdom Metazoa; phylum Chordata; class Actinopteri; order Cypriniformes; family Cyprinidae; genus Spinibarbus; species Spinibarbus caldwelli. Next base: position 11,931,095 of record CM077265.1, on the reverse strand, counting down.
AGACTCTGGAGGATCAGCTGGATGAGCTGAAGAAGAAGGTCCAGAGGCTCAGCAGCAGCCTACAGGTCAGACCACATGTGTTTTCACCCCTGCTCACTTGTACCATGAATGGTTAAGGTCAAGAAATTTATGTCTCGCTGTTCTTGAGTAATTCTACCAGCGGCTCAAAAGCCCTTGGACAGTGAGTCAGCGGCCCTTTTTTTCTCTGCAATAGAAGAGCTTCTGCTCGGTGTCTGGTTGAACAGAGCCTTTCTTTGATGACAGTGAATACGTCTAGACACCATTGTGCAGATCCTCGCTCTTATCAGAGTTTGTGGTCCTTGGGAAGAGAAAAAAAAAACACTTGTATGTATAATCATAGGCCTCTCAGCTTTTTTACAATCACAGTGTTTAAGTACAACTTTATTTATATACTGTAGCACCTTTTAAACTTGTTTTATGAAGTTCTTTACTGAAGACATGAACACTTCCATTCAAAACATTATATACTATACAAATTCAAATTTTAAACTATGAATATTGAAAAAAAATGAATCACGGTCTTCATAAAAATTTTAAGCAGCACAACTGTTTTCAACACTGATAATAAATGCTTTCTGAGCAGCAAATCAGCATATTAGAATGATTTCTGAAGGATCATGTGACACTGAAGACTAGAGTAATGAATAAAAGAATTTAGCTTTGCATCACAGGAATACAGAATGTATTAAAATAGAAATCTGTTAATTTAAATTGTAAGAATGTTTCACAATATTACATGTTTTATTGGATTTTTGATCAAATAAATGCAGCTTTGGTGAGCTTAAGAAATTTTCAAAAACATTCAAAAATCTTACATGGTTATGAAAGGAGATAAAGAAAATAAAACTGTCAGAGTAAGAATAAAATGAGAGTCTAAACAAATAAATAAAGCTGTCTTTTTGTGTGTGTATTTGGTGTTTATCTGTGCAGGCTCAGGTTGAGAGTGATGGACCCACAGTTGAAGTTCTTCAGAAGAAGATCCGTAAGTTAGAGCAGGAGATGGACAGGAAGAGCATCTCAGAGCCTGCAGACAAGAGGAGCGTCCTGAAGGAGGACAAGGTGAACTAGAATTGCATTTACTGCAAGAAAAGTTAGACAGTTAAAGGTAAATTATCTGCAGAAAATGATGCAGACGAAGCCTTTACATATGTAATTTGATGTCAGATGTTTATTTGAGCTCTTATTCTTTGACAGACACATTTAATTTAGCATTTTGTGGTGAAGTCACAGTCTAGCTTGCTTTCTGATCATGTCAGAGTCATTAAAAAAGTATAGTAATCATTATAAATAAATTATTATATTTCTGATTTGTTTAATAGTTTTGATTTGGTATTTACAAAATAACAGTATAAATATTCATGTATAAATGTGATTTTTTCCTATATTTGCAGTCCTCTAAAGAAGAAATCTTGAGATGGGAAGAAGGTAAAAAGTGGCAGGCCAGGGTGGAGAAAGTGCGTACCGTTCTCAGGGAGAAGGAGAAAGAAGTAGAATCTCTGTCTAAACAATTAACAACGATCAAAGAACTTTACAGCAGGTTTGTGTTGTGACACTAATCCATCCACACAATGGACAGTTCAAATGATGCATTAATGGTTTGAGGAATCTTAAAATGTGTGTAATAAATGTGAGCTTAACTCTTTAGCAATTATTAAGAGTAAGAACAAAAGTTGAAGATTCCCAATCATGTTTATGTTGGCTGATGTCTTTGAAGGTTGGAGCAGGAGAAGATGGGCCTCCAGAAAAAACTAAAGGGCAGAGGAGTGACTGCAGATCAGGTCGTTGGTGTACGGACCCTTGAAGCTGACAGAGAGATTGAGGAGCTACAGAAAAGAAATGCTGAACTGGAGCAGCAAATCAAAGTGATAAAGTGCGTTCTGCCTAGAAATAATGCCATTGTGCAAATTTGTTCAATTTTTTTCAATGTTGATTAAAATGTACTCTTGGTTTTGTAGGCAGCAGCAAGCTTTACCCCGTGATGCCGCAATGGACGATATCACCATCAGGAACCGTTATCTTGAGGAGAGGCTTCACTCCCTGGAGAGTCAACTGTCCAAAGAGTCTCCATCCAGACCATCTGTAGGTGTAACACTACAAACATTTTGCCTTTCAACACTTCATAAATTTCACCCCTCTAATTTCACTCTTACGCTTCCTCTCAAAACTGTTTCTTTCTCCATACCTCTGTACCATCTCTGATGATGAAGAAAAAACATGTGGCATCACCATCTCAGCTCAGTTGGTCCTCAAAAGTCATGACTTTCAATATTAGTGAAAGTGAACAAACTCAGTCTCCATTAGTAAATGACACAATCCCTGGAAAAGAAGCTGTCACTGAAAAGGAAATAGTAGTTACAGAGGACAAAGCAACTCAAACTTCATTCAGAAGCATGAGTGCAGCAGAAGTGAGTCAAGATGAGGAAAAGAGCAAGGAGGATGTAGAAGAGAGCATTATGGAACTAGAAGAGCTGGTGAATGAGAAAAAAGGTGAACAGGAAGAAGATAACAAAAAAGAGGAATTGGTTGAGAAAGATAAGGAGGAACCAGATGAGACTGAAGGAGGACAAGAAGAAGATATAGAAGTGGCTGAACATGCACAGGAAGAACTGAAGACTAATGGAGATGCAGAAGAACTAGATTCAGGACCGACACATCAAGAGATCACAGATAAGCCTCTTGAAGTAGATCAGCTGGAAAATGAAACAACTGAAAATGAAAAGACAAACGCAGAAGAAAGTAGGACTTACACAGAGCCAGAGATGTCAAAAGAACATCTGGAGGATGACCAACAAGACCGAGATAAGGAGCAAGAACCTGAAGAACAACATATTGAGAAATTGGAAGGTGATCCAAGCCAAAATTTGGAAACATCTGCAGGGTCTAAAGAGCTTGAAGAAGAAGAAGCAGCACTCGGCACAGATGATGCCAAACTGGTGCCTGAAGAATCAGCAATGGAGGAGACCATGTCCTGCATCCCCGAGGAAGACGTGGATCCTCTTTTAAGTGAGAACGTAAAATGTTCCCTCACCAAGGAGCTTAGTGCTATTAAAGTTCTATTAAAGTCAGGTGCTATTAAAAGTCAACTTGATGTCTTGGACATCCTTGGACCTGCAGAATCAGAGATCACCGCCTTTCATGATAAAGAACAGAAAATGAAAAGCAAAGTGAAAGCTCGAAAGGTACATAATGCATAGGAGGTCCCACTGAAGCGTTAACACAAAGCTTTCAGTTGTCCACCCTATAGCTTCGTTGGCTTTGAGTTTGTGACCAGACCTGGAGTGTCTACTTTTGTCCCATAGCAGCAGTGTCTTTGTGTTGCATCCTCTCCATCCTGTATCTAAATTATTTTTTTGTTGTCTTGGTTGTTATTTAGCTGCATGTTGTCTACAGTATCAACATCTCTTTGTTGTTTCAGCAGACGTCTGGCCGTGGTTCTGGTACACCGAGCTCAAGAGAACATGAGCTCCAAAAAGAGAACCTCAAGTTGTCCACGGAGAACCTGGAGCTTCGTTTCCAACTGGAGCAAGCAAACAAGGACCTGCCTCGATTAAAAGTACAGTAAAACCGAAATTATTAATAACGTTAAAAATAAATTAAAAAAAACTGTTGTACTTACTTTACTCTCCCTGTAATGAAAGGATCAGGTGTCTGACCTCAAAGAGATGTGCAGTGTTTTGAAGAAGGAGAAAGCTGAAGTGGAGAAGAGGCTCAGCCATATTCGTGGGGTAGGTTGCAGCATTTCTAAGATCTTATAACATTAAACCTTTCATCTCCTTCATTCATTTCTTTTGCTCTTCTCATGCAGTCTGGCCGCAGTGGGAAAACCGTACCTGAGCTGGAGAAGACCATCGCACTGATGAAGAAGGTAGTGGAGAAAGTTCAGAGAGAGAATGAGAGCTTAAAGAAGACATCAGAGGCCAATGTGCAGGAGCAGCTTGCTACACTGGAGCGAGACCATGAGAAACTTAAGGTACATTTTGTGAACCTGTTGGATGGTACACTACCATTCAAAAGTTTGGGCTCTTTTAAAGAAGTATTTTAAAGGCTGCATTTGATTTAATGTTTGTGAAATAAATGTTTTCTATTATAATATTTTTAAAATGTATTTAATTCTATGATGCCAAAGCTGAATTTTCAGCATCATTACTCAAGTCTTCAGTGTCACATGATCCTTTAGAAATCATTCTAATATGCTCATTTTGTGCTCTAGAAACATATTATTATTATCAATGTTGAAAACAGTCGTGCTGCGCTTTATATTTTTGTAGAAATAGTGAAACATTTTTTCAAGATTCTTTGATTAGAAAGTTCAAAAGAACAACATTTATTTGAAATATAAAGAAAATTTAGCAAAGACCATCTGCAATTTGCAGCTGTATAATTTGTGGAAACAACAAGATTGTGATATTGTTTTAAAGGGATAGTTCACCCAAAAATGAAAATTGTCATTAATTACTCATGCTCATGTCATTCCAAACCCGTAAGACCTTCGTTCATCTTCGGAACACAAATTAAGATATTTTTGATGAAATCTGAGAGCTCGCTGACCCCCCCATAGACAGCAAGGGTACTACCACGATCAAGGCACAGAAATGTAGTAAGGACATCGTTTGTGTTCCGAAGATGAATGAAGGTCTTACGGGTTTGGAACGACATTAACATGAGTAATTAATGACAGAATTTTCATTTTTGGGTGAACTATCCCTTTAAGAATGTCATGTGGCAATAACTAGTTATTTTTTACTTATTGTAATAATGTGCATCTTTATTTTTGTTACAGTCAGAATATGAAAAGCTGAAAGGAAAACAAGAGGAACAGCTAAACGCAAGACTTGAGTCAAAAACCAAGGGCATTGAGAAAATCATGATGGAAAATGAACGTTTACGTAAAGATATTAAAAAGGTTTTTTTTTTTAATCATATCAATCATTACTTTCATGTCAATTAAGCATGCACTTAATATATCATGATATGTGTTTTTGTGGCAAACTGCAGGAAGCAGAAGCTGCAGAAAAGCTGAAGGTTGCAAAGGCCAGCCTTGAAGTAGCCAATGAGAAACTAAAGGCGGAGCTTGAGGAGACCAATCAAAGGCTCATATTGGCACAATCAAAGGGGCCATCTTTAGAAGGAGCGGACAGCAAAACCTGGAAATCTTCAGTTGTTTCTAGGTAGTACATTTTCCTAAATACTTCAGTTTCGTCATCATATGGGTTATTAATATTATTAATTTTTCCCTTCACAGGTTATTTGAAAACAAGATGAAAGGACTTGAGAGTGAAATCACTAAGAAAAACTCCAGCATATCAGAGCTGAAGGTGCAGCTGAAAGAGGCGAATGAGAAACAGCAGGCCACACAACACACAGCCAGCCAGCTGAAGGAACAAGTGAGACACTTCTTCAGCTATTTACTAAAATCCACATCTTCTGCCATTACTGGAATGTATTTGATATTTTGAACCGACTTTAGAACACTTATTGTTTTCATTTGTCATGCGTCTCCTATCAACGAGGCACATGTTTCTGCTTAAATTTGTTGTGTTCGGAGTGACTTGAAAGTCTGGTAGTGTGTGACCCTCAGTCTTTTTTATTTCTCTGTAACCATTTATAAAGTTGGCAAATGTGTTTTAAAATCTGTTCCAATTTCAAAAGTCACGTAGTGCATTCCAGGTTTAAAATGCTCTTTTTCTCAGAGATCTAATAAACTAATATGTATTAACAGGTGGAACTGCTTAAAAATATCCCTATGGAAGCGACCACTGATGAAGGCCTTATCAGAGAGTATCAGTCCCTGAGGTGAAGCACTTTATTATCCATAGACTTCAAAGCACAAGAAATGACTCAAAACTCATTCTTTGCCAAATATTTTCCAATTAAGACTGGCCAATAAACAACTTGAGAGGGAAAAAGCTCAACTTCTTCGCCAGATCCAAAGGTACGATGAGCAGTTTGGAACCAGCAAAGCAGGACCAGGTAAAATCACTATTGATTTTCTGAAGAATTCCTATTGTGGCTAAATGAGATTTATATCATCTACCTGTTCCTTTTGTAGGATACAATGATCTCCAGCAACAAATTAAGGCAGCAAATACTGAAAAAAGGAAATTACAGGTATCCCTGAAGAAAAAAAATGCTTAAATTATCTGCTGTTTTTAAATCTCAAGTCACATTATAAATGCTTTCATTTTAGGACGAAGTGAGAAAACTGACCCGAGAGCTGGAAAACTTTGACCCGACATTTTTCGAGGAACTTGAGGATCTAAAGTTCAACTACAATCTGGAGGTGAAGAAAAACATCATCTTGGAGGAACAGCTGAAGAAGTTTGGAGTGGCGGTTCCTGTAGACATGTCTATCAGCTAACACAGATCAGATCATTTTTCAGGTCATTAGATTTTATTGTTACTGCTCAGTTAGAGCCAAATATGTACAATGTTGCTTCACTTTATATTTAAGTACGTTTCACAAGTAGGTTCATATTTATTTTTTTTTGTAAAATATTAGAACATTTTCATATAAAGTTAGGTTTACAATATTTGTGATTTATGGCCTTACTAGCAAAAGCTGAAAACTGTTTACGTTTAATCTATTAATCACTGCCTCATTTTTGAGACTCCTTAGATGTAATAAATGACTATCAATGTCAATTTGTTCCATTTATTTATATACATAGGTTCCAAAGAATGGCAATATTTAAACAAAAAAAAATTCAGAATTAAAAAAAAAAAAAAAAAAAAAAAACTTCCACTCTTTAAAAGAAAAGAAAAAGTGCAAAATACAAAGCAACCACAGCATTTGCACACACCACATATGGAAGTGCATATTTGAGCAAAGTGTCAATTGGAATTTGCAATAGGCAGTTTTGACCAGTATGTGTTGGCAAAGATTCTTCACTCTGGTTAAAACCAGATTTAGCAGGAATGTTTGGTAGTTTCATTTTATGGGATCAGGGTTCAAACTGAATGTCCTGTATGCAGCTGAAGAGTTTTCCATTTATGCTGGAAAACGATCTGAACAAGTCCTTCTCAGAAGCATCTGGATCAGGCGTTTCATCTACGTGGACGACCACAGGTCTGGTGTTCAGGAAGGTGTCACCGACAGGCCATTTCAAACTGAGATGATGGCGGTGTATCTGGAGAACAAGAGTTAAAATGAAGAACATGTGGATAACAGCAGCAGAAGATTGACGGTTTTATAGCTTTACCTTGACCAGTCTTCCATCATCACAGTGCCACACGATTCCCTCCACTCGCCCCTCTTGGCATTCCTGAAACCAGGAATACAGCTGCTGGAATTCCACTGGGGGAGGGTTCAGAATGCGCAGGATCCCGTGGGGCACCAGAACATGGACTGGATGCTTCTTACTTCCCAAACCTATGGAATCACACAGTCAGCTATGTCCTAAACCAACAGAATTCCAGTCAGTTTCTTACTTCTTTAACAGTTAAACTAGCATTCAAAAGAGTAAAAACATTAACAATGTTACAAAAGATTTCTATTTCAAATAAATGTTGTTCTTCTGAATTTCCTATTCAAAGAATCCAAAAAAAAAAAAAAGTATCATGGTTTCATTAGAATGATTTCTGAAGGATCATGTGACACTGAAGACTGGAGTAATGATGCTGAAAATTCAGCTTTGTCATCACAGGAACAAATTACATTTTAAAATATATTCAAGTAGAAAACCCTTATTTTAAATTGCAATAATATTTCACAATATTACAGTTTTTACTGCATTTTTGATCAAATAAATGCAGCCTTGTTAAGCAAAAGAAACTTAAAAAAAAGATATTTTAATCTTACCGACCCCAAACTTTTAAACTTTTATAGAGTACATTATATTTACCATATGGATTTCCATTAACGTTGGTTCCGATAAGCTCGAGGGTTTGCTCCATGAGGTCTGCCAGAGGAACGCTGACAATTTCAAGCAATCCTTCATCCTCCCCGTGCGTCTTCAGGATGAGGGCAACACCAGCATCATAGTTGACCACAGAGGCATGCCAGCAGTACGGCTTGTTGGTATAATCCACTGGAACCCAACCTTCATGACAGATATATCTATGCCATCAGCAGCATTTATTTTCACTCAGTACAGTATAACTTGTGACCGGAAGACAATGAACGCGAGTGTGTTACAGAGAACCCAACCCACCTGGTATGTGTCCATGTTCATCAGGCACTGGATGGCCATTCTCATGCTGGACTCTGTGAGCAGCGATCCAGGATTCTGGCACTTCTCGGAAATCTTCGTCTACATTCCACACAAATCCTGTTATTTAGTAGAGAATCAAAAAAGAATGTTTATTTTCATTCACTGCTTTGTGACAGTTTCTTGATGGCCCATGAAATAACACTGTTAATTCTAATATTTATGCAAGTTAAATCATGAAAAGATAAATTTTTTTGGACCAAAATACCTTTACAGGTCTTCTGCAAATACTGATACTTTTTGAATCTCTTGTCCGCCTGTTTGGTGGGTTTCCGATCCAAGCGAGCCCAGAGATACGGTTCCCCTTCAAAAACCAAAAAAAGTAATAATAATATTAATAAAAACCCTCATTTTGAATATGGAAATCACTGGCTTGAATATATATACATTTTTTTTCACTATTTTTTTTTTTCAACATTCATAATAATAAATGTTCTTGAGTAGCAAATCAGCATATTAGAATGATTTCTGAAGGATCGTGTGACAGCTTTGCCATCAAAGGAATAAATGACATATTAAAGTAAATTTTATATTGTAATAACATTTTACAATAATACTGTTTTAGTGTATTTTTGATCAAATGCCTTTGTGAGCATAAGAAACTTATTTAAAAAAACAAACCTCTGAACTGCAGTGTGCATGTCATTTAAGAGTTTTTTTTTTTTTACATAATCAACAATGATCCAACATTAATGACCACTTGACCTCACGTTATAACTCATTTATACCTTTGTATGTGGTGACATAGCAGCATGTCCCATCAATCTTCTCAGTTGCTACTGCACAGTGAATATCTGATTCAAGAGCTGCAGGGTTCACAGTCTCAGTGGCCACCACCTGAAACTGCTGCAGAATAAGAATGAAAATGAGTAAAATCTTCTTATAACCAATCCAATCTAATATATATGCAATGCATGATGATTTTACCCGCGCATTTTATTAATTTATTTATTTTTAGTATGCTTTATCTGACTGTATAGCCCAGCCCCTATTGCTTTTAAATGTGCTTTATAAATAAACATGGAATATGCATTGGGCCAGTTACTCAGTTCAATGCACTAAATAAAATATTAATGAAAATATGAATTAAAAACGATGCAAAAGTAGGTAAGCGCCATATTGTAATGCATTATCTCGTATTGCATTCGGAATGCATTTATAATGTTTGCAAGGTTTTGGTCTTGAGAACAAACGTGTACAGAAAAATGCTGTTTTACCTGACAGTCGCGTTTTCTGGATGGTTCGTTTCTCACTTCCGTCAGGAAAACACATGGGATCTTCTGCTGCACTGAACCCAGACGCCGCATTATTGCTGCTGTTAATCAGCTTTATTACGGGGTGTGTTACTTTACAAGTTGAATATATGGACTGATGAGCTCAACTCATTTTCAGCTCAGCCATTCACATGCGCCCAGTGCTATTATGCTCAGATTTCCTCTCATTCTGTAGTCTGTTACGTTAAGATGATCTTTGTCGCCATCTATTGGAACGGAGAGTGAATTGTTTGTTTTTTTATGTTAAGCATGTTTAATTTCCTTCTCAGAGCAAAAAAAGGTAATTGTGACTATTTCTTATTTTAAATTTTTTTTTAAATTTATTTTAAACTGTTTTACACATGCTTGAGTGCTTGTAATAAGCTTTAATTTTCATGGAGCGGGTCGCCTCATGAGGGCGCCATGTTGAGATCAAATGACTCAGTAATCATCAAATCAATGAAAATTAGCTGAAAATTGACTCAAAGGCTATCCAAGATGTATTTGAGTTTGTTTCTTCATCTGAATAGATTTAGAGAAATTTAGAGTTAAATCACTTGCTCATCACTGGATCCTTTAGATCCACTGGAGGAAGCAATATGGATTGTGGATTGATGTATTGACCAGAGGTAACGGATTAAACTTAAAACGTCTTAAGGATAGATTTGTTTCTTACAAACACACAGCTTGTCGCTTGTTACAAGACGTTTATTGATGGACTGGAGTCTTGTGGATTATTGTGATGTTTTTATCAGCTGTTTGGACTCTCATTCTGACGGCACCCATTCATTGCAGAGGATCCTTTGGTGAGCAAGTGATGTAATTCTAAATTTCTCCAAATCTGTTCCAATGAAGAAACAAACTCATCTACATCTTGAACATTTTGAGGGTGAGTCAATTTTAAGCACATTTATATTTATGTGTGAACTATTACTTATATTATTAGCGCATTTCTACGCTTTTTTTACGTCATGCTCCATCATCAGCTTCGTTCTGAACTCTGGTGAAATAGTTCAGCTGACTATGACCTGTATTACTGAGAATCTTTACAGAATTATTTATCAAACCTCCTAATCACATAACAATGCTATAAAACTTTTTTCTGTCCTCCTAAAGTATTATCTTTAATAAATCTCATGAAAACAGACAGTGTATGTATAAACAATTTAATGCCAACAACTTCAATGACACAAGTCTGCAGAAAGACTCTTAAGTGCAAAAGCATCGTATCCATTAATGACTTCTCATTAAATAACACTTTCAGTTTTTCAGAGGGAGAATTATCTATTGTCATGCCATTTAAAGCCACTCAATTAAGTCTTTTAAGTAAATATATACACATACCTATATCATTTTGGTATTATAGTTTTTCATTTTGTACCATGTAACTTGATTCATGCCAGATAACACCTGATCCACGCACACATTTCAGAGTGCAAATTGAGAAATTCCTTCGGTAACAACCAGACATGACCTGAGGTAGGTCTCTATAAAGCAAAATCATTTAGTACTATGAACTATTTAACAACTGTCGCCAGATTCTATTTGATTTCTCCATCAGGTTTCATGCTGAAGGGCTCCAGGCGCTCACTTTCGGGCAGCAGGTTGTTGAGACGCTCCATCAGTGGTATCGTCTGGTCGATGCCCATCTGAATGCGTCTCAGAATCATCGACATTTCATTGACCTTCTGGATTTGCTCGGCGTACTTGGCATAACGCTTTTGCCTTTCTTGCATGATGCTGAATAACGCCTCCACTGACAGATCCATCTGACAAAAAACAGGTTAGCATTAACACCTGGCTTGTTGAATCCGTAAAATTCAATAGAAATGATGGTGAATACCTCTTTGATCCTCTTGACCAGAGCGTTCTGGTCAAAGGCAACAGCTTCCGCACACTGATGGAGATGATCCTGATATCGGACACACAGCTGCAGCACCTGTGCCGAATCCAGCTTCTCTAAACAGACAGTGCTGGGAGAGGTTTGTCCACTGAGCACACCTGAGAGAATCACACCAATATTAGGCTCAAATTGTGATTTATCTCATCATGATCTAGGGCTGGATATTGACACAGATTTCACAAAATAATTCCAATTAATTTGGATAATTACAGTACAGTACATGTCAATTTTTCTTAAGGAAAACAGTCTCAACACTGCTGTAAACTAAATAGAAAACCCTGTCAGTTGGTACATTACTATAATACTGAAGGTTAAAATTAATAACAAATTTGATTGATATTTATAGTTAAAATAATCAACACAAACAATCAGCACAATAAAATGTGAATTGTATGCAAACATTTACATTGCACATACTGCAGTTTTTATATCAGCTTTTTGCAACTTTTTAATCTTCTGACTTTTTCTCAGAATTTCTTGTTTATATCCTGCAATTGTGATTCTAAGAAAAAAATCAGAATTTGTCAGGTGTCTAGAAATTTGGGAAATAACAGAAACAGTATGGCGAGAAATAAATTTGCAGTTTCAAGAAAAAAGTCAGAATTGTGAAATGTAAAGTTAAAATTCCAAGAAAAAAAAACAGAATTACGAGATGTAAACTCAGAATTCCAAGGAAAAAGTCAGAATTGAAAGATATAAACTAACAAATCCAAGAAAAAAAGGTCAGAATTTTAAGGAAAAAAGTCATAATTGTGAGATATAACCTCTCAGAATTTAAACTAAAGTTTAAGAAAAATCACAATTACATTTTTATGTTTTTATTCTGTGGTAGAAATAAGCTTCCATATGTATCTACTCCAATTCATTATCAAAATATACATCTTTAAACAATGGCTGCCATGAAAATATGTTTTCATGAAAGATTTATTCAAACATACATTAAAAAATGAAGACATCACTAACAGGTTAAGTAAAAATTTAATGAATATGTAGTAAAGAAGTGCATATATTTATCAAAATGCTCCGATGTGTCACAGCACATTAAAGTGCGTAAAAAAATGATAGTTTTGTGATAAAAACTGACAGAGTGTAAAAGCTGTAACTTTGTTTAATATTCAAAATAACAGCACAAGGCCTATTGCGATTTACTGGATGGGAGGCATGCTACAAATAATCTATATTGTCAACCCAGACCTATTATAAACCATTTAGTTGCCTACAAAAAATAAATCCTAAATAGTTTTTTTTGCTTTTGGACTGCTGCTTACCTTTCAGAAGAGGCTGAAAGGTGGGAATTTCCTGTAGCTTTATTACATCTGGATCATTATGGATATTCCGTAATGACTGAGTTCCTTGGGCAACAACTACTATGTCATCCATTTTGGCTCTATGCTTGGCTGGAGAGGGTACAACTGAAACAATGAAACAGAACTTACTAACAGGTAATGGTAGAATATATACAACATAAGAAACACCTCCATTCTAAGATGTATGTCTATAATAAAAATAAAAATAAAAAAAACTTTAAAGATTCTGATGTCATTTCCATGTACAACATATTTCACATTAAGAATAAACATAGCATGAGCGAATAAAAAATTGCGTTATTAATATAATATTGAGTACCTGAAGCGCTGAAGTCTGAATGTTTATGTTCAGCATCTCCACTCTGTTCAGCACCCATAGTGCACTCTGTCTATGCAGTCAACACAAGCACTGAACCAACAAAATTATACATTTTACAACAAAGATTATACATTTAATACATAAGCACGATATAAATATGGTTCTTGAAATTTGATTTAATATATATGCACAACTACGTAATGCTTGACTTACCTTAATGTTGTTGTTTTTTTCAGCTGTTTATCTGGGACGATTTCATTCGGCTGACTGTTTAGTTGAATGAACGGCTTGCTAATGTTTTACATTGTATCTTAAAGACATTGTGAGATGTTAAACCACAATATTGGTTGCAGATAAAGTCCACAATCTATATTTATTAGAAAATAAGGTTACAATCACTAGAGGAACAAACAAAACATCCGGACTGATACCGCGAGGCGCGTGATGATGACGTCACGGGTTTGTTTACATGTGACCGTTCTTTTTTTTCTTTCTTTTTTTTTTTTTGAAATGAGATTTTCTCGTGTCCTTGATAGTTTTTAATTTACAACTAAAAGATAACAGAGAGAGAGAGAGAAAACAGAAAATTAATTAAAGACAAATAGTAACAGAAAATGAATTAAATCACTTTTTAAAGGTTGATTTTACATATCATAAGTAACTTTTACATGCATTATATAATCTGTTTAAAATGCCACATATTTTAGAGTATTTAAATTCAGTCATGATCAAATTTGCAAATCTTACACAGTTGCAAAAAGTATATTTAAACTATACATAAAGTATATACCTACATATTGTGTACACTGTAAATAGTGGAGTATCTCTCTATTCAACTTACAGAGAAAAAGAGAAAAAACACAGTCTGGCAATTTAGACTACACATTTAAAATTACTTGATATATATGCTTATTATTATGTTTGAATTGTAATATATAATTTATTATAATTAATATAGAAATGTGTGTGTGTGTGTGTGTGTGTAGCATCAATATCATCATAATACGTTTATACATTGCTAATAACTTTTGTTAGAATTATTCATTCATTCATGTTCATTGATTTTATTATAATTATTCATAATTATTTATTGAATTTGTGGTAAATCAATCTGTAAGAGAAAATGTTTATATTCTCACAATTTTGTATCAGATTTTTGTCTAGTTAGATTAGTTCATTTTAAATATTCCTGTGGTGTGACAAGTTGCATGAATAATACATTTAAAGGAACCAGCCAAATGTTAAGGAGTACCTAAGGTTTTGGGTAGTGGTTTTAAACATCTTCTTTTTCCTCTCTTTCTTTCAAAATCAAACTCAAAACGTATACAGCAACACAAAAAATTAATAGTAATTAATATGTACATTTATTTTTAAACAGCCACCATTAAACAGTACTATTAAGAATACTGTAATACTGTTACATGTTCTATATCTGAAAATATTCTTCTGCAATTCTTCCCCTTTTTTAGATTTATTTGTTTATTTATCCAGTTGGATATTGCCTCCACTCTTCTTTGTTTTCAAAGGGACATGTTATAAACACAATTGTTAACGTAATTCCTTAAAACTCGGCATCTCTCAAAGAAATTAAAAACTCTACAGATTAAGCAAATGATTTTTAATAATCTCATCCATTTCTCAAAGGAGCAAGTATATTAGACACAATGCAGCAACATGCGATCGAGAACCACCCCTTACTGGGATCATCAGCCGTGTCGGTGAATCGCCAGAAACCCCGTTTGATTGGCTCCTCCGTGTGTCAATCATTCCGCCGTGAAATGTAACTGCTGTTCTGATTGGCCACAACAAGTGCACCTTTTTATCCAAAGATCCTATTGGTGGAAAATATAGGTTAGTGGTCCGACGAAGGAAAGAAAAGTAGGTCAGAGACTGATTCCGTTTATGTCACAGTTCCTCACGGACTGGACGTCAAATAGCCGAAACAAACTGTGATGTTGAGCTATTCCTCCGGTAAGTGTGGCGATTTAACGTTTGACCATCAGGTCTAAGTATCGCGTTCTGCTTATCGATGTATTATGTGCGGTTTTTGTCCGCTCGCATATTGATTTCAGTGGGAGGGGCGACCGTGATATTTCTCGGGTTGAATACCTTAGAACCGGTGCAGCTGCCACCACAACAAAAACAATCACGGTGTCAGTGATTTAATTAGAAAGTCTTAAATCATCACAGAGCGTAGCTACAAACCCACACCCATCATCGATGAGGTTAATGGTCTGCGTCCCCTTTAAGATGGTTGAATAGAGGGAGTACAAGAGTGTGGGTTGGTCACTTTAAAAGGTACTTACATTTACGTTATATCTACTGTGTTCGCCTTAGAAATTGGGGCTGTGTCTCAAAGCCTTGTGAGCTGTCTATCTAGACAGCATTTTTGAGAGGTTTCGTAGGGTCTCACAAGTGATGCTTTCTAGGTAGGCAGCTCACTTGGCTAAAGTGGCGTCTTTATGCTTCCGATTGCGGTTTATCCATGTCCGTTTTGTTGCCATTGTAAAGAGAGCAGTTTCACAGAACAGATGAAGGGCGTGAGGTTAGTCACCATTCAAATGAGTCTTTTTAACCAGTCTGCGTCTGAGTACTAGCAAGAGACAGCTGACTATGCATACAATGTCAAAAAATCCAAAAAATCTGTCATTTTAAACATGGAATATTTAATAGATGATACTCTTATTACCAGGCAACGATACAAATGCAAGCAAATTTGTGACACTGACCACAACTAATTTTTGCAAAAGGTCAGATGTTCTTGCTTTCACTGAAGCACACAGTGTTCTTTGCATCATTCTCAGATCTTGCTGGATATTATGCTGAAATTTAGTTCATTTTCAGCTCAACTTTTCACTTATTTTTATGATGATATAATTTGAAACTTTAAATTAATTTGGAAAAATGCCAAATCTGGAAGTACTTTTATTGCAAAACACTGTATAGGGCAGACTGGGTTAGTTGCCACATTTTTACTTTATTTCTTAACATTTGAAAGAGAAAATTTGAATAGGCACAAACCTTAAACTCTTGACTACAAAAATATTTCAACATCTCTACCATGTAACAAGATACAATTCATTTAACATATATTGTGACAACATGCCCCAGTAGTGTGGCTTATTTTGGCACACTTCATTATTATTACAGTGTAACAAATATTCATTTTAAATATTAATATTTGTAATTAAAGATATACATTTTTATTTATTTTAAAATGTCTAAATTCTTTTTAAATTTCTGTATTTTTAAATTATTATTTTATTTGTAATCATTATTATTAAATGTATTATTTTATATTTTAATATTAAAATTAATTGTTAATACAGTATTAAATAATTGTTGTTAATTAATACTATATTAATAAATGTTAAATATTTATAATACTAAATGTTAATGTCACACATTAATTAACATTGAACACCAAAATAGTACTTAATGATTGTTAAACATTTGAAATGCATGTGACAACTTGCTCCATCTTTACTTTTGTGAAAAATACTATACCTTAAAAGACCGTTTGCTTTCACTTGTGACAAGTCCAACAAGTTATGTGTAAGTGCTGCTTCCATATTGTAAGACAGGTGTGGTGTTCAGTTGAAGTAACTGCATTCCTAAAGTACAGCATCAAACACTGATCATAAGGGCGTTCATCAGCACTCACTTCCAGAATTAGTTGTTTTTCCTTAAATGACGTCTGGACTTTCTTACGTTCATCCACACCTGATGTTTCTCCTGAATTTGTTTGTAAAAACTTGAATTGAGGCTCATAATTAGCATGAGTAATACACGTAGGTCTTTAAAAGTGACATTATAATCCAGTTGCCATGAAGGGAGGTTTAATTTGCATATTTATCTTCCACCATACTGAAATCATCTTGAATTCGAATAAACTGAGATGACCTACTTTTATATTTTTTGCTTGTTGCTTCTTCCTCTTTTTTTTTCTTTATCTTTGGCAGTCTGTTAAGGCAAGCCCACGCACTCAAGAATAGATCATTTGGAGATGGGTGGAGTGATGATGGTGCATGAGCTATGAGAATAAAACCACAGAAGTTTAACAATTTTAACTATGTGAATTTGAAAAAATGACGTATGGGTCACATTTATAGCTGCACTGTTGCTCCAGCGTAGGCATTTAAGGGTCTGCAAATGCACTTCTTATTTCGGCAGAAAATCCCATTTGTACACAGGGGACTCCTGTTTCATTTACAGCGAGAGAAAATGGGTCTTCCGGCCCTTTCTTTCTGCCAGTTGCATTTCTGTAATCTAAATGTGGCCTAGATTGCGAGCTTTCCAAGGGTTTCCAGGCAACCAGAGCAGGTCATTGATGAAGCTCACCGATTCCTCCGTGTGTTTGTGGGAGTATGAGAGAGATTTTTATTTTATTTTTTATTTTTTTTGTTATTTTGTTTGTAGATAATAAGGAAGCTCAAGTTACCGATTAACTTAAAGGGATAGTTCACCCAAAAAAAAGAAAATACTGTCATCACTTGTTTCAGTCCAAACCTGTATGACTTTCTGTATTCTGTGGAATATCTCAGATTTTTTTTTTTTCTCAATACCTCCTTGGCTGCTGTTAAATTTGTTTGATATTTTATGTACTACTATTCAAACTCCATTTAATAGCAGTTTAGTCAATTGAAATGTTCCTGCTTGTTTTAACCACTTCTTAAAAAACCTAATTTAGATTGGACAGTTTTAAGTAATTAATGACCTATATCAAAATTACCTTTTTATCAAATGTTTTAGAGAAGGTCATTTTATCACAACCTTTCCATATTTAGATACGAATGCTGTTATAGATATGATCCAGTCAGGTTTAGGACCCTTCATTGTACAGAATCTGCCCTCCTTAAGGTTAAGGTTGCTAAGGTTGCCCTCCTTAACAATATTTTATTGGCAGTTGAATCTGGATATTTAAATGATGGATATCTTTCAGTTTGTATTGATGATTTGTGTTCTAGATGGACTAAAGCAGTGCGTGTGCCGCAGGGTTCTATTCTTGGGCCTATTTTATTTTCATTGTACATTGTCCCATTGAACTAAATTTTTCATAAACACAATATTTTGTATCATCTGTATGCTGATGATACCCAGCTATATATCCCAATTGATCCATCCTCCAATTGATCGCCGTTCTTTGATGCACTTGTACATTGCTTATGCGAGGCTAAACCCAGGTTTGCGAGTGATTTTCTTCATCTTAATACCAAAAAGACTGAGCGTGTTGTCTTTGGACCCCCTTCTGTCACTAAGCAAATTATAAGCAGTCTGTGTTTTAAGATCATCTTTAAAATTTGGATGTTGTCATGGATTCGGCTTTGGCTCTAGATACGCAGGTCGTTAGTGTTGTCAAGGCTGGGTTCTCCCAACTCATTGAAACCAATTCTCCCCTTTAAAGACCTGGAAACTGTCATTCATGCATTTGTATCATCACACTTTGATTACTGTAATTCTTTATATATAGGCATTTCTCAGGGTCAGTTATCAAGTTATCTTGTCTTGCAGTGGCGAGGCTTCAGACTCATACAAGGAAGAGAGAGTATCACCCCAGTTTTGGTCTCCCTTCACTGGTTGCCTGAAAAAATTAGATTTGAGTTAAAGGTTCTGTTGTTGGAAAGCACTTTGATCAGTAGAAGTTGTTTTAAACATGCTATAGAAATAAAATGTGTATTGTATTGTACAGTGAAAGCCAATGGGATCCAAAATGGTTTGGTCCTTTTGGTCAAAAATGGTTCACGGACAAAGTGAAGTCCGCTTTTTTCTTCTATTAATGAATACTGACTAGTCTGAACTTTAACTTCTCATAACCTCAACTGCAACGTCTGTGTGAAACCGAAATGTTGAGTTTGTTGTCAATGGAAACCCATTTGTTTGTTATAAATGCCGTTTTATTTTTGTCCACAGGATCTTGCCACAGGTGGAAGGACATGCATTGAACAGTTGCTTGACTGAATCTCTGTGGTAAGCATCTTTTATTCTCTATAAACAAATAATGATATAATACAGCATATTGTAGCCATTTTAAAGAACTGTTCTTAAATGATTTTTTTGCCTGTGTTCAGATGATCTAATGGCAGACCAAAGAATGGACATCTCCTCCACGATGAATGAGTTCATGTCCCAGAGTTCTGCAGATCTCATCAGCAGTTCCATTGGCACCACGGGCATGGACTACAACCGCAAGAGGAAGGGCAGCACCACCGAATACCAGTGCGTAAACTCCTGATAGTATATATGGCTTATTGTACCTTGAGTATTGCAAACTACTGTATGTTTGAGCAGTTCTACATTTCTTGTATTAAAATAGTTGTGGGAAACAGTGAAAGAGATGTTTTTTGATTATTTACATGGAAATTGGTAGGGTTGGGTATCGAGAACCGGTTCCATTTTAGAACCGGTTCCAAATTTCCAAGAACCAGGTATTCGATAAGACACGTGCGTTTCGATTCCGCTTAACGATTCCTGCGTTCGTATTTTAATGTGACTTTTTAAACTATTAAAGCGCAGGAAGGGAAAGAACTTGCGCACTGTTTACGTGCAGCGCACACATCTGAAGAGCAAACACAGAGAACAGCGCTTTGACAGCGGTCCTGATGCGGGTTCTCAAACCGGTCCGTGCGATTCCACTGCAGAAAAGATTGTTCCGGGCCAGAACTGACTTCTCTTTCACATTTATCGACCAGTATGCACAAAATACATCAGTGTATCATCATAAACACAAGACTTTTTTTGTCTTAAGTGAACGTAAACAGATGAGAAAGAAAACGCACGTGTAACAGTATTTTTAGATCCGTGTGCGTTTGGTGTTAAAGAGACAGATTCCTAATAAACGCGCTGCCTGTCAATAATGTTAATCAAAGAACAAACGAAAATCATTAACTGATCGTTAATCATTAACTGATTAACTGATATTTTTACTTTAACGAGGATTAATCTATTTTTTTAAGAAAAGAAAACTATGCAGTGTTTTTAAAATTTTGATTTCAATTTCTGTACCTGAAATTTGTTCAGTTTTATTATTTTATGCTATTGCTAACTGATTTGTTTGTTTCTATTTTATTACTTACTGTTTACTTGTCTTTAACAATTGAATGTTTGAAATTTATATTAGTCTAGTTGTTTTTTTCTGTGGTATTGTTTGGTAAAACCATTGGCAAAAAACAGAATAAATATGTTTGACATCTAAATGTTGGACTTAATTTTTTTTAATGGATTTGTTTATCTTATTGGAATTGGAATTAGAAATCGATAAAATTCAAACGATACCCAACCCTAGAAATTGGGCAGTCTAAAAAAATTAACAATTTATATAATATTAATATAATAACAGTTTTAATGTTGTCAGATGAAAAGTGGCATGTTTTCACTTCACACATCTATTTTTTTATTTGTGACCCTGGACCACAAAACCAGTCATAAGAGTCAATTTTTTGAAATTGAGATTTATACATCATCTGAAAGCTGAATAAATAAGCTTTCCATTGATAAATGGTTTGTTAGGATAGGACAATATTTGGACAACTATTTGAAAATCTGCAATCTGAGGGTCCAAAAAAATCTAAATATTGAGAAAATCGCCTTTAAAGTTGTCCAAATGAAGTTCTTAGCAATGCATATTACAAATCAAAAATTAAGTTTTGATATATTTACTGTAGGAAATTTACAAAATACCTTCATGAAACATGATCTTTACTTAATATCCTAATGATTTTTGGCATAAAAGAAAAAAATGATAATTTACCATACAATGTATTTTTGGCTATTGCTACAAATGACTGGTTTTGTGGTCCAGGGTCACAATTATGCAACTACATATTTATAATTATTCATTTAAAACATGAAATTTCTGTTTTGAAATAATTTTATTTATAATGTATATATTTAATATTTTGTTTTACAGGATTGATGGCTTTTCGTTTGAGTGAGTAGAAATGTTTCCTAATATTTTTCCCAAATTTGCCCTATTAATAAGATAATTGAAAAATAATTTAATAAAAAAAAGTATGTTGTAAAAGGATGTTTTATTGACTGCTGTTGTTTTTCTTATGATTTTCACAGTGATAGTATGGACACAGATAAAGATAAGACAATGGGAAGGTAAATGAATATGAATTATATACTGTTATATTTAAATACACAGTTTTAAGACATAATGAATGATTAATGGTTAATAAATAAATATTTTCTCCTAAATCCAGGGATGACCAGCAGGGCCGGATAAAAAATGCCAGGTAAGGTGAAGATGAGACTTTTCTTTGCTTAATTAATATGTTAAATGAAAAATAGGTATGTTGTTTGAATATTTTCAGCAGATTTTTTTTTTATTTTATGTTATTTGAATGTATTATTTTTTAGGGAGGCTCACAGTCAGATAGAGAAGAGACGCAGGGATAAAATGAACAGTTTTATAGACGAGTTGGCTTCGTTAGTCCCCACTTGCAATGCCATGTCTCGCAAGTTGGACAAACTTACTGTACTGCGCATGGCCGTCCAACACATGAAGACATTACGAGGTGAGAGCTTTCTACCACAGCACAGGCCAAAATACATTTGACTGAGCTCATTATGAATCTAAAACCACACTTTTTCCACATTTAATTATGCTTGGCTTTTCTCTTTCTCTCTTTTTCTTGTAGGGGCCACCAACCCATACACAGAAGCAAACTATAAACCAGCATTCTTGTCAGATGATGAATTAAAGCACTTGATTTTAAGGGTGTGTTTAAAATATCAACTCCAAGACTTTTGAGAATTTATCATGTGGAAAACTTTTTAAAACTCTTCTTCCCTCTCTCTCCGCAGGCTGCCGATGGCTTCCTCTTTGTAGTTGGTTGCGATCGTGGAAAGATTCTCTTCGTCTCGGAGTCTGTTTATAAAATTCTCAATTATACTCAGGTATATTTTCTTGATAGTGATCTCCATGCTCTGATACAGTAAAGTTTTTGACGTTAATGCAAAGTGTTTTGTTTTTAACTATCAGAATGATCTGATTGGCCAGAGTTTGTTCGACTACCTGCATCCAAAAGACATTGCCAAAGTGAAAGAGCAGCTGTCATCGTCAGACACGGCTCCACGGGAACGACTCATCGATGCCAAAAGTACAGTTTGTTTGTTTTTTAAATGTTACCATTTTACTCACATTTAAGCCAAAGGCACTTGGACTGATGTTCGGTTCTCTCTGCTCTGAAGCTGGTCTACCAGTGAAGACTGACATTACTCCCGGCCCCTCCAGACTGTGTTCAGGGGCCCGACGATCTTTCTTCTGTAGAATGAAATGCAACCGTCCGTCTGTCAAGATGGAGGACAAGGACTTCCCCTCAACTTGCTCCAAAAAGAAAGGTATCACTAGCTTTGCAGGTAGTCTGCATGGGTTAAAAGACTCTGAAAACAGAGAAAGGAATGTAGAACTGTAGAAGCAAAATATTTTGTCAAATTTGTGTCAAAATATCATTTATATAATCAAAATATTATAATTATTTATATATAATTTAAAAAATAATAAAAATTGTAAAATATTTTAATTAAAATATAATTTGTTATTAAATATAAATACATACTGTGTGTGTGTGTGTGTGTGTGTGTATATATATACATAGTATATATAAAAATAGAAATATAAATAGGAGGGAAAACAAAGCCCAAATTCCCTTAATCATCCATCACAATGAGAAAAACCAAAGAATATATTTCTGATGTGCAGCAAAAGATAATTGAGCTTCACAAATTAGTGAAGTGGCTTTAAGAAAAGAGCTAGAGCAGTGAAAATTCCCATTTCCACCATCAGGGAAATAATAATTAAGAAATTCCAATCAACATAAAATGTTACAAAACTGCCTGGAAGAGGACGTGTGTCTATATCGTCCTAATGCAGGGTGAGAAGGAGAGTTTGAGTGGCTAAAGACTCTCCAAGGACCACAGCTGGAGAATTGCAGAAAATAGTTGAGTCTCAGGGTCAGAAAACCTTAAACAAATTGTCAAACAGCACCTACATCACCACATGTTGTTTGGGAGGGTTTCAAGAAAAATTCTCCTAGCTCATCCAAAAACAAACTCCAGCATGTTCAGTTATCAGACACGACTGGAACTTCAAATGGGACTGGCTTCTATGGTCAGATGAAACTAAAAAATGAGATTTTTAACAGAAAACACTCAAGATGGGTTTGGTGAACACAGGGATAAAAAGTACCCCGTGTGTACAATGAAATATACTGCAGTTTTTTTTTTTTTATGTTGTGGGCCTATATTTCTGCTGAAGGTCCTGGACATCTTGTTTAGACACATGGCATCATGGATTCGATCAAATACCAACAGATAAAAAATCAATAAGTGACTGACTCTGTTAGAAATCTTATAATGGGCCATGTTTGGATCTTCCAACCGTACAATAATCCAAACACAAACCTCAAAAACAAAACAAAAGTGGGTCACTGAGCACAAAACCAAGCTTCTGCTATGGCCATTCCAGTCCTCTGACCTGAACCCTATAGAAAATGAGTGAGGAGAACTGAAGAGAAGAAGCACCAACATGGAGCTGTGAATCTAAAGGGTCTGGAGTGATTCTGGATGAAGGAATGGTCTCTGATCTCTTGTCAGGTGTCCTCTAACCTCATCAGGCATTATAGCAGAAAATTTAGAGCTGTTAAACTGGCAAATGGAGCTTTAAAAAAGTATCGAATAAAAGGGTGCTGTTAATTGTGGCCAATGTGTATTAGAGAAAAACATTTACTTTCATAATGATATTTCTCCCCCATTTTAAATTCTTATTATCCAATGAAAGCCTTCTTTGATCATATTTACCAAAGGTGCTGATATTTTTGGCCATGACTGTATATACATATACAGAGAGAGAGAGAGAGAGAGTATTTGAAAAAATACATATAATTTACATTTTAAAAAACTTTTACATTTTTAATTAGTGTATTTTAGAATTATTAAATTCTAAATTATTAAAATGAACAAACTTGTAAAATATAATTTAAAAATAATAAATATTTATTTAAAAAATTGATTAGGGTTATATATGAATTAGTCAATAAATATAGAATATATTAGCAGAATGTTTATTAGTAAAATATATCTGCTATTTTACGTTTTTCCATTATTTTGTGTTCACAAATAGCTTTTTTGCTTGAGAGGCTGATTAAAATATAATTTATGTTATTAAATATAAATATATATGTATAGAGGGAGAGAGAGATGATATTTGAAAAAATATATATTTTACATTTTCTAAAAAGAAAAAATATATTTTTTAAATGTATATTAGAATTACTAGATTCTAAAATATTCAATTATGAAAATAATTCAACTTAATACAATTTAAAAATAAATATTTCTTAAAAAAATTTATTAGGGTTATATATGAATTAGTTGATATAGTATATATATTAGCAGAATGTGTTTATTAAAAAAATGTATCTGCTATTTGTTATTTTTTCATTATTTTGTGTTCTCCAATGCCTTTTTTTTTTTTACTTCAGAGGCTGATGGATAAATCTCTCCCTCTCTCTACAGCAGACCGCAAGAGTTTCTGTACCATCCATAGCACTGGCTACCTGAAAAGCTGGCCGCCCACCAAGATGGGTTTGGACGAGGATAACGAACCTGATAATGAGGGCTGCAACCTCAGCTGTCTAGTGGCCATCGGCCGCCTACATCCACACATCATCCCCCAGCCCATGAACGGCGACATCCGCGTTAAACCCACAGAATTCGTCTCCCGCCACGCTATCGATGGCAAGTTTGTTTTCGTCGACCAGAGGTGAGAAGGTGCTTTTAGATCCATCTTATATCATCTAAAGAATTATCCATTTGTGAGAATCTTTTATAGGGTACCAGCTAAAATTTTATAAGCACTTTTGAATCTCAAAATACCACAAATAATGTGTGGGGTGAGCAGATTTGATTACCCTCTAAAATGAGATTTGAATTGTCAGAAACCTCAAGGGTCTACAAGCATTGATTTCAGTTCATATCGGTGAATCCGTTACTTTATCACCGCAATTCATTGTTTCCATTTAGGGCGACAGCCATCCTGGCGTACTTGCCTCAGGAGCTTCTAGGAACGTCATTTTATGAATATTTTCACCAGGATGATATCAGTCACCTCGCCGAGTGCCACAGACAAGGTTTGTTTTATTGGCTCAATCACCTCATTCATACTATTTGTAAATGAATGTTTAAAAAGTACTTTACTGTTATAATGCCATTTGTAATAAATGCTCTTTTGCTTTTATCCTTCAGTGCTACAGATGAGAGAAAAGATTAATACAAACTGTTACAAATTCAAGATAAAAGATGGCTCTTTCATCACTCTGAGGAGCCGCTGGTTCAGCTTCATGAACCCCTGGACCAAAGAGGTGGAATATATAGTCTCTACAAACACTGTGGTTTCGTAAGTGTCACGTCACATTATGTTTGTGAACGTTTGTGTAAATAAGAAGGTGCTCAACCGAAATGATTAAATCAACCGTTTCTTGAATCAAGCAGAGGAAAGGATCACAGGCTCTTTTCACAAAATCACAAATTTGCCTTTCATACACTACCTAAAAACTCAAAACTGAGCACATTTACTTTTGTGTTATTATGCACAAATAACCAGCGCATGAGGAAAAAAGTAACATCCTCTGCCTTTAAAACAGCATTTCTGATGTCGTAATGAAGAAAAAATATATATATATATTTTTTAAAAAAGCATTATTTATAATTATGCTATTATAATAGCATATACATGTAATGCATTATTACATGTATAATTTTGATAAATTAATATATTATAAAACATGGTGATTATTTATATATATATATATATATATATATATATAATACACACACACACATTGTCAGAATTGTTGGTACCCATGATAAATATGTTCATAGAAGGCTGTGAAAATAAAACTGCATTGTTAATCCTTTTGATCCTTTATTTAAAAAATTCACAAAAATCTAACCTTTCATTGGATAATAAGAATTTAAAATGGGGGGAAATATCATTATGAAATAAATGTTTTTCTCTAATACACATTGACCACAATTAACAGCACCCTTTTATTCAATACTTTTTTAAAGCTCCATTTACCAGTTTAACAGCTCTAAATTTTCTCCTATAATGCCTGATGAGGTTAGAGAACACCTGACAAGAGATCAGAGACCATTCCTTCATCCAGAATCACTCCAGACCCTTTAGAGTCCCAGCTCCATGTTGGTGCTTCTTCTCTTCAGTTCTCCTCACTCATTTTCTATAGGGTTCAGGTCAGAGGACTGGAATGGCCATAGCAGAAGCTTGGTTTTGTGCTCAGTGACCCATTTTTGTGTTGTTTTTGAGGTTTGTGTTTGGATTATTGTACGGTTGGAAGATTCAAACATGGCTCATTATAAGATTTCTAACAGAGTCAGTCACTTATTGATTTTTTATCTGTTGGTATTTGATAGAATTCATGATGCCATGTGTCTAAACAAGATGTTCAGGACCTCCAGCAGAAATATAGGCCCACAACATCAAAAAAACAGCAGTTACAGTAAATTTCATTGTACACACGGGGTACTTTTTATCCCTGTGTTCACTAAACCCATCTTGAGTGTTTGCTGCTAAAAAGCTCATTTTTAAGTTTCATCTGACCATAAAAGCCAGTCCCATTTGAAGTTCCAGTTGTGTCTGATAACTGAATATGCTGGAGTTTGTTTTTGGATGAGCTAGGAGAATTTTTCTTGAAACCCTCCCAAACAACATGTGGTGATGTAGGTGCTGTTTGACAATTGTTTTTTAAGGTTTTCTGACCTCGAGACTCAGCTATTTTCTGCAATTCTCCAGCTGTGGTCCTTGGAGAGTCTTTAGCCACTCAAACTCTCCTTCTCACCCTGCATTAGGACGATATAGACACACGTCCTCTTCCAGGCAGTTTTGTAACATTTCATGTTGATTGGAATTTCTTAATTATTGCCCTGATGGTGGAAATGGGAATTTTCACTGCTCTAGCTCTTTTCTTAAAGCCACTTCACTAATTTGTGAAGCTCAGTTATCTTTTGCTGCACATCAGAAATATATTCTTTGGTTTTTCTCATTGTGATGGATGATTAAGGGAATTTAGGCTTTGTTTTCCCTCCTAGTTATATTCCTGTGAAACAGGAAGCCATGGCTGGATAATTTCATGTTCATAATCACGCTGGTGTGCTCAAAATTGTGAATATGAATGGGAATATATTTCAGAGATATTTTACTCATAGGAATTTCTAGGGGTACCAGTAATTGTGTCCAGTGTGTATTAGAGAAAAACATTTATTTCATAATGATATTTCCCCCCATTTTAAATTATTATCCAATGAAAGGTTAGATTTTTTGTGAATTATTATTATTATTATTTTTTTTTTTTTTAAAGATCAAAAGGATTAACAATGCACATTTATTTTCACAGCCTTCTTTGATCATATTTACCAACGGTACCAACAATTCTGACCACGTGTGTATATAATATCTTTATACTAATAGTACAATAAATAATAAATATTAATAGAAATAAAAACACATTAATAATATTTTATTATATTTTTATCCTGATGTCATAATGAAGAAAAATTATTATTAAAAAAACATTATTTTACATATGTATATGTATAATTTTAATAAATTAAATAATATATTATAAGATGTTGATTATTATTAATATATTAATATAAGTATAGAAAGTGATAGATAGATAGATAGATAGATAGATATAATGTACTATAATATACAATATCTTTATACTTATAGTACAATAAATAATAAATATTAATAGAAGTAAACACACATTAATAATATTTTTATTATATTTTTATTATTGAAATTTTATTATAATACATTAGTATTAATAATAATACAAATACTATTATGTAATATACCGTGTTATTTAATATACTATCTGTTAAATTGTATTTTAGTGAATAGGTTTATAGTAGATAGTTTTATTATAGAAAATAGAATATTGTATTGATAATCAATTTAATTACACAAATGTATTAAGTATTATTTAATAGTATTAGTATAGTAGTAAATAGTAGTAAATTATTTTATATTTACTATTAATATTATGTGTATTGTGTATTGATGATGATCATATTATTATTATTATTATTATTATTATTATTATTTACTAAACAGTATTATTTTTATTATTAATAACAATAAAAGAATATGAAAAGAAAAGAATAAGTGCCTTTTTCTTTTTTTAAACTCAGAAATGTCACATTTTGAATATCAGTGGTATTTTTATATTAATAACATTCTAATGCAGAATGCTGTTTTTTCAGGGGCAGTATGCTGGAAGGAGCAGACCCTAGTTATTCGCAGTCAGCCTCGTCCCCTCAGAGCATGGACAGTGTTTTAACATCAGGAGACGGTGAGATTTTTTTCACACCTTTTCCAGCTGAGCCGTTTCTCTTACAGATCTCTTTTTTTACATTTATGTGTGTCTGTTTCTGACAGGTGGGGGGAAACGTCCTCTTCAGACAGTTCCTGGTATTCCAGGAGGGACAAGAGCCGGAGCTGGCAAGATTGGACGCATGATAGCCGAGGAGGTGATGGAGATTCAGAGGTACGTGCAGCATCCGCTACATATAGGTTGCATTGCAATATCATTCGCAAAAATGATATTTGATTCTATAATGATGTCCTGCCCCCAGGATTCGAGGCTCCTCCCCTTCCAGCTGTGGCTCCAGTCCTTTAAATATCACTGCCACGCCCCCACCTGACACCTGCTCTCCAGGAGGAAAGAAGGTGAGAGAGCTGCCTTGCCAAAATCACTCTTTGACCATTTTTACATCTACAATTAAAGAAATAGTTCACTCAATTGGGGAAATTTAGGATGGATATAAAATGCAATATAGACTAGTGTCTGCAAAAATACCATTTAAATATGAATCCTGCATGTTCTGCGTGTGTCTGAGATGAATGGCGCAGACATGCGGTTTCGTTTACTACACACATAATGAAGCGTGCCTGACGCTCACGGTGTTTTCAGCTTCTGCCGTCTATGAGTATATATGAGTACACAAACACATGAACATAATCTCTAGAACTGCTCTGAGAGTCACTTCATGAGCAATTTGCCATAACATATACATTTGCATTCATATCATATACAAACAGAAACCTAAAGATCTTCACAGCAACCCGTCAAAATAAAAGTTCGGTTTAACTTGAAGAAACGTGACAGAAATCTTACTTAATGTAATAATGTAATAAAATTATTATAAAAACATTATTTTTAAAGGAATATTTACCAGAAAAATTATTTGCCAGAATTTATTTAGCAGAAAATTTTAAATGCACAAGTATTTCTGGAAAAAAAAGAAATAAATAAAATAATAAATTATTATTGTTGTTGTTGTTGTTGTTATTTTATAAAACCATTTATTTAGATGCTTTTATTATTATTTGATAAAAAATATTTGGTAAAAATACAACTGAATTTGAGAAAAAAATAAAACATTTCATAGGGCCTTAAAAATGTATTTTTTTGTTAAACTTTTAATAAATTGCTGTTTAATATTGTAAGTTTCGTGATTTCAATTAATTACACATGCTTTTTGATGAATAAAATTTCACCATTAAAACAGTCTAAAAAAAAATAATAGGGGAAAAAAAATGGAATCCAGAAAAATTAAAACAGAAAAAACTGAATTTGGAAAAAAAAAGCAGAATTTTGGAAAAATAAAACAGATTTCGCAGGGCCCTTCTCAAAGAAAATTTGTTGAAAATGTACTCACCTTCAGGCCACCCAAGATGTAGATGAGTTTGTTTCTTCATCAAAACAGATTTGGAGAAATTTAGCATTACGTCACTTGCTCACCAATGGATCCTCTGCAGTGAATGGGTGCCGTCAGAATAAGAGTCCAAACAGCTGATAAAAACATCACAATAATTTACAGATCGTCAATTAAAGTCTTAAACTTGGCTAAAATACCAGTCAATAATGCAAAATTAACAGAAATTTGCAGCAAATTTTAATTTTTGGTTGAACTGTTCCTTTAAAACAAGGTGGAAAAATCTAATAGATATTACCATACTAACCCAGTTGATTGATTAAAATAAGATTTATCTTTTTTTTTTTTTTTTTTGCAATACAAATTTTCAGAATTTTTTATTAAGGGGACTTTAGATGTCTCTTTTTATCACTCTATACATTAGAAAATATTTTCAACACTTTCACATTTTTAGGAAAAAAATGTTATATGATGTATAAAATATAGCAGCAAACCCCTCTGTAAAAACCTTCAGAATAAAACTCTAAAGTTTGGTAAATGTAAGTATACCAAACTTAAAGTCCGCGTGAAATCAAAATTGACTATATTTATTTTGTTAGCGCACATTGTTATTTTTGTGGTGAACAATTCATCCGTGCAAGTCAATCCACAAAATTTTTTTTTTTGCCTTCGTAATCTTTAATCCAAATCTGAAAATGCTCCTCCCCTCTAAAATGACGGGCCTTCTCTGATGACGTCAGTTTGACGGCTTGGGCATGAGCATGACATCCTTAACCACGCCCCTCCAACTGTCAGTGTTCATTTCTGAATGAAACGCCTACTTTACTACATCCAATCAATTCGCAGTAGAAAAAACAAGCCACGCCCTCTATTTTCCTCATTCAATATTCTGTTTCTCTCGGAAGTACGTCACAAAACGGAAGTAAAATCGGTCGCAAACTTCTGGTTCACGCGGACTTGAAGTAAATACTCAAAATTTACAGACGCAAATAAAGTGCAAAAAAATAAACATTTAAATATGTATTGTTTTTGTTTTCCTTCGATTACTCTGAAACAGTATGTTATGAAAAAACAAATAACCCCAAATCTAAAAATTGACCAGTGCGTGAAAAAAAAAAATGATTCTTTTACGTTGCACTTTTGTTTTTCTGTAACATTTTTATCTTTTAGATTCAAAATGGTGGATCTCCAGATCTGCCTTCAGCAGGAATTGTGCCTGGGCCCGATTCGATAGGATACCCATATTCAAATAACTCATTAATGAGTGAGTACACCAAATCAATCTCACACAAGTTAATCGCATGTAATATTCTCAAGCAAATGCACTAAACGAATCTCTGTCTGCAGGTGACAACTCCCATCTCAGTATTGACATCATGGAAGAGCCGGGATCCAGCAGTCCCAGTAACGACGAGGCAGCCATGGCCGTCATCATGAGCCTCCTAGAAGCTGACGCTGGCCTCGGCGGTCCTGTGGATTTCAGCGACCTTCCCTGGCCTTTGTGAAACCACAGCGGACTCCCACCAGGATGCTCATTGGGTCCAAGGCTAAACAGGTCTAACTGCAGGTCACCGCAGCTGCTCGGCACAGCAGAGGCTCCTGGACAGAGAGTGCAACCGCAGTGGTGTGCGGAGGCTAACGAGCCGCGGCCGTTAGATAAGGGACCTCCTACTCAAAGCACACAGAATGGTTGAGCTGCATACTGCTTTCCAACGGAGATCTGTGCATTTCCCACGATTCTCACACGATTTTTCCCGACCTGCCTGTTTCTCTGTAGATACCGACCTGGATTATTCCTGTGGTACCCATCGGCAAACATGGATATCTTTCTATACATATATAAATATATATACCATTTTGTTTGTGTTTTAATGTTTTTACACTACAAAGGTTGTTGAAATGTTAAATATTCTATATGCAGATTGTAACTAATATTGTAATTCTATGATGTAAGATTTCTTTATGCAAAATATATATGGTGAAAGTGTAATGTATCAGCAGTGGATATTTTTAAAATAAAAAAATCTTGTCTTCAACATTGGCATTTTTCCCCCGTTTTTGTTTTGCACTTTGCTACCTATTATTAATATATGATTCGTTTTTATCTTGATAAATAATAGATATGCTGGCTGCCACAGATGATCAAAGTCTTTTGGAGAACTGCTTAGAGATGTTTCCTCATGGAGCTCTTCTCATGCCTGCTTCGGATGATGTCTGTTTCCCTGGCTTTTGATTGGTCCATGGCTGAGATATTTTTGTTCTATGTTGCCATCCAGTGGTAAAATCTTTGAGGAAATTAAATGCATTGTCAGGGGAAGAAGACTATAGCTTGACAATTCAGTTATGAAAAATCAATTAGCACCATTAATTATTTTGGTCAAAAAAGTTTTATAAGCATAATTTAATTAAAGTGACGTTAAAAGTGTGATAGGATTTTTTAAAAAAGGTGAATATCAAATGTTTCTTGAGCAGCAAATCAGCATATGAGAATGATTTCTGAAGGATCGTGTGACACTGAAGACTGGAGTAATAATGCTGAAAATTCAGGTTTTCCATCACAGAAATAAATTACATTTAAAAAATATATTAAAATAGAAAAGTTTATATATATATATATATATATATATATATATATATATATATGTGTGTATAGTAATATTTTTTCACTATATTACTGTTCTTACTATAGTTTTCATCAACGAAATACAGCTTTGATTATAACGAGCTTCTTTACAAAACAAACAATCTTATCAACCCCAACTTTTTGAACTGTGATGTAGACGTTTATGTACATACGTTTATAAATATTTCATAAAAATTCTAATTTAACCGTTTTTGCAAGGACATTTTCATGATAATACAATGGTGACAGGGAAATGTGCTTAAAGGGATAGTTCACCCAAAAATTACAATTCTATCAATTACTCACCCTCATGTCGTTCCAAACTTGTACGACCTTCGTTCATCTTCGGAACACAAGCAACAATTCTTATGTAAACACGCATGCGCTGAGAAGAGAAGAAATTGTTGAATAAAGTCATATTTGTTTTCTTTGCATACTAAAAGTATTCTCGTAGCTTCATAAAATTAAGGTTGAACCACTGATGCCACATGGACTACTTTAACAATGTCTTTACTACCTTTCTGGGCCTTGAGTTCCACTGCTGTCTATCCAGGGTCAGAAAGCTCTCGGATTTCATCAAGAATATCTTCATTTGTGTTCTGAAGATGAACGAAGGTCTTACGGGTTTGGAACGACATGAGAATTTTCATTTTTTGGTGAACCATCCCTTTAATTGCTATAAAAATGCATATTAAAACAGTCTTAACTTTCTCTATGCAAATTTTTATTTTTGTTTTTATGTGAAATTTAAATAATACATCTTCCCTGAGATGCACTTATAAAATTCTATGACAAATGAATTATAGTAATTTCTATATTTAAAAACAAATTTAATAAACCAAGCATGCTGATTTGATCATGTTTATTAAAATAACATTTCTCAAGTGGTACACGAGAGGAACGTCTCTTCTGATGCACCTCACCGCAGCTACAAATAACAAAATGAATTGTACATTACAATAAAAACATGTGACATCACTTCAGTACTCATTCAGAGGCCATGCATCACAGTGAAGCTCCAAAGGTGCTCTGTTACGCCCCGTCCATGTGACAAAACCAGAAGGGATTCTCATTTTATGGCATGACGCGCTCGCTCACAGGGTGCTCCAGTGGATTGTGCTCCATTTTATTGCCAAGTTAAACAGCAGTAGCTACACAGCACCACAACATAGTACAATCTCTTCAGATACTAATCAAAGGAGTGATTATCAACTTTGAGTGTCTAATTAAATAAAAAACCTCCTTTGGTTGAGTTCTATGTGGGAAAGAAAGGCAAAGTGTCCAAAGGTCATGTGCTGCTGCAGCGACCGTCTTTGAGACTCTTAAGGCGGGAGAAAACTTGAAAGGCAATGCGGTCTTGGCAGCGGGACTAGGCTGGCCTCTCTCTGCAGTGCTCCAGTGGTGACGTGTGTGTGTGTGTGTGTGTGTGTGTGTGTGAGAGACGGTCAGATGGCCGGGGACGAGGCGTCGGGATCGGGATCGTAATGGTGGCTGGGCTGAGGGTGGTTGGGGAGGATGTCTAGTTCGTCCACCTGAGGACCGGGGTGCATCACCACCAGCTGGTCCTGAGGAATGTCTGCGGCGGCTGCGGCCAGGTTGGTGATGGACTTGCTTTTCACGCACTGGAAGTCCACGTGTCGGCTTTTGCCTTCCTCTTTCTCCCAGGACATGCGGATGAAGGGCCGCTGGACGTAGTTGTAGATGACCTCAGGACGCCCGCCGGGTCGCTTCTTTACTTTCTCTTTGTAGGTTGGGTAACCTAGGTGCAAACACAGGTGCAGAATTAGCAGGAATGCTAATTAAAGGGATAGTTTATCCAAAAATGAAATTTTTGTCATCATTTATTCACCCTTGTATGACTTACTTTCATCTGTGGAACATAATATTTTGAAGAATGATGGTTTTGGTTCCCACTGACTTTTTTATATATATATATATATATATATATATATATATATATATATTTTTTTTTTTTTTCATTGTATTTTTTTGTTTGTTTGTTTCTGAGATTACACACTATGAAAAACAAAGTGTCTTTAAAAAGTTTATAAAATAAATGTTATAAAAGTTGTGTATTTTAAAATAAATTTTTATTTGTGTGTGTATGTATGTATATATATATATATTTTTTTTTTTTCCCTAAGATCACAGTCAGAGTCAATTTTAAAATTTTATCAAATAAATGTTATAAAAGCTAGCTAAGTATTGTGTGTATATATATATTTTTTTCTTTTTTCTGATTGCAGTCATACAAAAAGTGTCCATTTTAAAATTTTATAAAATAAAATGTTAAGTTATGTGTATTTTAAAAGATTTTTATATGTGTGTGTGTGTGTGTGTGTGTGTGTGTGTGTGTGTGTATGTATGTATATATATATATATATATACACATACACACACACACATACATATACACACACACACACACAGAGCTGGGTAGTAACTGATTACATGTAATCTGGATTACGTAATCAGATTCCAAAAATTAAGCACTTGTAATTAGAGTAAGTTACATTTTAAAATACTCGTAATCAGACTACAGTTACTTTTGGATTACATATTATTCACACAATAGCAATAAATTATTCATAATTCACTGATTCTCCCTAATTTTTATTTTTCATCTTTTACATTTTCCTTTCTAAAATAGCCTACTGATTACATACATTCAGAAAGTCCAGTTTTGTGGACATTCACACATAGACTAGTCATTAGTCAGGTGGTGAGACAGCATTTGACCACTGGATTTACAAAAATCATTTTAGGTTTAAGAAGGGTTCCGACATTGCATCAACTACTGATGAACACATTCATTTTCCTTTGAATTATCACTCTGTAGGATTTTTAACCATGTATTATTATGTCTTTGGAAGGCTTTTGTCTTTCAAACTCATTAAAACACACATATTCATGTTATTTCTTATTTACATGTAATGCAGGCGTACCAAAACTTTTTGTCATCTAAACCTCATTCACCAAAAATATTTACTTTAATTACCCCTGAGATTTTAAAATAAATATTTCAATAATTATGTATCACATTTGCATGTTCACGGTTTCTTTGATGTTGATTAATGGTCACATAGCATGCAGGTAAATAAAGATATTTCATCATTTTTAGAAAACGTTGTATTTTAATTATTTTAAAACAAAGACTATAGAAATACAAAGACGGTTCACTCCTATACTCATGAATGAGAGAAACTGCATCGCGCAATATGAAGGAATAGTCCCCCCTTCTAAATAAAAGAGCCAAATTTCTCATAGAAACCTGAGGCTAGACACGTTAAGCACATTATGACAGCACATGCTCATTGGCTGGTCTAGCCTGAAAAATAAGCTTTTTAAACGCTATTTGAGCATAAGTAACAACAATGATGGGGCAATTAATTTCAGATTTTTGTTGTTGATTTGACATGTAATTTAATTGTGAGTTCAGTGAGCAGTTTTTGAGATTTTGAGATTCTTGGTCTTGTATGAGCTGCAATAAAGGGACTTTGTTTTAAAATTATTTATTTTAATTTTAATTATGATTTAATTAATTGTTAGCTTTTCATTAAACTCATAACCCCCCTGCAGTTCCTTTACAAACCCTAGTTTGGGAAGCCTTGATGTAATATAATGTTTAATGCACTTCATGTTGTAAATTACAGTGAATGGAACACATTTTTTACATCATTATGGTACAAGATAATCCTGTTTGAATCAATGTGATAAACGAGTTGTCAAAAGTAATCTAAAAGTAATCTGATTATATTAAATAAAATGTGTAATGTAACGGATTACGTTACTGACTACAATTTTTGTCAAGTAATCTTGAATCAGTAACGGATTACAATTTGGAAGTAATTTACCCAGCTCTGTATGTGTGTATATATATATATATATATATATATATATATATATATATATATATATATATATATATATATATATATATATATATATATATATATATATATATATATATATGTATGTATGTATGTATGTATATATATATACATATATACATACACACATACACATATACATACATATACACACATAAACACACACACACAGGTGCATCTCAATGAATTACAATGTTGCGGAAAAGTTCATTTATTTCACTAACAACTCAAATTGTGAAACTTGTGTATTAAATAAATTCAATGCACACAGACTGAAGTAGTTTAAGTCTTTGGTTCTTTTAATTGTGATGATTTTGGCTCACATTTAACAAAACCCACCAATTCACTATCTCAACAAATTAGAATACGGTGACATGCCAATCAGCTAATTAACTCAATACACCTGCAAAGGTTTCCTGAACCTTCAAAATGGTTACACAATAGCCTATACAATCATGGGGAAGACTGCTGATCTGACAGTTGTCCAGAAGACAATCACTGACACCCTACACAAAGAGGGTAAGTCACAGAAGGTCATTATTGAATGGTTTGCTGTTCACAGAGTCCTGTATCAAAGCATATTAAGTGAAAAGTTGACTGGAAGGAAGAAATGGGGTAGGGAAAGGTGCACGAGCAACAGGGATGACCACAAGCTTGAGAATACTGTCAAAGCTGATTCGAACACTTGGGAGAGCTTCACAAGGAGTGGACTGAAGCTGGAGTCAGTGATCAAGAGTCACACACTCAGACGTCTTCAGGAAAAGGGCTACTAAGCCACTTCTGAAACAGAAACAATGTCAGAAGCATCTTACCTGGGCTAAGGAGAAAAAAACTGGACTGTTGCTCAGTGGTCCAAAGTCCTCTTTTCAGATAAAAGTAAATTTTGCATTTCATTTGGAAAACAAGGTCCCAGAGTCTGGAGGAAGACTGGAGAGGCACAGAATCCAAGCTGCTTGAAGCCCAGTGTGAAGTTTACACAGTCAGTGATGAATTGGGCTGCCATTTCATCTGCTGGTGTTGGCCCATTGTGTTTTCTGAAGTCCACAGTCAACGCAGCCATCTACCAGGACATTTTAGAGCACTTCATGCTTCCTTCTGCTGACAAACTTTATGGAGATGCTGATTTCATTTTCTGTATATATCACACACACACACTCACTGGCCGCTTTATTAGGTACACCTTGCTAGTACCAGGATGGACCCCCTTTTGCCTTCAAAACTGCCTTAATTCTTCGTGGCATAGATTCAACAAGGTGTTGGACACATTCCTCAGGAGATTTTGATCCATATTGACAGGATAGCATCACACAGTTGCTGCAGATTTGTCGGCTGCACATCCATGATGCGAATCTCCCGTTCCACCACATCCCAAAGGTGCTCTATTGGATTGAGATCTGGTGACTGTGGAGGCCATTTGAGTAAAGTGAACTCATTGTCATGTTCAAAAAACCAGTCTGAGATGATCTGAGCTTTGTGACATGGTGCGTTATCCTGCTGGAAGTAGCCATCAGAAGATGGGTACACTGTAGTCATAAAGGGATGGACATGGTCAACAACAATACCCAGGTAGTCTGTGGCATATAAACGATGCTCAATTGGTACTAAGGGGCCCAAAGTGTGCCAAGAAAATATCCCCCCCACCATTACACCACCAGTCTCAACGGTTCTGCCCTGAACCGTTGAGACAAGGCAGGATGGATCCATGCTTTCATGTTCTTTACGCCAAATCCTGACCCTACCATTTGAATGTCACAGCAGAAATCGACACTCATCAGATCAAGCAACGTTTTTCCAATCTTCTATTGTCCAATTTTGGTGAGCCTGTACGAATTGTAGCCTCCGTTTCCTGTTCTTAGCTGACATGAGCGCCACCCAGTGTGGTCTTCTGCTGCTGTAGCCCAAGTTTTTCTCTAATACACATTGGCCACAATTAATCATACCCTTTTATTCAATAATTTTTGCAACCTCTATTTGCCAAGATAACAGCTGAGTTTTCTCCTATAATGCCTGAAGTGTTTGGAGAACACCTGACAAGAGATCAGAGACCATTCCTTCATCCAGAATCACTCCAAATCCTTCAGATTCACAGCTCCATCTTGGTGCTTCTCCTCTTTAGTTCACCCCACTCATTTTCTATAGGGTTCAGGTCAGAGGACTGGGTTGGCTATGGCAAAAGCTTCATTTTGTGCTCAGTGACCCATTTTTGTTTTGATTTTGATGTTTGTTTGTGGATCATTGTCCTGTTGGAAGATCCAACAATGGCCCATTATAAGATTTCTAGCATGGACAGTCTTTTTGTTTTTTTTTATCTGTTGGTATTTGATAGAATCCATGATGCCATGTATCTGAACAAGATGTCCAGGACCTCCAGCAGAAATATAGGCCCACAACATCAAAAATACAACAGTATATTTCATTGTACACATGGGGTACTTTTTTATCCCTGTATGCACCAAACTCATCTTGAGTGTTTGCTGCTAAAAAGCTAATTTTTTTAGTTTCATCTGACCATAGAAGCCAGTCCCATTTGAAGTTCCAGTAGTGTCTGATACCTGAATATGCTGGAGTTTGTTTTTGGATGAGAGCATTTTTTTTTCTTGATTTTTTTCTTGAAACCCTCCCAAACAGCATATGGTGATGTAGGAGCTGTTTGATCATTTTTTTAAAGGTTTTCTGACCCCAAGACTCAACTATTTTCTGCAGTTCTCCACCTGTGATCTTTGGAGTCTTTGGCCACTCAAACTGCCCTCCTCACCATGCATTAGGATGATATAGAAACACATCTTCCTCCAGGCAGATTTGTAATATTTTATGTTGACTGGAACCTCTTAATTATTGCCCTGATGGTGGAAATGGGTATTTTCACTGCTTTAGCTCTTTTCTTAAAGCCACTTTCTAACTCAATCATCTTTTGCTGCACATCAGAAATATATTCTTTGGTTTTACTCATTATGATGGATGATTAAGGGAATTTGGCCTTTGTTTTCCCTCATATTTATAATCCTTTGTGACAGGAAGCCATGGCTGGATAATTTTATGTTCATCACCCTGGTGTGCTCAAAATTGTAAATATGAATGGGAATACACTTCAGAGATATTTTACTCATAAGAATTTCTAGGGGTGTCAATAATTGTGCCCAACGTGTATTTGAGAAAAACATTTATTTCATCATGAGATTTTCCCCCATTTTCAATTGTTTTAGTTCAATGAAAGGTTAGATTATTGTGAATTTTTTAAATAAAAGATCAAAAGGATTAACAATGCAGATTTCTTTTCACAGCCTTCTTTGATCATATTTACCAAGGGTATGAATAATTTTGAGCACAACCATATATATAAAACAAATTTCACATATAGTTTATATAAAATGCAAACTATTCATTATTTTTCTTTAACATTTATTTTAACTTTATCAATTAAGACAATATACTATTGCTAAGAAAAATAAAGTTTTATTTACTACCATTTTTATTATAGCAAATTATTATATAGAAGATATTTTTATTATATAGAATATTGGTAATCAAACAGCTTTGGTTTCCATTGACTTCCATTGTATTTTTTTGCCAATGGGAACTAAACTGTTTGTTTAACAACAATCTTCCAAATATCTTCTATTATAGAACGACATATGGGTGAAATTATGGGTTTATTATCCTTTTAAATCCGTAATTGAGCTAATTTAATTTCAGGTTCATCTGAATGCAGTTTAGTGAAACTGTTTTTCCACATCCTGTTATTCAGGCTCTCACCTTCAATGCCTAATCGAATTTTCTTCAGTCCTCTCTCCTTCAGAACCGACTTGGCGACATCTCGGTTTTCAATGTATTTGAAGAAGCGGTATAGTTTTGTGCTGTATATAACTGCGGGACACAAAAACAAAACCATTATGAACTTGAGAGCAAAAATTACACAGAATCCTACTAATACAGCCCTTACAAACCTACACTGCTCTTTGACACATCCAGTCTTTTCTGGCTAAAAACAAAAAACTTGCTTATGTTAGTGTATTGCTATGTGGTTGCTACCCATTTTATCATCTACAAGGTCAAAATCATAACAGCACACAATAAGCTGCACAATTTGAGGTTTCATTCAATGTTTGTAGCTATATGGGGAAAGGTGTTCAAAAACCACAGGCACACACCACTAATGACCACAATCAATTCTCATAAATTACCCATAATGCAGTAGCACAGTGATTGACACATAGATAACAGTGTGTAACTGAGGTGCAGGTGAAGTCAACTGACTCTGTGAGTATTCCTCTCCCATCTGCGGCGGATACTCCTCATCCCAGTCCACCACATCGTCGTCGGTCAGCACCACCACATGACACTCCCTCTCTCCGCTCTGAGCGCTGGCCACCATCAGAGGCAGCACCATCTCCTCCAGATAGAACTCAAACTGCCGCCGGGCGCCATCATTAGACAGCTCATGCATAAGTGCACCTGCAGAGCGTTATTCAAATCAGCTCATTACGATTCAGCAGCTGACTCACTGATTCAGCCATATAATGACATATGCATGATACTTTCAATTAAAAAAGCCACATTGTGAACGCTTACAATAAACTGTAAACAGGTCACGCTAACAGCGTCCAGTGACCCATATCTGAAAATCACATTGGATACGGCACTGACCTACTTCTGCTCTCTCGCATCTACCATCCTCAGATATCCGAAACGCTTGGGAATACCATCCAGTTCTGCTGTTGTGCTGACAATCAGAGCGTTTTCCGCCACAAAAAGACGAATCCGTTTAGTGCATTTGTCATGTTAATGGATACTCACTGAGGTCTCTGCACTTGATGGTGCTGCAGTCGAAGGCGATGCAAAGGTAGTCACATGCCTCTCTCAGCTCCGGGATGGATATCCCATCAGGGCAGCGGATTATCCCTGATTTGTAGTAATCCTGCCGGTTAAAAGGGAGAGACGTGGAGGAAAAACAAACAGGCGGCCATTACTGAAGCAGCACTTATTCCAAAGAGAAGCAAATGGCTCCGATGCCAGATCGACACACACACACCCCCTGCTTTTCCCACTCTTCGCACGCACTGATCCATTTAAAGCCAGCCAAACGTGGAAAGAGCTCAGCATACGGACAGCATGAAGACGCTCAACAAAACACATCAGTGAAAAAAAAGAAGGGTTCAATATGGCTGTTATTTCTGTAGTGCTGTCTAATGTGTGCTGTCCTGATTCTTCCACTGAGCTGAGCCTCACGGTAGAAGCTTAACCCTTTCAGTGCCGCACAGATGGGAACGAATGCCCAGGTAGTCCAAATAAAGCTGGCCATGACATTTACCTAAAATCCAGCTAATTATGTGTAGTTTTTTGTTTTCTGAGATTTTTTTAAATATGCAAATATATATATATATATGTGTGTGTGTGTGTGTGTGTGTGTGTAATGAATGAATATAATATACAAGTTTCACTTTTTGAATGGAATTAGTGAAATAAATCAACTTTTTGATGATATTCTAATTATATGACCAGCACCTGTATACGTATGTGTGTGTATATATATCTATATATATATATATATATATATATCTATATATATATATATATATATATATATATATATATATATATATATATATATATATATATATATATTTTAAATAGTACAAATTTGACTACATATATAACTTTTACAAATATAGCTTGTATAAAATGCAAATTATTTGAACTTTATTAAGACAATGTATTATTGCTGTGAATAATAAAGTTGTAATTACTACCATTTTTATGTTTTGCACATACAGACACACATACTGTACATACGTACTAGCGGTGGGCAATATATCGGTAGGCACGATTAACCGGTAGAAATTTTGGACTATTGTCTTTATCGTGGTTACACGCTCATGTGACATTGCTGTGCTACCTGGTCAAGAAAAAATATAATTTGCATGCATTTTTAAGCTTTGCGGTTTAAAAAACAAGTGATTCTAAGCTTTTGAAATGCATTTAGCAGCAATACGCAGATTTCACTATATATGCGTGCTGTCTGAGAGGCTGTTTCTGAGCGCTGTCAGAGAGGCGCGCACATGTGAAGACGGTGCTCATAGAGCGCAGGAGCATTGAACATTCAAGTTATTTTTGCTGCTTTATAGGCCATGAACAGTTAAACAGACACTTTTTTGTGTCAAAATGCCCGTCTTTGCAAGTATCCTTGTAAACACTGTAATTTAGGTCTTAAGAGAAAGCAAACAGCCAAGAAAGAAAACACATGTGAAACAGTATAATGGATCCGGGCAGCTCTTAAAGTGACAGCAGTCTAATATTCCTGCTGTATGTCATTCATGTTAATCAAACAACAAAAGAGAGAAAATCTCTCACTTCTCTTGACTAAATCACTTTTGTAACTTAATAAGAAGAAATATATATTTAATTTACACAGTGAAGAATATGCAGTGTTTTTACTATTTGATTACACAATGAATGTAGCATTTCTTATTTATTTGTTCTACTGTAGTTTTTTGTCCTATTGCTTGCTTACTGTTTACTTGTCTTCAGTGAGCTTGAGTTTTTTTTTGTTTTTTTTAATTTAGGCTAGTATTAGTTTTTTTGTGATATTGACACTGGTGACAAGAATGATGAAATTTCTATGGTAACAAAACATTTGATATCATAAAGACCTTATTTAAATCAAAAATAACTATATTGTGATATATATTGTTACTGTGAAATAAAATTACTCATATCGTGATATAAAATTTTGGTTGCATCACCCATCCCTAATACATACATATACATAGCATAAAACAACTGTCATTTTATCGAAACAATCATCCAGCATCAGGACTATCCGTTTTATTAAATATTAATTGAATTCAAGGTCAGTAAAGTGATCAGGCAGGAAAAGACGACAAAATAATGCTAGGACTGACTCTGAAGATGATAAAGGAAACCAAAAGAACCAGACAGTGGGGAAAACGTTCTGCTGAGTTGCCATTTTTATATATGAAATACATCTGCAATGAGCTTTAACAAAACAGTGCGCTTTGTGCTGAAGTCATGTGAATTTTGATACTGCAGTCTAATCCAGCACTTAATCAATATGCGGTGCACTAGGCCAAAGAGATATTTAAAACCTCAATAAAGCTTTTAAAGCACAGTGCACTCACCAAAATGGCTCTGAACACGGTGGAGCTGATTCCCTCAGCAACCTCATACTCTCCCTTTTCATTAGGACGTGTGAAGTTGTGTTCCCGTCCAGATCCAAACATCCTTCAAGACAACACCCACCGGTTATTTATTAAAACACTGACGTGAAGTGAATGATTCTATTGAAGCAATAATGAAAAGAGGTGACCAAAGTTTATCCTACCTGCCAAGCATTGTGTTGGGTTGGGCGGTGAAGATGGATGGGTCGACAACAAAACGTGTGTTGTCTACAATCAGAGTGACTCTTTCGGCAGTCCTCAAACTGCGAGGGCCCTCTTTGACGTTTTCGCACATGTAGATCATGTCAGAGCTGTGGGTTTTACCATGAGGGTCACCATAGAACAAGCTGGAGGTGCATGCCTTATGAGGCCTGGGACTCGTGGAGCGCGATGAGCAGCCTGAATCCCGTTCACGGTCTGAGGAAACAACACGGAAGTTAGACAGGTCAAACAATAGAAGCCAAGCCTCCCAGTACCAACTTGAGCATCAGTAAAAGTTATAAACAATCAGTGTACACACACAATAAATGTTAATACTATAAATAAAACTCAGCAACTGTTTGTGAAGTTGCAGCTAAAGATTTGAACCCCCTCATGATCGATTAAACCAGAAAAAAAATAATAATAATAATAATAATAACATTTTATGCAGACTACTGTTGAAAGGTTTGGCGGTCTGTAAGATATTTTTTGAAAGAAATAAAAATCCTTGGGTAAAAATTCCTAAAAAATTACCCTCACTTTATAAAAATAGCATGCTGAAGTGTTGTGAAATACATAAAGACTGAT
Source organism: Spinibarbus caldwelli (assembly GCA_039654775.1). Classification (NCBI taxonomy): domain Eukaryota; kingdom Metazoa; phylum Chordata; class Actinopteri; order Cypriniformes; family Cyprinidae; genus Spinibarbus; species Spinibarbus caldwelli. Next base: position 11,886,862 of record CM077265.1, on the reverse strand, counting down.
TTTTCATAGGTTTTATAGACAGATAAGTTTTGAGTGACTCTTGAAGGACCAGCACCAGATCCTCTTGTAACAGTGTTTGAAGAATTGATCTTCCAGAATCTGGCAATACGTTTTAGAGCTCATTTTTAGTCCATCTCCTATCCTGAAAAGTCTGTCTTGCAGAGATTGACTAATATGAGCTCCTAAAACGTACTGCCAGATTCTGGAAGATCAATTCTTCAAACAGTGGTACAAGAGGATGTGGTGCTGGTCCTTCAAGAGTCACTCAAAACTTATCTGTCTATAAAGCCAATGAAAAATCAGTCTTAATGTATTTCACAACACTTCAGCATGCTATTTTTATTAAGCGAGAGTCATTTTTTTAGGATTTTTTACCCAAGCAAAGTCCCTGAGAACCTGACACATTGCACTTGTGGAGACTCCAGGAAGGTTGCAGTTCTGGAAAATGATGGCGCTGGAGACTAAATGGTTCCTGATGTTTTCTCACCTAATTCTTCACCTTAATTCTTCATTCTTTTGCAGTTAACAAGTGTCTTTTTTTCTCCACCTGTTTTTTCTTACTCTGCTGACCCAATGAGCATTTCGCTGCCCAATGGTCATGCCCTAACTTTTCAAATTCTATTATTGCATTAGTATTGCATCCTTCTCATGGGCATGTAATAATTTTTGACTTTTAGTCTAAGTTAAATCTCTTTTTTTGGCTCATTTTATCTGTAAAAGAAAACCTGCCTAATAATTGAGCACACCTGAATATTAGGAGTTTTTGACTTGCAGCCTTCATGGACAATTATATATCACTTATAAATGATTAAATACAAAGTCAGTAGTAGTTATTAAGATTGATGTAGTTTGGAATAGGTAAAATGTTCTTGGAAAAAAATATAACCAGAATATCAACTTGCCTAATAATTCGGCACACAGTGTGTATATATATATATATATATATATATATATATATATATATATATATATATATATATATATATATATATGTGTATGTATGTGTATATATATATATATATATATATATTTTTTTTTTTTATTATATATATATATATATATATATTATAAAAAAAAAAAAAAAATATATATATATATATATATATATATATATATACACACATACATACACACATGCAAAAGGTAATATTTATAATAATATATAATAATATTCATTACAATTACAAAGAATTCATCTGTCTATAAAAAAATGTAGTAGTAGGTAGTAAATTAATATGTTAAATAATTATAATACAACTAATAAATATTAATATAGGATTAATATTATAATAATAAATTTGAAAGTTTTAAATGGTACAGAATGAGCAACCCAAATCTCACCGCTTAGGTGCTGGCGTATGGGTGAGGTGACGTTCCTGATGCAGGGGGTCAGCTGTCCTTCGCCTCTCTCGTGTGAAGAATCCCTGGAGCGATCACCAGAGCGCCGTCTCTCCCTGGGGTGGTCCAGGGGTCCTCCTCCGCTAGCTCCTTGCAGACTCATTTTCACCAGCTCACCCTCCAGCTGAGCTCCACGCGTCTGATCACTGCCGGGAAAAGCCAACACACAGTCAGATACACACGTGAGCATTCGACTGCTGAGGGAGGGCTGGTCCGAGTGCATCTCTCCACAACGTGAGGAACTACAATAAACTTACGTAAACTCTGGGCTCTAAAAGAGATGCTGAGTGCATGAAGTGTGATGACAGCAAAGCGCAATTTCTCACTGTTTCCTGCAAACCTGCTGCATGAAACAAAAGGACAGCATCGCAGGTTCACTTTCAGCACAGCCTCATCTGTCAACAAGCCACTGTATTGACACGTGTGATCACAGATGATTCATTCCTGTTTATTTTATTCACATCACGTACTATGCTTGTGAGAAAGTGTCACTGGGGTTTAATTTTAACCTAATCCTTTCAGGCGATGGCCTATATTAAAAATTCAATACTTCTTATAATTTAATTTAGAAATCCAGGACAAAAAAAAAAAATCTGAAATAAACCCACAGACAGAAATATTCACAAAACTAGCCCTGGTCTCTTTGTATTTATAACATAAATGGTACTGACAGCAAGCATTTTTTAATAATAAAATTGAATTATATTTTTAAATTAATGTTAACATAGCAATCAGTGTTATTTTAGTGTCAATGAGATACTATTATAGTTTTTAATCATTTGAATTAGCTTTTATTTTTATATTTCCAGTTATTTTAATTTCTGTTAACGTTTTAGTAATGTTTTGTTTTTGCCAATTTTATTAGGGTTTTTTTATGTCTGTATGATTTTTTTTTTTTTTTTCAGTTTTAGTTATTTTAGTACGTCAAGTTAAACTAAACGAAAATGAGAAATGTTTCCTTGAGAACTATATGAACTTAAATAAGTTTAAGGTTTTTAATACTTTATTTCATTTCAGGTAACAAACTAGTTATAGCTTTAGTTTTAATTAACTAGAACAACCCTGATAGTAATAACTATAAATATATAAAGCTATACAATACAAATAAATCCTTTCTAAACCCAGACATCATTTAAAGCCTCCAGACTACCTTTGCCCAGACCAGGTGCTGTTAATTTTTCTTGCAATAATACTCATTCCCCAGGGGGCTGAAACAGGATCATTACAAGACAGACGCCTTTGAAGCAAGGAGACTGGAGTGCAGAAAAGCAGAAAACACAGTTAAAAACACAGTCTTTGTGGTCTTCGCACAGAGCCGATATGCCTCTTTCTTTCCGTGCACTGAAAAAAACATAAAGGGTCCATTGAAGCGTTCACGGGCAGAATATTCTGTTTGAATAAATGATGAATAGGCTGGAAATAGGGCTTGTTTTATCCCAGCAAAAGTGCTGTCCAATATGGACCCCTCGATTTATTTCAACTCTCATGACTGCACCAGGCAAAGCTTTGTGACCCCATTAACCAACCAGAGCCCACGGCATCGCCATACTCAACAGCAGCTACAAATTCAATAAGTTGTGCTGCATCTGTTCTGCTGTGACTTTGCTGTGAACACACATGCAACAATCTATATTATCCCACTGATAAAATCTGTAAAATCAGGTCTGTTTTTAATATGCAATTTAAAGTGTGGTCACATCACCAGTCACCAATATTAAACTTTAGGCAGCAAAATCCAAAACCTCTTTGCAATTGCATGTGTTTCCATGAATATGAATAGAAATTGAATGGAGTGCAAAGTCTAGAGTGACCTTTACAGTCCCTATCAGACGTAGATTGATCATTTTACAGATACTAACACTTATCTATTTAATCTAGAAATTTCCGACAGATGGCACCCGGTGGTGGGTCTCTAAAGAGCCATTACACGCTGTGTGTTTGATAGGAAACAAAGGTGTTCTCAGATGAAGTAATTTGTTTTGTTTGCATAATTATTGATAACCATTTATTCTCAAATAAAAATAAAACAAGACTTTTATGATTAACAGTTCACAAAACAATGCTTAACATAATTTAGTAAATTAAGTAATATAATGGCTTAAATAATATTAAGAATAATAGTCATTATCATTATTACAGTATCACTTAAACCATAATAATATTGATAATTATAAAATATTATTATTAATAATATTGGAACAATATAAAATTATATATAATATATAAAATATACCCTAAAGGTTATTTCATTGTGTAAAACAGAATAAATAAATAAATAAATAAATAAAATAAAAACTCACAATACAAAGTAGTATATAAAAATAATACAATGGCTTAAATAACATTAAGAATAATAGTTATTATTATTACTATCGTATTATTATTATTAATAGTAATATTAGTATAAAACAAAATTATTGGTTTTTTTATATTTAAACTACATATTTTTTATTGCTATACTCCAAACATTATTTAATTGTGTAAAACAGAATAATTCAAATAAAACAACTCATAATATAATGCAATTGTGTGATCATGTAAAATAGAATAAATGGTTAAAATAATGGTTTTGGATATTGTTTAAGACGCTTTTATGGTTTAAAATACACCAAAATCACACTATGTAAACCACTGTACTACCAACACTTCTCAGCCACTTCTTCAGTCTTGCTGATTGATATTTTAGCTGCCAAGATCCCAGCCATTAATGCAATGGTGAAACCTGAACTTCAGCTGCTCCCTTTAAGTACCATCTGAAAAGTCTGATGACTCCCTAAGCAGCTCACACAGAAATTCATTCAGCACACAGGACGGGCTCATTCAGCTTCCTAGTAGAGATCATTTCGCAGATCCACTGCCAATCACATGCATGATTCCTATATAATTACAAGTCAAGATCATGCTTTGCTTCTCTATTGCATCAGCCCAGAAACGTGTCAGGCAGTAGTAGCCCACAACGACTTGAAATAAAGGCATGTCTGTGGTGTCCTCAGACCCCTTAGGGGACAAGATTATCATCTTGACAAGACAAGCCAATTGAATTGATCTGTCCTTCTGCATGTCAATCAATACGAATAAAAAAGACAAAAGACAAGTGCGTATTAACTTGACTTTTGTTCCAAGTAACTATAAGGGCGCACAATCCGTACTGTTACTTACAGAGAAAGTAGCATCAATAATTCAGCCCACCGCTCCTCTAATGTTCAACAGAAAGACAATGCGTTCCTGAAGCGCACTGCCTGCAGACATGCGTTCAAATGACGCATACAACTCATTTCTAAACGATAGAATATTTAATGAAGCAACTGCATCGGAAATAGTATCCATAAATAAAACTCACTACGCGTTTTCTCGTATTCTCAAGACTTTCTGAAGCAAAACACCTCTCTTTTAAGACTCATTGACACAGTGAAGCGTGTGTACGTACCCGCCTGTCTTTAAAACAAAGCAGCAGGGCAGCAGCTGATGAATGAACGCACAAAGGACTCGCGCTCCTTCGCACAAAGAGGGCTTGCCAGGCGACTTAGCATCCTCGGGCATTACTTTCAAACTTCAGCATAATGCGAGCACTCCGGTGTAACTTATTCGCTGCGAACACAGCCTCCAAACGCTGCTGTTTGGAAATAAAGGACGCCCTCAGGTAGCATCGGCTCGACTCACTGTAGGACGGTAGCATAGTAACCTGACAGAGGCGCGAGCATGAATGGCTGCTGTGGCATGCCTCGATGACGTAGGCCGACCCTTATAATATCTCCTGATACTGTAGATTCTCTCATGCATAACACAATAGGACGATGAAAGAGACGGCGTGATGGGATGGAGCGCGGCAGTCATGCCGATGGAAAACGAACTCGGTGAACCTCTCCGCAACCGCACGAGTGCTAAAAGCGTTACACAAGACTTCTCAGAATGACCTTCTATTCTGAATAAAGAATAAAGCTCATTCAAAGGTGACTCGCTATATCCTATTATAACCTTTACCTATCCTTGACAATAAAAGATGTGCTTGTCACAGACTAGATAATGAAATAAATTAATAAAATGAGAATTGTACTTAAAAAAAAAAAAAAAAAAAAAAAAAACTTTCTTAAGCTGGGGGGTTTTTTACCTTTCCTTTCATTCACAAACAAAAGCTTTTATGGCCATTGTTTTTGACTACATCCTTACATGCTGTTAATTTCTCAACAGCCAGCAGGTGGCGCTGACACACAAAGGCGAACAGGTTGTACCTTCGATATACTTTATATACAGGTGCATCTCAATAAATTAGAATGTCGTGGAAAAGTTCATTTATTTCAGTAATTCAACTCAAATTGTGAAACTCGTGTATTAAATAAATTCAGTGCACACAGACTGAAGTAGTCTTTGGTTCTTTTAATTGTGATGATTTTGGCTCACATTTAACAAAAACCCACCAATTCACTATCTCAACAAATTAGAATATGGTGACAACGTATGGGTTGTACATTATGTACAGAGGTGCTCTCTAGCCTTTTTTCTCATTTGTGACCATGGACCACAAAACCAGTCATAAGGGTCATGTTTTGAGATTACACCATCTGAAAGCTGAATAAATAAGCTTTCCATTGATGTATGGTTTGTTAGGATCGGACAATATTTGGCTGAGATACAACTGTTTGAATATCTGGAATCTGAGGGTGCAATAAATCAAAATACTGAGAAAATCGCCTTTAAAGTTGTCCAAATGAAGTTCTTAGCAATGCATAGTACTAATCAAAAATTATGTTCTGATATATTTACGGTAGGAAATTTACAAAACATCTTCATGGAACATGATCTTAACTTAATATCCTAATGATTTTTGGCATAAAAGAAAAAATATGTAATTTTGACCCATACGGTGTATTTTTAGCTATTGCTACAAATATACTTGTGCTACTTATGACAGATGCAAAAACTCATTAGTGGTCTTATATAATTTGAAAACTAGGCTGTGAGGGTACAGTGCATTTAATGGATTGTACTGTTGTTTAATAACAGACTGAAACTCCATAAAACAGTTTGTGTCATTATAAATACTGTAAGTTTATCTATCCAACCTCATTTTTTTCCACTTTAAATTAAACGTGGCGTCTAACCTGACTATGCTCTAGCTGTTTAATACCTGCTTTACACCCTGTCACTGAACATTTGCTTGTATTGTAACTGCGAAAACAGCATTGCAAACTGGCATTGATATGCACTGATATCATTGATAGACAGCTAGATAACCATATCAAACAGCGCTGATCAACAAAACATTACTGGTTACAGTTAACTGCACATTTATGTAAAATTACACAAGTTGTTGCCCAGTAACTTTAGCATACTAATATACTATAAACAGACCCTCATGATACAAGCACAGCAGATATGTAATCTTCTATCATAATTCAAAGTTCCCTATAGAAATCAGTATACACACTGAAACAAACAGCATGATGCACAAAAACATACAATATATAAACTAGAGCTAAGTAATGACACACAATACATGAATTGATTCCATTTAAATTCACAAGCTCTTAATTGATTAGGGTTCGATTCGTATGGATATTTATCAGGTGCAGTACAGGTACATGTGATTTTTTTTAAGAAACAATCTCTCAATTAATGCTGTGAACTATACAGGAAATCTTGTCAGCTGGTATATTACTATAATATCAAAGGTTAAAATTAACCTAAGTCTAAATTCAATTACTATTTATTATATAATCAACACTCAGAAAAACAGTTGTATAAAAACATTAAATTGCACATAAGGCAGTTCTATACATACTTTTTAATTTAAAATTAATTTAATTTCATTTTAAAAATGTAAAATTTAAATGGTGGCTGTCATGAATACTTTGTTTGAAAAGAAAACAGTATAGACTAAATAATCTTAGTTGGAATCTAATAATATATCTATTTAAGAATATAATCAATTTTTTTCAGTTAATCAAAATGGATTGATTAAATTTGATTAATCAATATTACCAACTCAGCCCAATATATATAAACTACATAAATAATTGATTTAGCATTTGGAGTGAACAGCAATGAATGTGACTGTAAAATAAATTTCACATCCACATGTTCATTTCATTTCATCCATGCAGCAGGCGGACACTCCTGGGAATCTTTGTTATTATCCAGTCTTACCTTAAGTGTCTGCAGATTCTCCTAGACCGACACATTGACCTTTGATCCCAATTTTCTGAATCGCTAGAGTGGCTGTCATAAGAGATGGAACGTCCTGCCATCTCAAGAGAGTTGATATTACTGGACCTTTACGCCTTCAGATCTCATATCCTAACAGAGCAAAAAGAATTGAAACAATGTTTTCATTCTCATTCTTTCTGCTGCCAAAACTTACTATGATGCTTTTGATTGATTAATTTCTTCTGTCCGACTGCATTACTTTTTAAATGCACATTTATTTTATTGCATTTTTATTACAATAAAACAAAACAGGCAGATTTTATGTGCACAAATAACTTGCATGAAAATTCAATTGTGGTTCGATTAAAATTGAATACACATTGTGTATAATCTTAGTTTTGAAACAACCCAAAAGAATCCTTAGGCATAAAATAGGAATCCTCTACAAATAAAATAAGATTTTAATGGATAAAGTGAAATTCCTACAGCATTTTCTGGATATAGATTTGATTCCTAGAAGCCTATTGGTATATTGCGTAACGTTTACAAGAACTACTTGTTGTACTGGAATGTTTTTTTCTAATGGACAATTATAATTGGAACGTTTTAATTTTTTTCTTTACTATTTTTTATCATGTTTATAAGAAGTAGCACAATTCCACAAGTATTCGTTTAACTATTTGTTGAGCTAGTAACAAATTAAGTTTCCAAAAAGTCCACAAAACTGACCAAGTAACGTTACTCCATCCTAGGTAACCTGATTCACTAAGCTATCTAGTTAGCTTATTAGTTAGCGTGTAAAAGTGAGCGTTAAACAAACACAAACGATCTCTCACCTGTCTCTGCTAAACGCTGAACTTTCTCCGCGAGGTGTACACTTGAGCTTTCTGACAGAAGTTAACAGTTAGCATGAATTTACTTTAGTTTGTTCTTCACCGTTCACGATGAGATACAATGTTGACAGATATGAGGCTGCTACATGGCTAACCAAGGAGATGCGTTAACTAAGCCGAATATCGCGAGAACACACGGGACGTCGTCATAGAAACCAGCTTGAGTACAATCAATCAACCGCTGTGGCTGAACACGCCGCTTTTGAGATATTTACTTTGCTGCCATAAAAGGCGCGATACAAAAATAGAATGCAGAGGGTGTATTGAAATAATCTTATTTAAAGTTATTATAACATAAATACAACAACAACAAAAAAATAGAAGTAGAAATCAATTTAAAGAACAGGCTAAATGAATTTATGCTCAGATAACCTAAATGTAAGGTGCGCGATATGAGACATTTAACACAACAGTGAACAGTGATTTTTTAAATCTTTATTGTATATTGTCATCATAAATAGAAGACACTCAAAAATGAATTTTACTCTGTTTTTTCTTAAGAAACATTTGGTCCGACTGCTCGTTTACTTTTTTTCTGGGTTCAGTTAATAGATCTAGCCTATATTACGATCAAATAACGAATAAATACATAGAGCTTTGAGCTGTTGCGGCTTAGCCGCTAAAAAAATAATGGAAACTACATAAAAATATATAAATAAATTCTGTATAGAAAAAAATATATATATTGTTAATAGAATTATTAAGGCTGAACAGAATGGCTTGACTTCAATCCCTGAGTTCACATGAATCAAATTCTGTTTTTACGATGGGTTCATCAGTTTTTCCAAAACTGCAATGATATCTTCAGCTTCTCTTGGATTTAGATCCTTCAGATTGGGAATAATATCTGGAAGAAGTTCTGTTTTGTCTTGGTTTTTCTTCTCTGAGGCCGTGTGGATTTCCCGCAGTTTCATCTGAAGCCAGTCTTGCCTCAGTTCCACATGTTTATGCACCCCGAGGTTGTGCATAAGCTGGACTTCATTGATAGCCCTTTTGCTTTTTGATGAGAAAAAAAAAAAATGCAATATCATACATTAGAATTAAAAAAAAAAAAAAATAAAAAAAATAAAAAAAAAAGTTTTTTACTGAATTGGGAAAATATTGATGTAAAGTAGCTACTTACCTCAGTGGCTTGCTATCTGCATGTGTTGAATAGAATAATATGCAGATGGAGAAAAGTACAACTGTTTTCTCCAAAAGTCCAAGATTGATGGAAACCATTTTATGAACCTGTAAAATAAAAATAAATGCGTTTGTTAATAATAATTTTAGAACCTTAATAGCCTATTTAATTGGAGCAAAATTAGTATATAGAACTAAATATATCGCTAAGATAAAAATAATAATAATAATAATATTTTAAACTAAAACAACAACACAATTTAGACTCAACTCACCACTGCTGGGTATTTAGTAACAGGTTGCAGGAGTTCGTGCATCAGCCTATCAGTTCACATTAGAGTTGGTTCACAGTTCACAGGGTGAGCTCCTTTTATAGCCCTGTGTCCATTGATGAGCCGCCTTCATTATTAGTGATGATGTCACCCCGTGCCTTGATGAAGAATGGGCGTGACTGACAACACCTACAACACCACCAATAATTCAGCCCTCCTTACCTTCAATTGAAAACGCGCCCCGGAATTTGAACTTCTGTGAGTAAATTAGTGGTACAGTTTCCTTAACTACCTCAAGCAATAATTACACACATAAATATCTATTTTTATTTAATTCCAAAGGGAAAAAAATGTTAATACAAAATGAAAAATGACTTAATTTTAGTTTGGTAGCCTTAGTACAGTTCAGTTATTTAAATCAGGTAGTAAATTATTTCTTAAATATTATTATATTATATTATATTATATTATGTTATATAAAATTTAAATTAATCGTATTATCTAATTATACATATTATCTAATTTTAATTTCAGGATGTTTGTTGCCTGTGTATGATTTTGTATGATTTTATTAACATTAGCAAAGGCTGCATAATTGTACATATTCATATATAGGTTTAAAAAAATGTACCCTGCAAAGATAAGCTTATTAGCAGGTTTTTGTTTTTTTTAAATCTATGTGTATATATATATAGAGAGAGAGAGAGAGAGAGAGAGAGAGATCCGGATATATATATATATATATATATATATATATATATATATATATATATATATATATATATATATATATATATATATATAAATTGTTATATGAGTAAATAAAATTATTTCAGAAAAGTACTGTGAAAAGGACTGTTATTGTAAAACAAAATGTTAGAATATATATGGGGTTCATCAGTTCCAATATCTGGAAGAAGTCCAGTTTTCTCTTCATTTTTCTTCTTTGAGGCTGTGTGGATTTCCCGCAGTTTCATCTGAAGCCAGTCTTGCCTCAGTTCCACATAAATCATAATTATTTCAGAAAAGTACTGTGAAAAGGACTATTATTGTAAAACAAAATGTTAGAAGAAAAAAAAAATATATATATACATACATATGTATATATATATATATATATATATATATATATATATATATTTTTTTTTTTTTTTTTTTTTTTACTTTTCTGGAATAGTTGCATCCACCTAGACCAACAAAAAGTTTTCCAGATTTTCTCTGAATATGTACAGAAAAGGTATTCATTTATAGACTGCAACTATGTGATAGCAGCTGCTACATGTTTTCTCTATCAGGTGGTAATCCAGCCAAAGAACCTGCTGCAGTCACAGGTGTCCAGAGGGGCACCCGGGGAGGTGAACGGCTCTGTCCTACTTTTATGGCCACTGGATGACAGATTAGGTAACTATGAGCGAAGTTTTCTAAATGTAGCCCAGGAATGGCTATGTCATGACACAGAGAGTGTGTTTGAGTACCTAAACAGGTCTGACCCGTAGATCTTACCTCGTGGTGTGGTTAGGGTTTCTCTCCAAGCTATGGGCTTCTGACTCAAGAAAAAATGGGGTATGACGACAGGGAATAGGCAGTCCGATGACATACGAGGCAATAAGCATCGCTTCAGTCTGTAAATTATAGAGGACAGGAGAGATCGTCACCCAATATCTGCGTTTTAATGCAATAACCAGCAAAGTGCATGTAAGCTGTATCCAATACTGCTTATTCTAGAGATGTTCACTGCATCTTGTGCATTGCACCTGTCCATGAGCTACTGTTTCATCCTCTGGCATTCTGTAAAACAAACTTCGCAGGTGGCAAGCAATTAAAGTTGTTTACATACCAGATTCGCAAGATTTATGGTTGACAAGGCCCCCGTGTTGAAGATGTTTGACCTCATTCTGGTCTTTTACAGTACTGTATATGGGCTAAAGTGGGCATGGCCTGTTTAGATGACACCCACCAAACAAATAGACCTTTGACCCTTGCATGAGATCCCTAGCACAGTCCTAACAATCCTCAGCAGTATTTAGACCCTTTGGAGGCAGGAGGGGGGACCTTTCAACCCCAGAACTGTAGTTCTCATTACCTCATGCTTTTTCAATGCAGGTCATGTCATCAGCAGTGTGTGTTACCACTACACATGATTATCCAGGAGAATTCAGGGGGAGATATCGTCACCTAAGGACACCCAATGCAGTCATGCCACAAGTGTAAAAGCCAAGCATGTCCTTGTGACACAGTGAATTAAATCTATATTAAGTTTTTTGTTTTTGTTTTTTTCTCAAGGTTTATTGAGTGGTAAAATGTTTATTACGTGGGTTGACTTAAACACAAAATTTGATGACCGAAATGAATGGCAATATATGTTAATAACTGGCATCTGGTGAAACATTCTAATCTTAAAAAGGGTGTATTATCATTAAATATGGGTTCTGAACCATTTTAAGATTTATAGTCATATTTTAGAAAGTGTCATTTGTGTAACATTATTTTTATAGTGATTATATTGTTTTTTTTCTCTGATGTAGCAACTGTTTTGCTTTTTATGGGAAAAAAGTTAGATGTTTGGAAGACTGAAAGAATAGAATAGAATAGAATAGAATAGAATAGAATATAGACAGGTCTGGCATGTATTTTTGTATTTACTGTATGATACATAGTATTAAGACAGACAATATGTCCAATGTGCAATGTATTAGAATAGAATAGAATAGAATAGAATAGAATAGAATAGAATAGAATATAGACAGGTCTGATGTGTATTTTTGTATTTACAGCTATGATACATACAGTAGTATAAACAGAAATGATGTACAATGTGCATTGTATTAGAATAGAATAGAATAGACTAGACTACAATAGAATTTAGACAGGTCTGGTATGTATTTTTGTATTTACTGCTATGATACATTGTATAAACACAGAAAAATCTGTACCATGTGCAATGTATTAGAATAGAATAGAATAGAATAGAATAAAATAGAATAGAATAGAGACAGGTCTGGTGTGTATTTTTGTATTTACAGCTATGATAACAAATTATGTACAATGTTTAGTGTATTAGAATAGAATAGAACAGAATAGAATAGAATAGAAAGGAAAATAAAAGAATAGAATATAAAAGAATAAAATAGAATATAGACAGGTTTAAACGTGTTTTTGTATTCACAGCTAATAAACACAGAAAAAAAGTACAGTGTGCAATGTACTGTACCAATCAAACAGAAAATAAATAATGCATTGTGCTAATACACAAAGAAAGTGCAGTATGCAATATAATTTACAGAACAAATGATAAATAAATCATATAAATATAATATTGCAACACAATAAATATTACAACATTGTGGCAAGCAAACAACAAATGTAAAAGTATTTTAAAAAGATTTTGGGAAGAACTAAAACCAGATTTATGACTTTTCTTATGTGAATAAACCTTGAACTTGGTGACCTTGAACTAGTGACGCTGGTTGATTCAACCTTACGTAGCTTCAAAGGAAGTTTTTAAGGAGCGGAAAGACATCAGTAACACATTTAATGCATGCGATATTCCTACTGGACCCTAAAAAGAATGGCAGTAAAAATCATTTTAGCTGCTTCTTGCTGACGTGATAGACCACGGAAGCCATTTCTAAAAAGAAAAGCTACAAAAAGCGCCCTTTATGTGAGAAAAGGATTTCTCCAGCAGTGAAAATAGTTGCCTGACAAGGCGAGTGACGCACAGAGCACTGATGCTTATTCATGAATGCACTGAAGATATAAAGGTTACGTAGTTCTTCGTTGTCACAGTAACGGCGTGATTTATGAAATGCCACATTTTCAGTACAAACCACTGCGAACACTTTTCTTAGCAGTAATTGTCTTTATACGTCATTCGTTTTTAGGATTTATTTTATATTACATTTTTATTTAAAACGTGCTGTTCATAAATGCTCGAAAATGTCGATACGTACAGAGCATGCGCAGACGGCAATTGCACTGAAGCGATTATTGGCGGAAAAATAGAGTTGTTATTTGTCATACAGCAAAATAGGTAAGTACATGGGAGTTTTCCTTTTGGTTTAGGGCCAGAACACAAGAATACATTAACTGCTTTTAAATGAAATGCACTTTGTCAGATATTTAGTCGCAAAGGACGATCAGTTAAACAAGCTGCTTTCTTTAAGAAAAGTCGCTGAATATCTGTGGAGAATGACGTCGCGACTCTAAGTGTTAAACTGTAGCGTTCAGCTTCAGATAGAATGTTTCTCAATTAATGTAACCACAAGTCTGCTCTCCTCTTTACTGTTAAATGCACTGACTTGTACTACTTTTAAGGTCCTGCCTGAGAGAAAAGGTGACCGGCTAAATCAGGTAAAAGTTACACACAAGATTTGGAACATAGTTGAAAAAAATATGATTCGACACATTTGAATTAAATGCATTTTATCACATTGACAGGTGTTACTGGGAAAAAAGAAACGAGACGTGAGTATTCACTAAAAATTATACTATAACTTATAGTAGAGCCTTCAGTTTTTTTCTATTAGGTTACATAATGGTTTGTTGCATTGCACCAGACATATTAAACATGCATGTATATAGCGATAAATACACATTATGTAAATACGTATTTATATTTATACAGTTTTACATATATGTACATACACTGCCAGTCAAAATAATTAATATGTTTTTAATGATTTTGAAAGAAGTCACCAAGGCTGCATGTATTTGATCAAAAATACAGAAAAAACATTAATATTTTGAAATATTACTACAATTTAAAACAACTGTATTCTATTTAAATATATTTTTAAAGGTAATTTATTCCTGTGATGGCAAAGCTGAATTTTCAGCATTACTCCAGATTTTAGTGTCACATTATCCTTCAGAAATCATTCTAATATGTTGATTTGGTGCTCGAGAAGCATTTATTATTATCATCAATGTTAAAAAACAGTTGTGCTGCTTCATACTTTTGTGGAAACCATGACGCACAACCATTCAAAAGTATGGGGTATGTAAGATTAAAAAAAAAAAAGAATGCATTCAATTATTCAGAAGTCATAGTAAAGACATGTATAAGGTATATTATTATTTATTATTTCAAATAAATGCTGTTCTTTGGTATAACATTTTATTAATCACTGGAAATTACCATTTCCAGTAAATTATTAAGCAGCACAACTGTTTTCAACATTGATAATAACAAGAATTGATAATATAACCAATGTGCTTTGTTGTTACTTTTTGATTTTGTAGAAGAAATGTCTTCTCTCCCAACACTGAAGAATATTCCCAGTGTTGAAAATGCCTTTAAAGCATCCAAGAAACACAAAAACAAGAAAATGAAAAAGGAAAAAAAGGATCAGAGCAAAAAGCTTGTGCCTGACTTCTTGTTGCACGATGGCTGCCATGAGACAGTGTTTACACAAATGCAAAAGACTAAGAAAAGAAAAAAGTCAAAGAAGAAGAAAATCAAACCGAAGGAAGACTTTCAGCAACCTAAATTAAATAAACAGCCCAAACAACCCGAAGATACGCACCAAACTCAGCCCATCATCTGCATCTCGCCTGACCAGAAGACACCACATTCAACTGAGAAGGAGTGTAATAGAAGCGTGAAACGTAAAAAGAGAGTCATTTTCAACTTGCCACCTGAGCAGAGCCAAGCTGCAAAGACAAATGATGAAGAATTTGGAAAGCAGCAGTTTGTAGGTGAAAGCAGCTTGGAATCCAGCACAGCTGAAGAAATAAACAGTCAAGATCTGTTTATTACACAGAAATCATTCTTGGATCCAAATGTGGAGATCTCCAGCAGCAGTGAGGCCACTACCGTGAAGGCGCCAGAGATCTGCTCGTGGAGGTCGACAGCTGAAGCAACCACTCAAACCGAAAACTTCTTTACCTTCCCAGCACTCTCCACCTCTCTCAGGTTTCAGCAGCAGAACACGTCCAAAAGCCTGGAGGAACCCGTAGACCTGAGCCTGCCGAACAAAAGAAGACAAATGCACAGCCCAAAACAATCCACTGTAGATTCTGCAAAACCGCTCAAGCTGAAGATATCAGACACGTCGAGTGAAGACGGCGATACGGTGCCCAAGGCCAAAGGTGATCTGCTTCAGCTGAAAGTCATCCAGACCCGCTTGAACGAGTCTTTCTTTTTTAAGGTGAAGGGTGAAGATTCTCCAAAGCCCATGTGCCCTTTGATGAAGCTCAACGAAAGTGTTGAGAAAAGAACGAAGAAGTAAAATCAGAGTAAGCTAAAATGTTACAAATTCATGATGAGAGAGTTCTGTGCACATTCATGAAAAAGACACAGCTTTGTTATTTTAAGTTTTATTGTGTATTTTACATTGTTTGCTTCAGTGTTCTTAAATATGAATGTTCACTGTCTGTTTACAAGCAAGCGTTGTTCACGAAAATTCCTACAATTAAAATAGTCTCACGGTTTTACAGTTTTAATTGTGTCTAAACAGCTTGATTCCCATCCACTTCCAAAGGTGAAAGAAAACATAAACAGGAATTGTTACTGGAAGCAGCAGGCTGTAAAAACACATGCTACTTGCACTCGTGCAGCCTTGAGGGAAATTTTCATCAACGGCTGCCGAGTAAAACAGTCCAGACAAGGATATCAGTGGGACAAGAACAGTCACTGTAGACAGGGAGAAAAACATAGTGGCAGAAAACAAAAAATGACAAATGTGCTGTATAAACTCAAGATTCAGTGGGTTTTTCAGTCGCTCCGCTCTTATGGATCATTCTTGCATCTTGTGGGATCATGTTAGGAATACCATCAATGATGGGATATGCAATACCAAGCTCTTCGTTTATTAATTCGTTGCTTCTTTCGTCGTACCTTGCAAAAATCAGAAGCAAATACATTAGTATTATTGATAATGATAATCTGAACATGTTAAACAGTTTATACAAAAACATACTATAAACCATACTAAATGAATATGGGATCTTATATAAAGCAGAATGTCTTTGTAATTCTGTCGCATTTTTGTTGCTCTTTTTTTGAAAATAGCTTTTAATATTAAAGTGTGTGTATATATATAAATTTGACAATTATATAAAAAATAGTACCTTTGATATTTGTCAGAAGGAAATACATGTATAAGTATTATTGATAATCATAATCTAAACATCCCTTACAAAAATGTACCAAAATACAGTTATAATATAAATACAGTAATAACTCAATTACTATAAAATTCATACTAAATTGATGAGATCTTCATATAAAGCAGAATGCTTGGAAATGTGTAATTCTGCACCATTTTTGAAAGTATCTTTTAAAATTACAGTTTAATTGTAATGCAAACTTGTAATATTCATGTTAATAATTTTTTGTCCATTTAAAAATAAGTGATACATTAATTATAAATTAACTACTGTACGTCGCATCATAAGGTAATAATATTATGCATGATAACCAATCATACCTCAGGGGTTTTTTGGACAGTGGACACACAAGAAACTCAAGGAGGGTCTGATCAAAGGGCTGACTCTCACTGTCCTTCACTCCATCGCTGCGGCTCCGCTGTTGTCCTCGGATCTTCACGGCGCTCACGGGACGCAAGAGTGGCAGGACGGTCACAGATCTCCGCACGTTAAAAACTCCAGTGGCAAATGCCCTCAATGCATGAGACATATCCGAAGATAGCTGTGTGGCTAAAAACTAAACTTGTTTCACCCGTTTGACGGACACCAACAGTGAACCGGAAGCGCTGAACTATGCGCGTCTGTAAACGTGTCCCCTGATCTTTTACAGTCGTGAGATGGTTCCGGTGGCAAAGGAATGTCATGCATCAAAAGATATTCATATATCTGATTTTACCTGGTCTGCAAAGGACAAAGAACACTCTTTAGCAAGAAAATGGGTGCAGATATTTAGAAATATAATAATTAATTTAGGTGTTCGAACAGACATAATGAACAATAATCACATGAATTATTGCAATGATCAAAGTAATAATAAAAAAGTCAAAGTAATAATACGAAAAATCTAAATTAATGGTCTAAACTACTAAGCTATTAAAAAAATCTGTCAGTGAGACATTAATTGAGGTTTAAGACAGAAATAATTAGCCTACCACAATTGTAAAATAATGACACTGTTTTTCTTTTGCATCACACATTTTATTATTGTTATTATTCATAGATATTATATTATTATTAAAAAATTCGGCATCGATAATAATGAAAAAGTAATAAAAGAGTCAAAGTAATAATATGACATATGTAAACTAAAAATCTAAACTAAGAACAAAAATGCAAAAAAAAAAAAAAAAAAGTGTAATGGAATTATGTCACACTACTAAATTAAATTAAGGGTTCACTACACACTACATTAAATATTGATTATATCAAGAGATATAAATAATTATAGAAATAACGTGTTGGTTCCAAGGAGTCATAGTGAGAGGAATGCATTTAAGCATTTGAAATAGATTTATTGGATAGAGTTATGGCATTTCATGCCTCATTAAACGAAATAATATCTTGAAAGCAGTGTGTGGCGCTCTTCCCTAAAATATTGCAAAATAGAAAACCAACCTGAGAAACCGAAGAGATTATTCGGCAGAACAGCAGATGTCGCCAGTGAAAAAAAATAAATAAATAAAATAAAAAACCTACAAACTCTTGCAGCAGTGAAAAAACATAAAACTTAACTTTTAAGTGAAACAATCTGAGATTTAAATCATAGACAGAAGCTTCCAGGAGTGGAGAAACTCTCTGATTTGTATTGTATTCTAAACAAAATATCGTGAATATGTAGTGATACAAGATATAGTATAAACAAACAGATTGTATATTGGCCATTTCACTGGGCCTGTGATTTTGAGTGTCTCTCAGAAGCCTCATTCATACAAACAACAGACTCGAGCAAATGTCAAGCATCTGACCAACCTTCTGATTTCCAGACGTGGCTGGATCCTCCTCAAGACTGCCGTCTTGATTTGAGAGCTATTCTTGAAGAGTCTCAAGTGCAGCTCTGGTTATTCATCCAGCTGGTTTTCTCAAGACTTGTCCAGGGTTTTTTCAGGGGTTTCCTCCTTTGGCTTGTGTTGTTGAAGCAGATCTCTCGCTCAAGGCAGGCGAGGTTTACTTGAGGATATGGAGGAGGCAGCACTGGCCATGCCATTTTTGCATGTATTTCCTCTCTATAACCACCAAAAACTCAGAAAGGGACACATTCCCCCCAGTATCCCTACACTGCCAAATTCAAAGCCGTTTCTTGTCAATATTTGTAGTGTTTTGAGCTGACGGAAGAGAAAGAGCTGGGAGGAAGCTCATGAGTGCCAAAGACCTCAGTTCACTGACCTGCCAAGCATGTCAAATGAAACAAAGCCGCTCCAGGCCAAAGTCAGGACAGACGGCATTGTGGATAGGTGCACACTTCATTGCACTGAACGAATCGATTGCCTCAGCCATGTGAAATCTGACTATACCCCATGCCCTTCTGAAAATGTTTACTTCTGTGTCTGGGACCTAAGAGCTGATCACTGGAAAAACAAAAACAGAAAATGAATCGAAAATGTTAAGTTGAAAATGTGTGTTACTTGATTAAGAAATCAAAGAGTAAACAACTCATGAATTATGGGATATTCAAGGTTTGCTATGCAAAAGTTTAACTTTTATAGGTTGGTTAACCGCAATTACTGCTGAAATAACACATTTCTTGTTGAACACGTCCTCTATGGTTGGAAAATGTGTAAAAAGAGACAAACCTTTGGTTAGTTATGCAAATGTCTGTCTGAGCCTAAGGGCTCTTGCCTTCGGCTGTGATTTTTATCTTCATATTAAACTGGGCCAACAATGTCTACTTGCAGATCTCTAATGTGGTCTTTTCAACTAAAACAATTTGTTCTCCGTCAAACTGATGGCAATTAGACAATTTTGCTATTGCCTTCTGTTGCGATTTCCAGCCAGCATCCTTCAGAAATGGTTTCACAGTTGCTAGTGAATCCATTTAATCAAGCTTGAACTCTTTTCTGCTCCATTATCCACCACAGCATGAATGCTGAGCAACATATGATTGTGTGAACTGTCATTATTTCCTTTTGTTTTAGTTTCCATTAATGCAGATGGTGCCAATAGCGAAATATACAAACGATCAGCAATATGCTTCTTGAAATGTCTGAGTAGGCCAGCGCGCGCCAGATGGGAATGACTAATTTCTCGCCCATGAAAGAGAATTAAAAACCATACGATTTTACCTCATTTGATGCAGCTGAACTTAAATACTCCAAATCTATTGTTTTTAGTGTTTGATATTTTAAAGTTATGGAACTGTTGGTTCAATAGGAAACACCTTCATTTACATTAAGGATACACATTAAAACACATAAAACACAGGCCTATAATCAAACATTAAAATCCAGAGTTTTCAGCCTCCTGGAGGTAAACGATATTCAAAGTTTTCTTATATTTTCATGCCATTTTGAACAAAATGAACATTTGCTAATGATCTGCTAAGTATTATATAAGGTAATAATATTAGCTATGTTCTTAATTAAAGTTATTATAAAGTGTTTCTGAGAAAATATTGCTTTTTATACTCTTTTAGGGATTTCTAATGGTGGTCTAGGATCTTAGCTCCCACTAAAAAAAAAAATATTAGTGAAATTTCGTAGGAAAAAAAGTTAATTGTTTATTGTTAATAGTGTAGCGATGTATAAAGCACAACTCACACAGAAATCGCTTTCATTGCAAACAGCTTTCTGTTGATCTACGCAGTGAAATCGCATGACCAACTTGTACCCACTGCAAATCTCAGTAAATTTTTCACTCATGCAAAACCAGCCCGATCTCATGGCAATTCGTACATATTTTACGAGGTGGCTAATTCGTATGAATTTGTACGACCTCACTCGTACAAATTCATACGATTTTTGCTAAATCGTACGTATTTTATGAGTTGCCAATTCGTATGAATTTGTACGAATGACCGACACCTAACCCCGCCCCTAAACCTACCCGTCACTGGGGTTTAGACAAATCGTACAAAATCGTACGAGTGAGGTCATACGAATTCGTACGAATTAGCCACCTCGTAAAATATGTACGAATTGGTCGTGAGACGGTTTACCCTCCGGAGTGAGAGCTTCGAAGGGTTGAAGGGTGTAGAGGACCAAACAACTGTTTCTTGAAGTGCCCTTCTGCGTCATCATCCCGTGCCCACACGGAGGCACCGTCATCATGCAAAGAATCTGCGCAAAGGATCATGGGAGCCCAAAGTGTCCATCAGTTGTACCCTTCGAAATCTTTCATTTCGAAGGGCCCTTTGAAGTGGCTAGTTTTGAGCACTTCGGTTTGGAACGACCCTTCAATATGGCGGCCATGATTGTTTTCACTCCGAAGTGCCCTTTGGAGGGTGATATATCCCGTTTGGAACACACCGTGAGTTGGCAAAACTCCCGATCACGTGAATTCCTGTTGAAATTCCTGTATTTCCAACCCGATCTCACAGCAGTTTGTACATATTACAAGGTGGTTAATTCGTACTTGTACGAATTCGTACGATTTGTGAAAAATCCTACGTATTTTTTATTTTTTATTTATTTTTTATTGCAAAACTTGTAAAAACATACAGAAACAGGGAGCGAGACATGAATATATTCCAACAAAGAGCAATCATAAAAATAAGAACAGAAAACAAATATTCTGTTTATTGAATGCAAGAATTTAGCAATCAATATAAGAAAATTAACAACATATTCAGCAGATAATACCTTTGGATTTTCATAATAAAAAATAACATCTTTGAGGACGAAGGTATGGGTCACATTTGTAAGGTTAGAAACATAGGTGCTTAATTCACCCCATAATTTGTTGGTAACACCACAATCAAAAAACAAATGGGCAGCTGTTTCCTCAACAAAACCACAAAAAGAGCAAGACTCATCAACATCAGAATATTTAGAAATAGACAAATTAACGGGATAAATTTTATGAAGGATTCTCCTTATCCTTGTTAGATTTGCAAAATTTACTTGGCAAAATTTATATTATATTATATTATATTTCTCCAATTTATATTTGTTATAAAGGAACCTCAGTAGAATTTCCCTCTTGGAGTAATTTTTCTCTTTGTCTGCAATATTTTGCGAATATGTCTGTTATTACATTTCCGATCTAAAATATCGATACCACCCAAATGTAAAACCGGATAAACCCTGTTGCCTTTACTGAATTTAAGGTGACTTTTAATTAACTGGTTTAAGCCTACTGGGATGGCTCTCATCAAAGTATTATATTCCTTTGGTGGGACTGGAAAATTATGGAGATTCATAAATTGTTCATATGTTAAAATATTACCAAACTCATCAAACACAGATAGAATACAGTTCAAGTTGTTATTAAACCATCTAGGGAAAAAAGGAGACTTATTTCTAACAGTTAGCCTATATCAGCATTATTCCAAAGGAGAGCTTTGTGGGGGGAGAAACCATGGACAAAACACAATTATCACGGAAGAAGACATTCCTGATGGAAGTTAGATAAGGAAATAGGTAACTTGCCAGGCAAGAAATTACACTTTAGTAAGAAAGACAGGCCACCAAGCTGGTCAAATATCTTATTTGGAATAAAAAAATACATTGACATTGGATTCTTAAGGCATCTTCTCAGCCAGTTTACATTAAAGGTGTTTACATTATCTGCGAAGTCCAAAAAATCAAGGCCACCTTCGCTTCTGGAATTAGCAAGCACTTCTCTTTTTAATTTGTAAGGTCTATTTTTCCAAATAAAATCCAAAAATATTTTATTAATTTTCTTTATAGCTTTATAGCTTATACAAAGAAAGAGCAGAATATACAAAAAGAGAGAGCCCTTCAACTTTAGATAAAAGAACTCGACCATATAAAGAAAGATCTCTCTGAAGCCAGATGTTAAAGATCTGTTTTGTTTTTATCATTTTATCAGAAAAGTTCAAATGATGTCTACTGATTGAATTTTTAGAGATATGAATTCCTAAATATTTTACACTTTTTTTTTTAACTAAGATGCCTCCTAAGAATATATCATCCATATCATGAATTGACAATTTCACATTTTGAAGTATTAAGTTTTAGACCTGAAGCACATGAAAATTGTTCAACCAATTCCAGAGCTTTTGGTAACTGATTTTTGTCCTCCAAAAACAGCGTAGTGTCATCTGCTAGCTGCGCCATTTTGATCTCCATCAAATATTGAAATTCCTTTCAAATTTTCATCATGGTTAATTCTTAGACAGAGTAACTCTGTGGCTAAAAAAACTAAAAATGGGGAGATTGGATAGCCCTGTCTGACTCCACAATATATGTTAAACCTCTTAGAAGTTTCAAAGTTTATGATCACTAAGCTGTTAATACCTCTATAAAACATGGTTACAGTCTCTATAAATGCTTTACCAAATCCAAATAATTCTAGAGTACGAAAAAGAAATTTGTGTTCTATGGAGTCGAAAGCTTTATGAAAGTCAAGAAAGAGTATGAGACCATCTGAATAAATTATATCTGAATAATCCAGCAAGTCCAGTACTAATCTTATGTTGTTAGAAATGTGACAGCCTTTCATGAACCCAGATTGAGATTCTGAAATAATATTGTCTAAACCATAACTTAATCTTTTAGCATATACAGAGGTTAATATTTTATAGTCTAATGTTAAGGTAATAGGTCGCCAATTATCGATTATTAAAGGATCCTTGTCTGGCTTAGGTATAAGAGAGATGACTCCCTGTTTCATAGTACTGACTGATGCATTCCTTATGCATATGAAATAAAGGTATTTTAATAAACTCCCAAAAATGGAGATAAAACTCCCAAAAATTGAGATAAAATTCTACCGAAAGGCCATCGATCCCAGGGGATTTACCTTTTTCATTTTATGTAGAGCTTGCTTGATTTCATCAATTGATAAAGGAGAATCACAAATTTGACTATACTCTAGATCAATAACTTTAATACGGTGTTTAATTAAATCAATAAATTTTAGAATTATTTTTTAGAATTAATCAGAAATATTATAGTTGAAATTAGAGGTATAAAGAGTGCTATAAAATTTAGCAGCAAAGTCTAATATTACTTTTTGGTCTTTGGAAATGACTCCGTCAATATTAAGTGCGGAAAGAGCTTTCCTCTGACCATTTCTTTTTTCCAGGGCAAAAAAATATCTAGAATTTCTTTCTCCCTCCTCCAACCATTTTGCACGAGACCTTGTATATGCACCTTTAGCCAAATCTAAGTAGGCTTCATCAAGCTCCAAATTTGACCTTTTTATTTCTAAATTTCTGTAATTTTACTTTTAGTTAGTAATGCATTAAGTTTATTAACCAATTCGGAATCAGTTTGATGTTTACTCTTTTTAATTTCTTTACTTCTTTTAACTGCTATATGTCTAGCTTTATATTTGAAGAACTCCCATGTTTTTTATAATCTCCATTTAAGTCAGTGAATAATTCTTTGATAAGCTTGATGATACTATCATTAAGTTTTTGATCTTTTAACAAGGTATTAATTTTCCAATAGCCCCTGAGTCTCGGATTATCATGGATGACACTCATCTTTATACAAACTAATTTATGATCAGATAAGGGAGCAATGGTGTGAGAAATATCTTTTACGTGGTTGAGGATAGAAGAAGAGATTAAAAATAAATCAATCCTAGATCTAAGAGACAAAGTTTATTTGACCAGGTAAAATCTTTTGTATAAGGGTTAAAGAACCGCCATGCATCAGTTAGGGAGAGATCCGTGCAAAGAGACAAAATTAAATAATTATTCATTCCACCCTCAAGTCTAGGGGGGTATCTATCCAGACAATCGTCCATACATTCATTGAAATCTCCTCCCAGAATAAAATAAGTATCAATATAGTTAATATTTACCTTCCTAAGTTTATCCACTAAATGAGAGAACATTACTCTGTTAGATGCACGAGAGTTGTGACCATATACACAGCAAGCTATGAAGTTGGCATTATCTTGTTTGATTACAGCAATAACCCATCTGCCTTCATCAGAGCTCAGAGTTTCTAAAACGGTCCCTTTAAAACGGTGTAACATAATAGCACTCCCAGGCAAGTGATTGCTGCCATGGCTAAAGAAAACTGAGTTTCCCCATTGATTCCTCCAAAATCTAACATCCGTTTCCCCTGAGTGAATTGAAGAAAGATAAGATCAGCTGCACTTCTTTTACAAAATAAAAAAGTAGCTTTTCTTTTCAAACTGTCTCGCAAACCTCAAACATTCAACGTTACAGCAGACAAAGATTTGAAATTGTACTCCATAAGAAGAACCACCGAGCAATTTAAACAAAAACAACAAAAGAATAGCTTTCTTTAGCTTTACCCTAAATGTAAAGGGAGAGGTGGTTAATAACCTAGTAGAATATATTGGCTTCAAGGTGAAAAACAATTAAAGAAAAAAAAAAAGTTAAGATTAATATTAAGGATAACAACAATTAAGGAGGATCAAACATAATAACTTCCATGTTACACACAACTTAAAAGAGTTTTTATGCCGATATTGTTATTAACCGTTTTACGCGTTTTAGAGCATTGCATGAGAGAGGTAGCCAATGCAGTCAGTAACTCAGCTTAGGTAACATCCGAATAGAAGACTTGCTTCCCATCAATCAAAGCGAAAGAGCTGCGGAAGCTTGCTCTCTTTCCCTCCTCGCGTGCCTTCTTCAAGAGAGGCCATAGCTTGTCCCGGGCAGCTGCTCTATCGTCAGGAGACAGAGGCTCTGAAAGACGCAGTCTGTTGTCAGTTAGAAATTTGCAGCCTTTGGCAGCGCCCCAAATCATGTCACGAATACGGCGCAGTGAGAAGAGGATTATGATCGATCTGGCCTCACCATCCGCTCGTTTCGGTCCCAGACGGTGAGCGACATCAACACTGTCCTGGAGCTCTTCTCCAATTCCAGGAGTGATCTTCTCTAGTATGTTAAGCACCACGCTTCGGACATCCTCTCCATCTTTTTCCGCAACGCCGTGCAACTTTAGACACCATCTCCAACTGTAACGGCTACATTCCTGTACACTTGCTTTCAATGATTTGTTTTCCTTTCTCAAAGCGTGGACCTCTGATTCCAGATGATTAAGAGCCTCTTTATGAACGCCGACATCCACAATGAGCTGTTGCACCGTCGCTGTCAGACTCTTGATTTGTTTCGAGGTCGCTTCGGTGGTAGTTTCGATCGCTGAAATCTTTTGAAAAGTCTTGTTGTGCTTTAAAGCCAGTTCTCATATTGCAGCCAAGACCTCCTCATTAGTATTTCCACTAACGTTAGATTCCGTGCGTTTCGTTTTTTTCGCTGCTGGCTTCTGAGGAGTATCAGAAAGGGCAGCGACAATAACCTCATTATCAAAGTCTGGACGTGTCAAACCATTGTGATTCCGTATCTCGCTGAAACCCCAGTCCTGCACCACCAAAGGCCGATGCCGAATCCTCAAACTGATCAATCGTATCAAACACGTTGGAAGCCATGTTGTCAAACCAAGCTTGTTTAACTTTCTTCTTTCCTCTTTTTCCCATGCATAAAGATATCAAAAGAGTTTTTTTTTTTCCTTTTCTTATGTCCACGTTATCACCAGTCTAAGCAGTTGGTTATATCACCACTTCACCTTTATTTCCCTGAAGAGCAAACACACAACCGCCTACATTGCCGCCATCTTGGCCACATCTCCAATCCTACGTATTTTACGAGATGGCAAATTTGTAGGAATTTGTACGAAGGGCCACACCTAACCCCACCCCTAAACTTAACCATCACAGAAATTGCATGAGTGAGGTCGTACGAATTCGTACGAATTAGCCACCTCGTAAAATAGGCCACTTATAAATTGGGCGTGAAATAGCGTTGGTATTTCACCTTGAAAATTTGCCGAACAACAGTAAATGTGACCCTTAAATTGTACAAAATACTGCAACAAAATTGTTTCATACAATACCTAAAAATGAAGAACTTTATCTAGTGTGAATAATGTTATTGCCAAAAAAACAATTTCCTGTTCACTATAATAAAGATAAACACATTTTCTCCATGTTCAGTATTCTAATTGCTTTGCTCCATTTGCACAGCACTTCATGTAGAAGCACTGTAGCAGATAGTGGAAGGTCCTTGGGAGAATACAGTAATTTAATAAACTCAGAGGGTTTGGCTTCTTAGCCTGTGGGATTATGAGGTTCAGAAGTGCTAACCCAACACTTTTCAGGCCTGATAACAAGCTCTTCAAATGCTCTGGGCTTCTCACACTTCTATACTCTCATCAATGAGACAGTGAAGCGGGGACAGTTCTGCCTTAATACCTTTGATTAATGATCATGCTCAGAATTTATATGGTAAATTAATTCTTCTGGTTACTCAGCAGTAAAATACAGAAGGACGGAGAGGATATTCCACTGTCATCATCAAGGCCACACATATGGATGTAGTGAATGATTTGTAGTCACTGCAGTGTTATTGTTTTACAGCTTTACAGTCTAAAAATGTTCAGCAATAGAAATAGTAAACTCCTCGTTCCCTCACAAATGTGGAATATTTTAAAAGAACCAAACTGCATTCACCAATTTTAACATTATTGTCTTCCATTTCCACTCCAGGCCAAGAAGCTCTTATAAAGAGCTTTCATGTCTATCCATTGTGCTTCCCGACACAAAAGATGTTCATTTTGCCCCCAGAAGGTCAGTCAGAATAGGAGTTTTATCATCTCAGGAGGCAAACTGTATATCTGACAGGTCTGGAAGTGCAGAGAGAAATAGAAGGAAGATGAGAAATTGTTTCATATGATCGGTCTCAGTGTGGATGTGTTTATTGGTTTTGTTTTTTAAATCAATACAAACTATTTCAAGGATGCAGGTATATTGGAGACTTCCTGACAAATGCACTTCTAAAACTCATTTAGTTTTCCCATCTCAGGGGATGTAGCTTTTGCAAGTTGCTTTTCCAAGAGATTGTCAAGACGATGTTTAGAGGTTGTGAATTGTTTAAATAGCGTAAATAAAGAAACGCTTCACTGGTTTAAATACAACAAACAACAATCTCCAGTTCTGCCTTTGAAGTTCCAAACTTTCCAATGTTTTTTCCTCTTTTTTTCTAGGAGTGACAGAACAACTCATGAAACTGTTCTTCCTTGTTAAAGCAACATGCGTGTCTGTGTTTGAGAGATTTGAGGGATTTGGATAGCTCAGAGCTCTGTGAGGATGTCAAGTGTTGCTGACTTTGATTAAAATGATGGTTTTGTCCCACAGGAGATGGGAAGACAGAAAATAGGAGATTTTTCCGGAAGCAGAAATTAATTTGACTGAACTGTGAATGTGGAGCTTTGATTTCTGTGAATGCCAGAACTCTTTTTATATGAACAGAGAAAATGTATGAATAGAGACTTCTTGAACTTGAATTAAGTTTTTATACCATAGCATTTGTTATTTTTAAATTTCCATACTTTGATGAAAACCCTGTTTTAACCAGCTTTGGATGGTCAAATGTAAAATTCAAGAATGATGAGTTAAAAGCCTTTATTTATTTATTTTTTTATAAAGACTGTTTACATTTATAAAATATTTTTCCCACATCAAATAATCACAATCATCATTCACAAACCTGAGAAAAAATTTTTTTTAAATTTGTGCTACACAGTAGCAAAACTACTAAATGCTTAAATACACAAAAGCCAATCATACAGCAGAACATTTAAAGAGACAGTTCACTGAAAAAATGAAAAAGTGAGTACATAATGACAGAATTTTCATTTCTGTGTGACAGATTAATGGCCCTCCTCGCGAATTTCATAAATGTTTGATGAAATCCGAGAGCTTTCTGACCCTGCATAGACTGACCCGGAAGAGAAGAAATTGTTGAATAAAGTCGTTATTTTTATTTTTTTTGCACAAAAAGTATTCTCGTAGCTTCATAACATTGTGGTTGAACCACTGATGTCACATGGACTATTTTAACGATGTCCTTACTACCTTTCTGTACCTTGAACATGGTAGTTCCCTTGCTGGGTCAGAAAAACATCAAAACTATCTTAATTTATGTTCAGAAGATGAACAAAGGTCTTATGGGTTTGAAATGACATGAGGGTGAGTAATTAATGACAGAATTTTCATTTTTGGGTGAACTATCTCTTTAAACATCAGTGTCTCTAGTCTAAACCAACCATCTCTTTTGGTCAAAATTAAATGTTTGACACTTGTTCCATGTTGGCTTTGAGGTCCAACACAAGACATGAAGATGTTTACAGTGTTAAATAACAGAGAACAGCACCCTTCCCCTCGACACAACAATGTGTAAAGGGACACTGTATCTCAGTCCACCACATATCCAGTGATACGTCCCATTAGACACTATGCTTATAGAACTTTCCCAAGCAATATGTTGGTAATTGTCCATTTTTGACTGCTGCACTGTTGAAGGGCCAGCTGATATCCATGATCCACTTCGGCACTTTCCACCAACTCCAAACAATGCTTCGACTTCCTATTCTGAATGGAGCCTCCCTGCAAGACACAATACGCATCAAAATGAGTGAACAATGACATAAAATTGGTCCAGGGTCATCAAGGATGTTGATTTGCATGACACTTGTCAGAAAAATAGGTATAATCAGCATCTTGGAGTAGACGTGTCCTTCTAATACCGAATCCGAGTGAGAAATCAAAGCGACACTTGCACCTCGAGAAACATTCTTCTTTCGGTCAGTAAATACAGTATGAAATACACCACTAAAGCCCAAAGCCTTTCAGAACAATGTCAAAAGGAAAGTGATGTTCCTGAAGTGGTTGCTTCTGAAGAAGAGCCTGAAGGATTGAGAGTCTTACAGTGTTGAAGGAGGCTCCGGAGACAGCTGAAACATGAAAGAGGAGGCCGCGGGCGAAGTGTCGCCCTCGTCCAATCATCTGCCACCGTATGAAATCCAAGGTGTATGAAACGCCAAATGTCTCGCTACACAGGCTAAATCATATTACTGAAGATGCACAGTTGGAATATTTGTATTACTTTTATGACACTTTTCATTTTCATGGCTGCGACATTACCATTTGAAAACAAAATGTTATATAATGTGCTAAGTGTGAAACTATATTATTGGATAGAATACTTTCATATGGTGGTTAGTGGTGGCAAGTTAGAACATTTTGGACAGTTTTGATGCATATTGTAGAGTGCATCATTTGGAACTCAACTTTACAAAAAAATTTAAAACTTGAACAAAACTCTAACCTTAAATGTACATCAATGACCAAGATCACCTTAGAACACTCTAGAACCATGATGCCGTGTTTTGCACAGGCAAACAGCACACATTTTCTTCAGATTATGTAAAATCTAGTTTTTCTGCATCTAGTTAGTTAGATTTTCAACTAGCCATATGTTTATTAAACGCTGAGCAAGTGAGTCATACAATATGCCTACTCTCATTACAATTTACGCCAGTGACTCATGAGGCGTATCCTATAATTATGTAAAGCAAAGCTGCGTTTTAAATAAAACAGGAAGAATTCATTGTGTACAAGCCTGTCGTGGATGTAATTCTACCACTGACCTTCAGTTGTTTGAACATTAGTTAAATGGTTGTGTGATTGCTTATCCTGTTCAGCTCACTCAAGTGATACCTGCAGTTTTCCCCCCAGACTCAATCTGTTGTTTGTATTAAATAACCGTTAAGTTGACGACTGTAGATATAAAATATGAATAATGTTATTAATAATAAAAATTCTTATTTTTTATTTTAAATTTTACTTTACATAAAATTTGTGTCATGTAAAATACAGTGAGATTTGTGTGTCATATTAAATACAGTCAATATTTACAATATAGAATGGGCGTTAAATGTCATGTAAATTAATTTGCGATACATGCTTCTGAATTTGGGAACAAAATCACCTCTCAGTCAATTATACCTTGTATTGAAAACATAATTACTCAAGTTACTAAACACTGCCAAACAACTGACAAAAATATTTAAAACCTGTAAGACTTTGATAATGTCATTGTTGTTTTCATGTTTATTAATGTTTGTTCACGCGATGCATGGATTCCCAAACTTTTTTGTCAGTCAAACTACACTGATCTAAAATATTTACTTGAAGTCCCCCTGAGATTTAAAGTTAATATTTCAATAATTTAACAACACATTTGCATGTCCTCTGATGTCAGTTAATGGTCACATTGACATGCAGGTAAACATATAAAGATTTCAAATTTGAAGTGTTTTATTTTGTTCAATATATTCATTTTACGTTTTTATGATTTAATTAATGATTAGCTTTTCATCAACTTATAAACCCCATGCAGTTTTCTCATTTACCCCAGTTTGGGAAACCCTGTACTAATATTATGTTAGTCATAGTTTATCTTAAGGTCCAACATAACATTAAAGTTTTTAAATATACTTTT
The DNA here is from genome assembly GCA_039654775.1 of Spinibarbus caldwelli. Classification (NCBI taxonomy): domain Eukaryota; kingdom Metazoa; phylum Chordata; class Actinopteri; order Cypriniformes; family Cyprinidae; genus Spinibarbus; species Spinibarbus caldwelli. Next base: position 11,855,660 of record CM077265.1, on the reverse strand, counting down.
ATATTGCATTAATTTCACATTCAATCTTCAAATTAATGTAGAAACAACAAAGACAGTATATATATTTTTTTAAATATGTTTAGTGGCATCTTTTTTTTATGACTGAAGGCGAGTATCACTGATACTAACAATACTGATGTCTCTAGGAAATTGTTCTTTTTTTCCTAATATTATTAACCATTGACTATAGCCATTCAACATTACAGTATAATTGAGAGCTATATTTTTTTTTTTAACATTTAATAGACTTTAAAAAATAACAACTTCTAATTTAAGTGAACTTAAAACAATCTTGACATAAACCCATTATAATAAATGTCATATTTACCTGTGCCCTGCAGCAAGTATAAAATATATAGAAATTGAATAGTTATCAAACCCTAAATTCTAAATTAAATATAGATGAATCCTTAAAGCTACAAAAGTTATTGATTTCCTCTTTTTTCTTTTGTTCTTTGATTAACAGACATCACAGCAGCTGGGTTATTAGGTTATTTGGCTGCTATTACTTTAAGAGCTGCTGCTGCTGAACGTGATTTGGATCTGACATGCATGCTTGTAGTTTCATTCGCGCTTTAATATGAAATGATACAGGCTACAGCGCGCGCTGTCACATTTGAGCATGCAATTGAAAAGCATGGGCTATGAGCACAGTATAATGGCTGACAGGACAGGAAGATTCATTTTTACTGACATATGGCCTGACAACATCTCATCTGACCACAGTTCACTGTTCTACTGAAGCTCCTTGTCACCTGTACCATTTCCACGCTCGCTTTACTCGCGCCTGCCGCTGAGGCAACAATGACGTGCGCGTCTGAAAAGTCTCCTGTTTGATGTGTTCGTAAAGATGTTCTGCATCTAAATAAAAGCAATTCTTGTCAAGAAAAAAGAGACAGAAGCAGCAGTTGTGAGTGGAGTGGCCAACCCTAGCTCCGCCCCTTTGTTAACTGCAGTAATCTAAAAGTAATCTAAAAGTAGTCAGAATACATTACCTAAAATGAGTAAAGTAGATTACATTACTGACTACAATTTTCATCATGTAATTTGTAATCAGTAGTCTCTCTCTATATATATTTCAATTTTGTGAAATATAATTTAAGTAGTATGACTCCAAGTAATTTTTCGTGGTCATGTACATTATAAACCAGGTATTATTAAGACCCCAGTAATTATAAAATAATCTGGCATGCATTGTTGAACAGGTGTCACCGATAGGAACACTGCATCTGCTTCAATTATGTTTTGTTCCAAATCAGCCTCCCTATAATAATAATATCACTGACTGCTGGTGGTGCCAAACGCCCTAAAGAGCTAAATAATATATTTCAGCTGGGTACATATGTCAGGTAAGCTTAACGGAGCATTTATTCACGACCTGCCAAACGGTATCCTGGTTACAGACAGAAAAGCAGACTGTCAACAGACAATGTGAGTCGATAAAGACTTAATTAAAGCCATTTCTGATGCTCTCCTATGAGTCAAGAGCCAGATCACTCTTTCACTGGCTTTGACATCAATTATTCATTGCACCTAAAAGGCCACTATGGATTCGGCCCACCTGATTCCATTTTAAATAACTTGAAGAAAAAAGGTGGCTGCCTTTATTCCACCGAGCTCGTGTGAGACATTAAACCACGTCCCGAGGGTTTGTGTGAGAATTGATATCGTTCATACTCTTACACTTTTCCTGATAGCGTGTTTGTGTTCATTGACTTCGACATCTCTCCCAAGGGGGCAGCATTACCCTTTCCTAATAACCTGTTCTGACATTTCCAGCACACTTCAGCTAAACCTTTTAGACGACACCGCCTGCTGTGACATATATTAATTCACCTGCCTTTTAATAGAGACGCATATATTACGTGCGGACGAAATCAAGATGTCTGCTGCAATCCAGAACGGCTCTCGAATTGAATTAAGAGAGCTTTACAACACACACACACACACACACACACACACCTCTGAATTATTAATGCTCGATATCCAGAAAGTGTCCACTGCAGTCGCACAGCCAGAGGGCTAACAGATGCTGCAAACTGACGGCAAATTTTAAGGGAAAGTTTTGAACTAGTACTTCAATGATCCCAGAACTTGTTAAAAAAAAAAAGGGAATGATTTTGACATCGGCTTTAATTGATTTGTGCAGTAAAGTATGTCTACGTGTAATAAGGATTACATAGAATGTAATGAAGCTCTTTATGGACAGGGTTATTATAGCTTAATCTAACTACAACTAAAACCATAAAAAAACTTTTTGTTATGTGAAATACAATAAACATTAACTGAAATATATATACTGTATATATAGCTGAGGTAAATTTTTATCCCTAAGAAAATTTGAATTATAACTGAATTTATTTAAAGAAAGAGAAATAAAAAGGTACATTTAAAAAAAAAGGTATATATATATATATATATATATATATATATATATATATATATATATATATATATATAAAAGGCAACATTTCTCATTTACATTTAAGTTATTACTAAAATAACTAAAACTGAAATAAAAATTTAATAACAACTATAGATAAATAAAAGAAAACAATAAAAATTACAATAAATTACAAAAACATTAACATTAAAATTAAAACACTAAATATAAAAATAAAAACTATTAAAAATATTAATTAAAAATTATATTAGTATCTCACTGATACTAAACCAACTAAAATACCAGACAGCAAAAACTGACCACTGCAATATTATATAATTTGGATGCAGGGCACCAAATAACCCAAAACCAGCATCAAAAATGTTTTGAGCACATGATCGATTGTTTCCCATGAATGTATACCTGAGTAAAGAGCCAGGAGAGCTTCATGTGCTTGTTGCTGGCGTAGCTGCATTCCAGCAGTCGCGGCCGGCCGTTCACGTCCACCAGGCACTTGTTGTCGTCGTCATCGATGGTTGGACTCAAGCCTCCGACATGCAGCTGCTGAGAGCTTGTGTAGTACACGTTCTAAAACAACAGAAGAGACAAGCACGCTTAAATTATACATATAAAATGTGCATACCCATACTAAACTTTTGGACACTAGAAATGTTTCTTGAGCAGCAAATCAGCATATTAAAATAATTTCTGAAGGATCACATGAAACTGAAGACTGGAGTAATGATGCTGAAAATTCAGCTTTGAATCAAAGGAATAAACAACATTTTACAATATATTAAAATAGAAAACAGTTATTTAAAATAGTAATAATATTTCACAATATTACTGTTTTTACTGTATTTTTGATGCAAGAATTGCAGCCTTGGTGAGCATAAGACACTTTCAAGACATTAAAAAAAATCTTACTGACCCTAAACTTTTGAACAGTAGTATACATCAGCTCAGGAAACAGAAGCAGAGAGTGCTACACGGGTGTCTTTATAAAGCCCCTGGTGCTCATTGGGTATAGTAGAGGTAAAGATCAAATTATGTAGACGAAATACTTCCAAGGCACTCACGGGGTAAGATAAAAAGCCTTTAATGTGCTGGGCTTAAATCATTACAAATAGTTAAAAGTAGATCTACGCGTTTCGGCACAAAGCCTTCTTCAGGACCACGTTCGGCTTTGTGCAGAAACGCGTAGATCTACTTTTAACTATTTGTAATGATTTAAGCCCAGCACATTAAAGGCTTTTTATCTTACCCCGTGAGTGCCTTGGAAGTATTTCATCTACATAAGTAGTATACATCAGTTTCAATATTTTGTACAATTACACATTTAGAAATTTTGTAAAGAAAAACATGTTTTGTAAAGAAGCTATTACATGAACACTTATATGTTGAACACTGAAGCATAGGTCTTTTATACCAAGCCCAGAATTGTAATAAAAATCATGACATATCTTTATCATTCTGATCCATTCATTTGGGCTGCCTGAATGTCTGTTTGGACAGCGCGTGTTATTTAGCTCTGTATTACCCAGCCAATAAAATGAATTATTCATGTTTAATAATTGTGTCTTTCCTGTGAAATCTCTCAGACAATGTGGCTCAGTTCCAAATCCCAGTGTTGATACCTAGTATTGCATCTTAATGGGCTCAAGAGGGAAGAATAGCTTTTTCTTATCGACTGACTCTCATTTGTTAATTTCATACCCACCATTCAAACATGGGCTGAATGCCAATCGGCTACTTCTACAAAGCACTTAAAGTGTGTCTACATGGCCAGTGATGGGAAAGTACATACTTAGTAAGTAGAAAGAAAGTCAGTAATGGGACAATTAACACCTGCACTTTGATATATGTTCTGTTTGTTTCTATGTAAGTGTTA